>CM068307.1:31458826-31973826 GCA_034768735.1 Schistosoma mekongi | reverse complement strand
GTACAGAGGCTAGCTGGAGCGATTCTTAAGCAGTGAGTGAAGAATAACCAGTCAGTAATTACTTGTAGTAATAGTTATTTTTGACACTGAGAATGAACATAATTAGTAGGAAAAACTCATTTTTGACATCAAAGGGTGAACAATATAGTCCTCAACGTAACAAATAGTAAACTCTTTAGAAACAAGCTATAATACATGAACCTAGACTAAAACCCTTGAAGAAAACTGACAATAAGCCCAAACTAGCCTGAAATTCAACCGAGCCTTAACCCAAACCGGAATCAATTTAAAAGTGCACAAATTACTAGCCGCGTTCATATAAAAAGTTTTGCAATACAGGTATCATATTAGCTATATAGGAGTCAAAATGTTATGTTTTCAACTTACAAGCAATAAAACATATTGAAAGATGTAGTAATTGTACAGTTTATAGAAAATCTAACTACTAATACTATCTTTTTACTAGTAATGTATTCACTTACAACTACTGTCTTCTGACTGAGTAAAACGGGCTATAAATTTGTGAGGCATATTATCTCATTTGTACATTCAGCTATTCAGAAACTATACTGATTGAATAAAATAAATATTCACCACTAACATTTTAAGAATCGCACATGCTCATACCCTTAACTATGCCCTAGCCTATTATCCAGTGTTGTCATTATAGATACCTATATTTTTCATGGTCTTTGTGCTTGACGTAAAAGGTAAACTAGTGTGTTGAGAAACATTGTTTTATCGTACTGTATTGGACATCGCAAACTAAAAAAAAAGGAAATAATTCACAATCGTACTTCAAAGAATTTATTATTGATTCGCATGATGTACTAAGTACAAAAACAGTGTGCATGACAATAAAAGTTGCTCAGTACATAATGAATATTTCATAAATACACAAATAAATCACTACACACGTACACACATTCATATAAAGTAATGTCCAGGGCATATATATATATATATATATATATATATATATATATATATATATATACAAAGTCCAGACCAGTTAATTCTCACTTTTTACCATAGGTTTTGATGGTAATGGATGTATAGTAGTGCTTTTTGATGATTTGGTAAATCTCAGTGCTAATTTATTGCCTGATTCAGTCCTATTTACTCTATTGTTTGAAGTTAGATGAGATGCTTTGATCATTTTAACCTTGAACATTTGTTGTTGCTGCTGCTTTTGTTGTTGAATTTTACTATTGACACTATTTTGTGATGAGTGCCTTGAATAGTTGAAATTATGTGTATTACACTCATTGTTTACAGTCATTTCTTCATCATAAAAGCTGTAATAGTAGCGAATACGAAAAGCTGTCTGATAATACATAAGAGTTATGTCCATTAAGTCAATTTATTTATAGAAATTAATGAAACTGAATACCATATTGCTGATTGGCAGAAGCTCTAGGTCTCAGCAAGTAGATGCCGGTTAAGTGGACTAAGGGTTAAGCATCTACCATAGTCTGAAAGTTCTGTCCGCGATCCTCTATCGAGATGAGGTATAGGGTGTTCACCACTGAGTCACATACTAGAATGAAACTGCAGTATACTGACTATGGGTATCTTCAGTGACCATCCAACTAAGGGTAGTTTATGATAATAAATTTAAACTCACTAATTTCTACAACACCTAACAATAGTAATGACACAAAGTTAGTCATCAGTGAAGATCTACTACTATCACACTTCGAATGGAATTGAATTTTATTATTAATAGTATAATCTTCCTACATCTTGGATTTAATTAAAAGCGAGTCTTGAAAGTCTTAGACTTTCAAGTGAGTACAAAGGAAGTTCTATAAGCTATATAGATAAACAAGACGTATTTCGGCATTACCACTGTATAAGAGAATGAGTGGAAATACCTGATAAATTTATCAAAGTAAAATGGCTGCCCATCAAACTTTGTTAAGAAATACTTGTAAATCTAATCACTATGAACCGAATAAAGAGGAAACATCAGCAAACGATTGATTCCTACCTTACATATACAGCATCCCTTAGATATAAAACTGATGAATGAAGCAACTAGGAATATATGTAGCTGACAGTCTCATAACATTTTCACGACCAGTGCAAGCCAAAGCGTATAACGACGAAAGTAAAAATTAAATTTCCTTTACAATATCTGTCGAATCAACTGTATGGAGCACTGCATTGAAGAAAATTACTGCTTTCTAAGTCTATGTAAAATGTAAACTAACTGCTAAAATCAGTGATAAAGATTCACTCACTTCAATGCAAGTAGTCGATCATAACTATAACGTTCTACTGGAAAGATGTAAAAACATTAGACAGTGGAAATACAAATGTACACAGAATATTTAGGAGCTTGGAACTCTAGTCTCACATCAGGGTAACGAAAATCAACTCAGTCAACCATTCAGTGATATATGATATAAATAACTTCCAAGTCTGAGGTAAGGTTAAAGTAGAAGGAATTCAAAATAAATGTACGAACAATGCCAACACAACTATAAACAGTAACTAGTCAAACTCCAAGTCAAAAGAACAACCGTTTATTCAAATGCATCGTAATTCTACTCAATTCTTTTTAAAGGATGCTTTGATAATGCTGTTTAGCAAGATATTTAGATATTTTTTAGTAAATTATTCAACTCTGAGAAGATAACATCCCCAAAATCCTATTTATGCTCTACAAATTTTCTCCATCATCTCAAGATTTGGGAGACAGAAAGTATGAGTTATCCTCTACCGATCAGAAACAATAAAAAGCTCCTTGTTTTATTTTATAATTTTCTTTTTAAAAACTTTAGAAGATTATGAGGATTTGAACTTTCCACAACTCTGTACACTGAAATAAATGTTTGATAGTCATACCTATTAGAACTATGAAGATTATTTTCTATTAAAGACGTCGTATACCAACTTGATAATAGAGCTTATAAACGAGAAAAATAGCTAAATCCTAGAATATATTTCAAATTTCTACTTAAGATTATCAACCTTGTAGTCTTTTATCATCTGATATAAATGTTTTAGTAAGTAACTTAAATTTCATTTTCAAACATCACTTATTTTTCTTCTCATATATCATGTGAATAAAAACGTGTCCAATTAGTACGGTAAACAATGGATGATTCACATGACCAATTTACACAACAATGGAGTACTTACTAGAATTTTATCAATGAAAATAATGCATTAAAACTAACAATAAAACATATCACATAAATATTACCATTCATCAACATGTGATTCTGATTTCTTTGACTTTTGTCGACTGAAAGAACAGTTTGATGAATTCAGTAAATTAGGTAAATCAGCATTAGTCGGTTCAACAAATACTGACGGTGAATATGATAAGGAATTGAATTTGGTTATTGAAGGGTCATTATTGACGGATTGATTTCCAATAGAGTTTGTACTTATCTCCGTCTTATAATAGCAACAATAGTAATACAATGAATTAAGATAACATAGTAATGGTATCTATTTATTACATTACCTAGTATGTATTTCAATAATAAATATACAGTACAATCTGTTCAGCGTTGTTTAGACTTAATGAATAGAAGCTAAACTGTTTTGAACGCAGATGCAACGAATGCGTATACCACGTGGAACTAGAAGGATGAGTACAATTAGAGTAAAGGGTTAATACCTTCAATTATGACGCTTCCAGTGAAAAAAATTCTATGGACGCAACGGATCTTAATTGACTAGACAAATGCGAGAGCTAGGTAACACAGCCAAAATTATTAATCAAACAACAGGCTCTAATGAATTAGCATATAACAGCCGATTGAATCCGATTAAGTCTAGACCATTCGTCAATACCAGCAGATAATCAATTACAAAATAGCTTCATTATGTTTGGAAGTGAATGATTGAAAGCGTCGATAAATATTAAACATAAGCGAGTAAACGGAAAAAGATCGTCATTGAAAATAGAACATTTAAGAATATACAAAATAATTAAACAGACAGGCATAATGGTTATATTCCACGTGCATAATAAACATAAATGAATAATTTAATAAAAATTTTTGGCATGGTCTAAAATTCAACTTCAGGTGTTACCATGTGACCTCAAGTATCATATAGCTATTGCTTGAAATTGCTAAATCGATCGTAAAGTAAATTTCACTTGCTAAACCTTTATTTCTACAAAATACACGCTTACTAACACGTTTTTCACCGTAACCTATTGCAATAAATCATTGAAGCACACCACTATTTCTTAAAGAATATCAACAAAGATTTTTTTTTTACAGAAATTTCTTTTCTCAAAAGTTTCTTAATACAATATGGCTTGATTCCAAAACTGAATAGTAATAATTTCATAAAACTGTTAAGATATAATCTGAGGTTACATGAAAATATTGTAAGCCAAGTTTTATACCATGTCAAAACTCTATATAATTTAAAAATAATTCTCTACCAAGACTAATGTCTGTTTAATTGTTTCACAGTTCACATGTACCTGCAAAAGTAAGTACATTGGAAGGACACAGAGACGGGCCTTTTCATGACTTATTGAACATATCCCGAAGAACTTCTGCTTGGAAGGAGCAAACACTTTTAGAAGTTCAATTACGAGTCAAATGGCAGACACGAGACATGAAGTCGATGAAATAAATGCTCTTAAAATTATCAATAAACGATATAAATCGTTTCTGTTAAAATTTGCTGAAGCTATTGTAAATCGAAGATTAAAAGCTGATCTTTGTATTGAAAATAAACCAGTAGTTAATCTTCATTTGCCCTGGTAGCATTAGATTAATGACCCAGTTTCCTTTATCACTTATTGAAAACAGAAGTCGGTGAGTTATAGTTCTACTTTTCTATCTTATTGCCTTTCTTCATTTATTCACAACAACAATGTATTCATAATTACATAATTGAACCCTATCAACTATTCACTAAAACTCTAATTCTTACGTTACCTATTGAAATATTACCTGAATTATTTTTAGATTGTGTAATCAAATTCCAGAATATTCATCTAATTTATTTATAGATACTGTAAACTCAACCACTATACAGTTTCAGTGACGAAAAATAATTTAACGTTACCTGTTAAACATTTCACTGATCAAAATCAATAGGTGTATTAATATTTTGAGTTATATAGAAGCAATATCATGTATGTAGCTGATGAAGATGTAACGAAATACGTTGCATTCAAAGTATTCTGTAAAAGATTATCGTTCTTGTATTATTCAAATAATTGGTGATTGTATCACTGTGGAGTTTCAAACATACAAAAATAAATTGTCTATCGAGTTATGATTTTTTAATGATTACTCTTAAATAAATTTGATTTAATTGCCAGAATTTATTTTTTTTTAATCTTGTTTTGGCATTTACAGTCATATAGACAGTAGGGATTGAGAGCTAATAGCTAGGATGAAAAATATTCATGGCAGGTATGTAACACAGCAAGTGTTGTGAAAAAAAGATAAGGCTTTTACCATTTGAACGAATAACTACTTGACGCCGATTACGTTTAGTCTTTTCATTGGAAGTTCCTAATATGTTTTGATAAATATCTTTAATAATCTTAACGCTATAGATACAAATCTGTGGGGTAGGATGAAGTGTACATGTTAATGGTTGACCTTTATGTCTATTTCTTCCGTTATGAAAAGTTAGGTTTGCTGTAAATGTAAATTGTCTGAGGGAATCACTATACTATTGCCACAGTTTTGTGCAGTTGGCACTACGATTATGCTTGTAGACTTTTAGGTTTGATGATTTTATTACTATCTTCTCTTAACCAAATCGCCTGACAAGCTAGAACCTAAAGGAACATTTATTCCAGGTAACATAATTCATTTTGAACTTCATGATTAACAAACATGTCCACCCTATCAAATTAACAGTTATAGTTGCGTTGGAACCACTGATGCAAAACTTCTCAGAAAGTAGATATTGAAAAAGATCACATATGTAGTAAGATATTGATCAAAGTTGAAAATATAGACAGCTAGATTTTGTCACAATTACGTAACGGTATCATACACTATAAAATTTAAAAGTTCTAAGGCATGTCATTGTGTGAAAATTACCTACAAATTACTGGGATTTTACAAAGTAAATTAACACAACTGTATACTTCATTTTAATGTTCTATTATTCTTCAAATGATATTACGTCATAAATAACTGGATGATTAAGATTAGATAACAAAAACAAATTACCAATAAGTTAAACCATATATTTCTCTATATGTATATTGCATAGTTGTGCTTATACAAGCTTCGTACATGTTTCAGATAAACTCGTGTTACTATAGTCTATTAGTTAATCAATGAAATGATTTAGTCTTATGGGAGATGAAACACCTACTGAAAAACATTAGGACGCTTCTATGAGACAAAATAAGCATGTTCTTTAACATAGTCTCTACGACTTAATATAAATTATAATTATGGTAAAAATTGTTTTACATTACAATTATTACCTAAATATGCATCAGTGTATATATTACTTCATCATTATTAGCAGTGAGTAGGAGAGTTCTTGTTAAGTACATTAGATCGAGTTTTACATTTCTTTCTATTCACCATTGATTAAAGAAACATGTTTAGTTTTTAGAGAAAACATGTCAATAACAAACCAACCTTAAGTGAATTTTGTTATATTTGTATACAACAGATTATTGATTATCTAGAAGAAAAATATGTTTAGTTTATCTACAAAAGGAAACTTAGTTTAATTGTTTCTTCTTCAATGCTGTATAAACTGTAAAAATAGACAATAAACTGAGTTATATATGTAAGGGGATTTACAGAACAACGAAATCCCCGCCCCCGTTTTCTGACACTGTCGTGGCTAGTAACTGTAATCTAAGAAGTATATTTTATCCTATTTCAGATAAATCAGATGGGTTTACTTGTATCCTAGTGTTGATGTTCATATTAGAATTCAAACTCAACCAATTCATGTAAAACGTCACCACGTTATCCAACAGACTACTGAGTTCAAATACACTTATGAAATAGTCATGTATATATGATTTCAAAGTGATGATATTAACGACTGAAATCGTTATAATCGGTATAGGATGTTCATATGACATCAAAGAATGACCAGTTTTAGTTCTTTAACAGTATTAACGAGAAGATACGTACGTTTTCAAATTATAACGCATATATTTGTTTGTTTTATGGTTGTCCACAACATATTTTAATCAGTTTCATCATTGTGAATATCGTAATGAATGCAAAGCGTATCAAACAATGTGAGTTATCATAATTTCCCATACGACGACAGCATCAAATGACATTAATAAGATAATATTAGTAATAATAGGATAATAATATCAAAGGAATCGAAATAATTGTATTAGGATTGGGAACGGTTAAACATGAAGGACATGGTTCAAAAAGAACGAAAAAGAAAAGGTAGGTATGAAGAAATATTGGAACTGAATATATACAGAAGATAAGGTGAGAACGTATCTATGCTAACGACCATCTCCGATCCATTTAATCAATGATTGGACCAACAGTCTTTTATTAATACAAACATTAAATGACTTCATAAACTAATAGTATAGACATTTTCTGTTTTAAATCAACCGTTTAAGTATGAGTTTATTTAGCATTTCAGTTAGTAATAGATGACTTCAGGATTTTTAGTGAAACAAGCAACTACTTTGCATCAGTTTTTGGGACTGAAATTGTGAAGATATCGCTCATATAATACTTTGTTGATCAGAAAAATTAGATTAAACAAACAAAACGTATAATGCATAAAAGTTAGTTCCTTTGTAACAAAAACATCGTTAAGGCTTTCAGCTCTAAAGAATGACTCTATTGAAACTGTATTCTTTGACTTTTTTTGGTTTAATTGTGAAGTTATCGTTGTTGTGCTACATAAGCTAATATAGTCAATTGTAAACACATGAATTACTGGGAAAACGCTGATATTATGAACAGACGCAACATAAAGAATAATCGAGAGTTTCCAGATCAATCAGCAAGCATTTATTCATCACTAAAATTCCATAATGAAACAGATTTAATTTATTAATTATTAATTAGAAAGATAATGAACAGCTACAAAACAAGGATTCGGGTCAAGATAAGTGTCAATCAAAATATATAGATAATAACAAAATAAGTATTAGGGACAAGTGATCGAATTCAAAACCAACTATTGACTAAGAAACGGAACTATCAGTTACTAATTTGTGTAGACATTTCTAACCCACCGCTATTTAATCAAGTTTGTGTTGACAATCTTGTCTACAAAGACAATGAAGCCTTCACAACTATACCACCTACCTCAAAGAATGCGGTTTCATCTGAATATTTAAGCATCTTAAGAATAATTAATTACAAACTATGTAAAATTTGATACGAAAGTACGTCAGTTCTTATTGAAACATTAAAATTACAAATGAAACCGTAGTAGTAGCGTCATAATAAATACAAAGACACACATGTAGATATCCATTTACATTTCAAAAGTTATTTAAACTAATACATTATCTACCTGTATGAAAGTATATTATCTAAATTTACAAAAATTAATAGATATACGTAATTATTCGACTTTAGACTTATTCCCATACTAATTTCAGTCCATAAATTCTAAGGTAAATGACTGTGCAATTACAACTAATCAACAATCACAAGCAAAAAATAAGTCGTTTAACAGGAGAATTGTATATTTTGAAGTGAGAGTTCTACTATTAGACAGCAGCCTAGAAGTGGTAATATTTAAGCGTCCTCAGTGATACTTGAAGGTCCTCGGTACAATCTCTAGTAGAAGTTATGTATGCACACTGGATAAATAAACACCTGTTCACTGTTCACTGGTTTCAATAAACACTCAATATAAACTAGTGTATGATACAAGCTGTTAGTACTTCACTTAATATTAAAAAAAACTAAAGACATTTTATACATAACTGCTCTTAAGAGCCACAATATTTTCAAATTAATAATAGCAGATGTATCCAGTGTAATAAATCTTGTACTTAGCACCCATGGTGTAGCACTGTAACAAACTTCTTCTTCAATATAAAAATTCGTGATGTATTTGTTTCTTTATTCTTTACAAAGGATGGACAAAAGAAAAATATGCTAACAATTGAAGCATTTCCCTTCTAGTTTTCTAGTGTTTAATGTCATAATAAATTCTAAGCAAATTCTAATAATAACAAACGATGCTTTAAAGAATGCAAATAGAGTGAAAAAGTTTGTTTTCAATTAGTTCCTTATTATGGCTTAACATTAATACAAATAGCTATACATTGGAATACGAAATCAACACCCATTAGTTGGTGGTGAATAAATTAACAATATACTTACAAAACAATCATATAACAATGCAAAATCGTCAGATTACATAAAGACTGAACAAAACAAAAGGATTAGTTAATTGTCTCTACGGTTTATGAAATAATAGAACCAAAAATGTAAGGTTCATTTTCAAAATCAGCTAGTTACTCAATTTAGTTAATTAGGAGCAAAAACGAAAGATACGTGTGGATGTACATGTTGAATATTAACAATTCTTGCTAACAGTATGTTCGAATGAAAACAGAAATAAAATAAAGATTATGAGTAGAGCGCAACACGTGGAATTAGTTTAATAGCCGGGGCAAAGACAGAAACCTTACAAATGTGTTATGAATGCGAAGGTTAAGTTTGTGTAAGTGTATAACTGTAGCCTCTGCTGTTTGAAGGAGGCAGCATCTAGAGGTGAATCATGAATTCAGTAGGATCCGGTAAGTTGAATGTGATAAGATGAAGTGTCATACTGTTCTAATTTGGATAATGTTCCAAAATACGATTACGCACTTGCCTCGTCGTATGCCTAGTGTGACAAACTCCACATGAGCAGTTATAGTGATAAATGCATAGTGAGGTGTTGGACATTGGCAATCTCTCCTAGTCCATGACATCACACTACAAGTTAAGTGTAGTGGCAGGATTAAATGATATTCCAAGTGTATTATTTAACCGTCTTGTCATAATTATCCTAATTATATCACCTTTCAGTTTCAACTTCAAGAATATAGGTTTCCTCGATGTAGTCGATGGCTTTACTTCAGACCTATTCATAAACATGTGCTTGCTACGAATTCGAACGGATATCCGTTTTTACTTAAAGTTCATGCATAGTTTTTAGTTCTTGTTCAACGGTGTCTACAGAGTAAATAGTTATATCTGTATACATTGAATTTCTTTTTTAGTGTAATAGGGAAAACCTTGGAAAATAAGTATATTGACCTAACTAGGTCAGTTTTTTGATAGACTACTCTGTTGATTGCTCCATCTAGTTTCCTCGTCAACAAGAAGCCTAGAAAAGGAATGTTTCTGTTGTAAATGAAATCTTAGATTTTTCATTCTATTAAACCTTAGTGATAATTAACTAATCCTTTTGTTTTGTTCAGACTTTATGTAATCTGGAGATTTTGCATTGTTGTATGATTGTTTTTTAAGTATTTTGATAGTTGGGTGTTGATTTTGTATTCCAATGTATTAGTGTTTAGCTATGATGAAGAGCTAGTTAAAAGGAAATCTCCTCACTTTATTTGTGCTCTTAATGTCCTAATGGGAATATTTAATGACAGATGCTTTTGCATAACAGAGACTGATTATGTTTAGATAAAAGAACAATCAGTAGTTCTGTATCAGCAGGTTTAAGAGTTATCATTACTAACCAACTAATCAGTACCATTATTATTTTTCCAATAGTGAAACGTGGTCCGGTTATATATAAAGGCAGGATGCAGGAGATTTTAAATCTAGTGTCCTCACTAGTTGCTACTCACTATTTGTCTTGGCGAAATCGATCTCCCCAGAAATTTAATTCAGTGTAACAAGTTGGCAAAGCTTGTCACCACCGAGTTATTATAGTAGATATTAGCCTAATATATCCTTCAAATACTTAAAATGGTGTTGGAAAGTTTGCAGTCTATAGTTTCAATATTTTGGTTTACGAGTAAAAGTATGTCACACTGATCGATTATTGAGCGGCAAATAATATCATGCTTGTCTAGTCCTCGATGTTCAATCGTAACGTCTCTCACTGTAAAACTTGATCTGAGACTAATTTCGTCTATGACATGTGACTATTCAAATCTCGAAAGAAATATCAGTTCCATGATTCTAGGTACCTATAGCTGAATTAGGCCTGACGACTACCTTCAACAATCAAACATAAAAACATTCTGAAGATAGTACTGAACATCGTAAATTAAAGTTATTCCCATAGCTGGTTAGTAGTTATCGGTTAGAGTACAGCATAAGGACGAACTTGAACTATTCTTAAAATATCCGTTATTAATAATCAGAATAAACATTTAGTATTGGATGATATAAATGATTAAGCCAACCTCACAAATTGCAAATTGCTTATAAGTTGAATAAAATTGACATTTTAACAGTTTACTATGTTTATATAACACATATACTCCAAAAACCTTAATAGGAATGAAAGTAGTATTGGTTCTGGTTGGGTTAATGTTTGTAATATAGCCCTCTCGTTCTCATTAGTCTGCCAAAATAAGTCAGATTTCAAACAACAGAAGCATTACCTATTAGGACTAAAAACCATGAGTTGAGTGTACAACAAAATTATGTACAACCACTTCATTTAATATGAACAACATAAGATCAATGTTGGGAACCTGATAAACAGAATCCATCAACTAGTCACAGATAATAAACACCAAGAAACTGAATTTAGCTTAGTATTGTCTACACTAATGATGAACAACTACCCCAAGAGCTTTGTCAAGAAAATACTTAAAGAGAAACGTAATGAAAAAGGCAAACCGAAAGTCCAACCGAAAGAATGGATTGACACTGTGGTTGTGCCATACAGAAATGGGACATCTGAAGAGATTAGAAGAATCTTAAATAAACATGGCATACGTGTTTTCTTTCGAACAAACAATACACTGGGCTCTGCACTTGTAAATATCAAGGATAGAGTACCAAAAGAGGAACAGATGAACTGTGTCTATGAGATTAAATGTAATGAATGCAATGCTATGCACGTAGAAGAAACATCAAGACAATTGAATGTAAGGGTGAAGGAACATATAATTTGTTCGAGGCATATTCCCAAGTCCTCTGACGATATACGAAAACTTGAGAATAAGTCGGCAATAACATTACATTCAATAGAATCAGGACACAGTATCAACTTTGATGGGATTAAAATCCTTCTAAAAGGTTTTAACTCCTACAAAGAAAGGTTAACATCTGAGGCCCTACACATATGGGCAAATCCGAATAATATAAACCGACGAGATGGAGTACTGTTAGATGCACCATGGCACCTAATGATTAAAAAATGAATTCAAACATCTACTACTCCAACTTCCAACGCAATTTCATTTTATTGATTTATTGATTTTAGAATTGTTTACTCCTGAGTAAACAGTTTCATCGTGTTACCAATTTGCGAATATAAACCCAACCTTTGTCTCATAATTGTCATTACATTGATTTACTTCTATCATCATTTAATAGCAAGCCTTACTTCTGATTGTCTACCCCATCCGTGAACATAACTCATAGCAGTATATGTGTGCATATGATTGAACCATGGAAAATGTACACAAAGTGCACACCTCCCTTCATCCACAACAATTTTAACATTATTTCACTTGCAATGTCTCGTATAACATGTTCATACCCTGTATACGATTGGATATTCATGATTCAAATTTGACCTCTTATTTACATTTATATTCGATAACTTTGATCTTGGTTATTTCCCTGAAGAAGCTCGGACCAGATTGCCGAGCGAAACGTTGGAATTTTTCTTTAATTTCATCCGCTGAGATTATTTACCAATACATTCTATTCATATGTCTAAGATCAATGAAGTCTATAATCATCTTAATGATAAGTTGACCTAATTTACTTAATATGCATATCGATTTACCCCACCACCCCTGCTCTGTGTCTGTTTCTGATGTTGTTTTCTTTCCAAATATTATTGTTACTATCGTTGTATTATTGTTTCGTTATCACGTAAACAGTTATGATGAACATTCATTTTATGTTACTACTTCATCTCATTCTAAGCACTACCTAAATCTTCGTCCAAACATTTGTTTTGATTTATACTCATAACGTTTAATTATTTTTTTAATCACAATATGTATTTATTCTATTATGACAATTTTAACTGACATATAAACTGATTGGAATAAACATTGGAAACTAATCATTTTGATACAATTTTATAATTGACCTAATTCGTCACAGATTGATTTTGGTAGGGTATCATTGAAAACCAGAGAGCATTAGACAGCTATTTCATTCTATCATTTAACTCCTCAATAGTACGTGCCCCATATTTCGCTCCGGTGGTGCATAGCACTAAGCATTCACATGAAGCCTCTGGGATCAGAATCTGAGGTACGCACTTATCAGGAGCCCCGTACTAGGACTAAACAACTGTCCAGTGCCCCACGGTTTCCAGTGGTACCCTACCAACATCAATCTGTGACGAGTTCAACCAACTAAAGCTTGATGCAAATCTTCACAAACGACCTCAGTTTCATTGTAAACAATTTTACTTAGCTAACAACACCATATTTATATGCTCTAATTTAATCTAGATAATGGTTCTCCATTAAAATTGATTATTCGACGATGATTAATTAATTTGGATCCGCAAACGTAGAACCTGCATCCTAATGTTAACGTTCACGTCGGGATCCGTACTCAGTTCGTTTCGTGCACTGAAGTAAACGCAGTGATGTTCGGAATGAAACGCTATATCGATGTACATATGGCAACAGAGACTGATCAGATTAAGTCCATAACAAGTCAACGGGAATACCCAAACACATCCGTATTCTGTAGGATATTTTTCTTGGCGAACTTTCCTTAGATTCAACATTTATGGATCAAAATTAATCAATCATCTACGTCGAATAATTAATTTTAATGAAGTATCATTTAAATTAAAATACAGCATATAAATTTGGTGTTGTTAGCTATGTAAAATTGTTTGCGATGGAATTGAGGTGCTTTGTGAAGATTTGTATTAAGCTTTGGTGAATTCAATTCGTACTTAGATTCCGACCCCAGGGACAACTTGTCAGTTACAATTCAACCGAGAAATATTCTACGTTTACAGTTGCATTGTTTTAATGAATATAAGAATTTAGTAACGAAAAAATTCCCATGCAGGCATTAAGAAAGGACTAGAGGGGCAAAGAAATGTCTTTTCAATTTGTTTTTCATCAAAGCTCTACACTAATATGAATATAGATAAGTTTACAGTAGGTTTAAAATCATTACCAAGTAATTGATGGTGTGTTACACAATGATTTTACAGGTTCAGTGGTGTTTGTAAAATAATTACAACTAATTAACAAAGTAATTAAGACATGAAGGTGGATAAGTGGATTATCTTTTTAAAAGTTTGCAAATGATATGTGAATGGGTTGGTATACTGTTGATTACATAATATCTATTGAGAAGAAACCGATAAAGTAACTATACATCTTCTACATATAGCGGAAGCCATCGGTTAGTTAGGTATCCAAAGCAGCAGTCAACTAGTGTTGATTTAAATTGCTCAACATGATTTGATGAAGGCGCTAAACCTTGTGTTTGAGCGTGAAGGTTTTCGAACTAAATCTTTACATCCATTTTACAAGCATTTTTTCTAACATTACAGTACTTAGAACCAAGTGAAAGTGCTTCTACTTGAGTCATATTAAGCCTGACCTGGAGTTGGTGCTGCTTTAAATGCATAAACAGCAGACACGATTCCAACTTAAAGTCAGTGATAAATTGATACAATCAAAGCCTTATAAGGGCTCAGTAGTTGTTTTCATGGACAGAAAAGACTATCTGAAAAAAGTGAATGCCATTTTACCTGATGAAACTAAATTTCGAAAGCTGATGGTACACAACGATACATAATTTCAAAAAATTAGTCACTTCTTAATTGTAACTTAACTCTTACGTAACTGTCTTCACCATCAAATTTCTTATAATTACTTTATCGGTTTCTTCTCAATAGATATTATGTAATCAACAGTATACCAACCCATTCACATATCATTTGCAAACTTTTAAAAAGATAATCCACTTATTCACCTTCATGTCTTAATTACTTTGTTAATTAGTTGTAATTATTTTACAAACACCACTGAACCTGTAAAATCATTATGTAACACACCATCAATTACTTGGTAATGATTTTAAACCTACTGTAAACTTATCTATATTCATATTAGTGTAGAGCTTTGATGTAAAACAAATTGAAAAGACATTTCTTCTCTCCTCTAGTCCTTTCTTGAATAAGAACTTTCCACTACTAAAAATAAGAAACTTAAAGGTTGCTTTTCACAATGTGAATGCTATCATTTTATTGTGTTGTCTAAAATTATTATAAGAATCATGCATTCATAAATCAGAAAGCATGAAGATGTGTTTTATATGTTTTTTAAATAATCATACAGTGAAGTGTTATTTTTGTCGGCTTGTATATACTACTTACAAATAACTAGTAGATAAAAAGATATTTCATTTATGTCAGTGACATACTACAGGATTATTTCTAAAATATTCGGGTGGCGTAATTTGCATTATGCGATCACCGAGTAGTGGTCATTTTTATATTCATCTGGTCGTTTGGTGTTGGTTGTATCCTATCAACCAGGCTTCACTATGGGCACATATTTATTTCACTTGACAACGTGCCATTACGTCGTTGTGTTGGGTGGGGGGGGAGGGGGGGAAGATACTAGATCTCAAAAACAATCGCTCATTCAAAAAGTCAAGTTATTTTTTTACTAACTTCCATCACAGTTAAATTAATCCAAGATGATAACTATAATGTTAATGATTGTATCAATTCAACGTAATCTTTTTATGATGCTTGTGTTCATGTCAATTGTGTAATGTTTACTCAATTGATGATTTTCGTTTTAACTTACTGTAATTTTGTTTATACATAAATGTACATGTTGTGTGTTATTCGTTCGTCCTCCGTGTTGCTTCTGAGTCACAACTTTCCTACTCAAGATGAATTTCTTGCTGTAGTTAGCCAGTTGAGAAGCAGAGAATACTTTAGCTGCTTTCAGTGTCATTTGTGTCGTTGGTCATTGTTTCTCGTTTGAATCATATCACTAGAAATCTTAATCCCAGGAGTTCTATCAGGGTGAATGTGGTCGGTAGCCTGAATACTTCAATGGTAAAATCTAAGACTATGAGGCTGAGTAGTCTGGGCTTTACTCATATAAGAAAAATCAGTTCTCTTATGATTTTAGCTACGCCTTGATAATAATTTCTGACTAACATGAAATCTGGGTAAAATAAGGCTTCATGTCGACTACCCTCAACTAAATTTGATCCAAATGGAATAAAAATTATTTATGAAGTCTTAAATCAGCTTACGCGACAAATTACGAAATTGTCTAAAAAATATTCGAAATATTAAAATTATATTATCTCACCCAAAATAACAATCTCCACTGATTCGGAAGTGATCTACTGGAAAAATTTAAACATATATCTTGTGGATTATCAATACAAATAAGAAATTAAAACAAGACAGTTGTTTGATGCTATCTGGCTTGTAGTATTTTTTTGACATGATGCCTGTTAGTGATAAATATATTCTTCGGAAATAGTATAGGCTAAACTAACCTGTTTAATCTTAGTCCCACTTTTTCCGGTAGCACTCAACATTTTCACTGATGCAGTGTTCTTGTGACTTTGATTTTGTATAGAATTTACAAGGTAATTTTCATGTCCAATTAGTAGTTGATTGCAATTATTTAGTGGTTTGTTTGATGTGACAGTATTTGAACTGGAGTCATGTTGTACATTCAAGCAACTATCTATAGTGTTATTGCTTTTAGACGATGAGACGTCTGCATCATATCCTGTAACCCTCTTCTCAAAATTTTCTTTACTGTTCTTCACTTTTTTATTTGAGTCAAATAGTTTTGATCTAGGAAATACGAGAAAATTGAAAGTTAATTATATATATATATATATATATATATATATATATATATATATATATATATATATCAATTCCAAACCTGACATGGATGTACATTTGCTGAGTTTGTCAAACAAAATCAGTGCAACTAGATGGGATTATCAAAGTAAATATCTTACTCTACTTGATAGCAGAAGCGACTAGTCGTAGAGGATATGATTCGAGAAAAGATCAAATCGCATAATAATTGTTGTAAGATGAATTTGAAACTTGAAATCTAAGGAAGCAGAAAAAGTGAATGCACGTTAGCCACTGGTATCAATTTTCCAGTGTCTGAGACTGCTGGTCTTGATAATTGCACGGAAATAAAATAAGTACTTGTGGATAATAAACACTGTAAAATTAAAATTTAGATTATAGCTATTTGCTGTGCATGTTATAGTATTCAGTTAAAGAATTTAAGACATTAAAGCTTAACAATTCGAAACCTAATACTATCATATTTGCTAGATATCAGTTCATTGAATGAAATCCTCAGTAAAGTTGGTTTTTGTTAATGAACTAACCAGAAACAAACAAGCGACCTCAAGGTAAGAGCACTTACGGACATAGTATACATAGATTAATCCCAAATTGTTACAGTCGTAGAGTGGCCATTAGATGGAATAATAGTGACGCGTTCTATAAAATGATGTCTGTCATTCGACCGATGGCTATTTTTCCTTTCTAACGATCACGGGACTGCCTCGTATTCTCAACTTACAAACTCCCTAAATCTTGTATGCAGAAGTCAACAGACCAAAAATGAGTAGAGGACCAGTGTATCCCATTTGCGAACCATATTTTATATGGACAATTCTCCTAGCTTTGACGTCCAATATTGTAACAATTCACTTGTTATGCATAATTAATACAGTAAGTTTCAAACTGTAAATAACCGTACAGCTACTATCAGCTATAATAGTAAATCATACAATTATAGTTAATAGATCAATCTAAAGTCAAAACACAACCCCATTGATTAGGGAGTAAACAGTTTGCAGGATAAATTTATAAGAGATATTCCCTCAAAATATAATGTTCCAAATTATCCACCACCCTAGCCTCAAAAGTATTACATACTTTATAAACTCATTCATTTACTAATCCGAATAGTCCAACTATATTTTGCTGTTTTTCAATTGGTTAAAGTGGGAGTCAGGGATTTCTCTACGCCATTTTAAGAATCCATCAAGTGGCCTGTATATGTCAACTTTTCCAGATTTTGTTGCCTTGATTCTTTGCCCTATGGATTGATCATTCTACATTTAATGTGTTACCCAAGTATTCACTTGTTGTGTCAATAGAAGTCAACTAGAGTTAGCTGGAAAAAGTGGTTACTGTCATGAACTTAAACTTGCAATTTATGTGTATTAGTAGAATATTATCATATCTTTAACCTATAGCGTAATACATCTTTCTTCTGGTAGTTTTAGTTAATTTTAATATAAAAAAATTCGCGCACAAGTAGTTAGCAGGTTATCATAACAGTCAGGAATGAAATAGTGCAATCTGGTGTTCATAAAAATAAGGTAGCTACTAACTCAATAAATGATGGTGATGCTGGCTAAATAAGTTGTACTTGGTCAACGAGTGCAGACAAGTGTACTGAGGTATTAGAGAGTGAGAAGAGTATATTTATGTTGAGATATTTTGTCAGTGATTAACTTTCCACCAATAACATTTCTGAAATTGTACTGGTATGATATTGTTGGTTCTTATTCTGGTTCTCGATTGGATTGTTAGGTTTAATGTGAATTACATCATAGCGACTGGTTTAACAGTCACCTATTGCACACAGTCCTATTGCATAATAGTTCATATGGATTATTATAAAACTGTCCTTTTTTACTACACAGTAGTGGATTACTTTAAGGCGGGTAACTGATAGTACACAAAAAATATTAATGATTAATATCGAAATATTAAAAAAACTTAAGAACATGATTGTAAATAGTACTCTTACTCTGAGTGTAATTTTCTCCATTCAGCAAGTTCCTTAAAAACGACATCACATTCCTTTAGTATGTAAAGTTCTTGTTGCAAAGTATTTTCACATTCCACAGTTACAGCCTTGTTGACGTGTTGCATATCAGACTCATTTGGATTTAGACGTGCATCTAATTTCCATCCACCACTTTCGTCTAGTTGCAAGGTAATTGGACTTTTGCTTCCTAGTGTCACACAAGCTGATTTATTTTTGCCAGCCGCACCAGTTTGGGTTGATGATCTTCGGTTACGTAATGCAGTACTTATACCTCCACATACAACTCCACCTGTTGTTAGTTCAGAAACACGCCCATCTTCATCAGAGTTAACTATATCAGCCATAAAGAGAATAGAAAAGCGTCCAAGTCCAGAAATGAAATATATGTATGTATATATGAGTCCACATATTACTAAATCAAGTAACAAAATATAAAAATAAAATCGCTACAACAAATCAACATAGATAAAATGTTATTGGGGAAATCTCGACAGGACATTCTGTTTACCTTCACTGTTCATCATTTTTGATGGACTTCTGGAAGTTGTCGAAGTAACGCAATTATTTTTAGATCTACTAAACTGTGATATGCGCTTTTGCTTCAATGATGTGGTTGCTTTCAGTCCTAAGGTTGATCGACCCGCCTCTATTATCTCCCCAGTAGCCAGGTGGTACACTGATTTGTCCTTGCCCGAAACATTCTTCTGAAGAAGTCAAAACAGTTTGTTACAAATACTGCCAAACATCCTCCTGATACTAGAATTTGAAAAAAAAACTGGCACAGAAGGGGGTAAATACAAACTTTTTAAACAAAATTTATCTCTCGTTTTAAGACAGTGACAAATCTTCCTGATCAGTAAACAGAGCTAAGTTATCGGCACATCCAACAGTTTACGGTGTCAAGATTCGGCAAAACAAATGACTTTTGGAGCGTAAAATACAGTTGTAGAATAAATTTACACAAGTCTTAACTATGATGAAATAGTTATTTTATGATCACTTTTAAAAGACGTTTGGGCACTTGAAAATTAAATTACAGGGATTCAGTGTAGTAAGTTTATATCTCACTGGTTACTCTAGTTTAAATATTATAAAAGGTTGTCTTTTGAGAAAATCTAACATAAGTGAAAGGAGGTAGTCATTTTTGTGTATCTTCACAGTTTAATTGTTGTACAACTTTATTCAATTTATACAATTACACATTTTAGAACTATTCAGTTTATTCGGCAAATAAAAGAATGATCCTTGTTTTCTAGTTGAATATTTCTGAGGCTCAACATTACTGGTCTAATTTGGTAGTCATGTATGCCACTTCTATTTGGCATAATATCAAAATGTATGATACGACATTAGCCCTTTGATTAAAATTTTGTACACCATCACTACCTGATCATGGATAATGAAAGCATTAAAATTTTACTTATACAATATCTGTATTAACTAATCACTTAGTTATTTTTAGTGCATAACTCTCATGTTATTGTTCCTATGTTTAAGTATATACTTTTGAATTATAAGCAGAGAAAGAAATCTAGCATATAAATGAGTCGATAACATTTCCCACTACAACCTACATAATATACACAGAATATTGAAATTGCATAAGGCAAATACGCTTTAATATATAGAACGTGGTTATAGCAGGAGCTTAATATAAGCCGTTTAGCGTGCGCATTTGCAAGATACTAGGGCTTAGAATTCCCTAGAATTATAAGGTCAAATCCCAGGACAGAATAAATAACGAAAACCTGCTAAGTGTTTCAATATCTTATTATTTTCTACTTTCCCATAAATTTTAAATTTATGAATCTAGTTGGCTTCTATTTTTATGATGAGAAGCTCGTGTCATTATATATTATGTTAATAAACATTAGAATTTATGGTAAATTGTAATACTGTTCAACTTTTGTTTTGTTTTGAAAGTAGTAAAAAATGCCCCAAACGCTGACATCAAAATATTCACCTAGCCAAACGAGACGATACTTTCTAAAGACCTTAACCCAATATATTTAGTCAATATTTTCAGTAAATTATACTCTCCAAATGTGATAAAACGAACGTAAAATTCCCATTCTCCAGATGTAGTTTGGAACTACAAATTTGTTAGCCTTAAAGACGACTTTAGTACGGTAACCCCAAAGTAACATAAGGTAGTTTCAAATCCCCCCCAAATATATGCAACATGTTAAATCTGTGTGCCAGTGATCTAACGACTAATCTATTGACTCAAGTCTAGTAAGTATGGAAAAATCAAATCATTATAACTCTCCAATACCTTATTATTTTGTAACAAATATATACGGTGAACAAGAAATAAACTGATTCAAGTACTTAGATGTACAATAATAAGAAGTAATAGATAATATACAAATATGTTAGATTGTGTTCAATCTCTATCAACTTAAGTCAACAGTTGAGGGTGTATAAAGCATTTTTGTGCAGCCAGATATATGAAACAAAATGTTTCGGATAAATAATTGTGTTTATCTATTTACTATGTTTTATTTGAAAGACATACTCATTATAGTAAAGTTAGCAATTTTTTAAATATCATTCACGTCAAATCAGACATACTTTTCTGCCAGATAATAAACCAACTTCTTTTAACAGAATGTTTATATAATCCCATTCACTACCAAACTTGGTGATATCGTACTCTCCTGAATGTGAAACAGGGTTATTCTGTATTGGGATGTCGTCGAGAGTGACTAACTGAGGTAGTTCCTTTCTTACAACTCTTCTGTACCTCTAAAACATTATGAAACAAACGATTACTCACCGTGTTTCCACCACATTTGGTAACAAGAGGGTTGCCTTCAAGAGTAAGAGATGTAAGATTGTGACATAAACGAAGAAATGACAGACTGGTTTTATCTCCAATTAGATTTCTTTATTATGTCAAGCAAAATACAGAAAATTACCCTTCGAGATCTAACACTTCAATATTGTTTAGCACTGCACAGGGACTAAGATCCGATATGCCATTAAATGCTACGTATAGTTCAACTAAGTTCGCAAAACTTGACAGACCATCGAGGCTAACAAGACAACATCGAGTCATCCAAATAACCTCCACATTATTAAAGCATGTCCCAAGATCACTGTGATTAGTAAAAGCGAATAATAAAACTCACCGAACAGAACGAACGTTACTGTTAGATAATCTCATTTGTTTCAAGTTTGGCAAATATGACCCAAAGTTTGCAGCTGACACACGATCAATATCCAGTTCAAGATCTAAAGTAAACACCATGCGTAAATCTTCCAATCCAGTTAATTCTCTCTTTAAAAATGTTAGGATAATATAGTACATATACAAGTCGCTGTTCCGTTAAGAATTCATCAGTCACATTTTCAGATCTCTGATTGCCCACAGGTGTTGGGTTAACTGCTTTCTCATGAATTTCTATGATCTGTACTAGTGCCGACTTCGGACGGATATCATTGCTAAATGTATTAATTTATTAAATGGGAAATTGTTATTTATGCCCTAAATTTGCACAACCTGGCTTGAAATTCAGTCATTGACAACACAACATATATGTCGTTCTCCTCAATCCATGAATGGTTCACTTTCTTGAAACATTAAAAACTATGTAAAACTGAGTGGTAAGAAATATTAGGCTCTATGATTTACACTAGCAACTATTTTAAAATTTTGCATGTATAAATTACGAAATTAAACAAGTTGTACAATACCCAATATCAATATGACGGGCAGTTGGTAGTTGACTGAGTTCCTTTCGTTAGCACCCTGAGTGTTTGGGTTTTGTTCCAAGCTTTTAGTTTATTTCGATAACTGGCTAGCTACACTGCTGGTATTCTCAACTAGTGTTATTAATATTAGTGATGTTATATTTTGCTTATTATGCTTTTCGCCACTCTATTTTTTAGTCTCCATCATTAATATCTTTCTTTTTCTTTTTTTTATCCTTGTAACTTTATATATTAGTACTTGTCTTTTATTCCGTCCTAGGTAGTATGGTCGTTGAGTAAGTTAGAAAAAACTGGAGTTCAAGGTTACGATCAGTGAGGTGATGTGGAACTAGAATTTAAAGAGTGATCGAGTTAGCAGAACTAAGATGGTGTTTTTGGCCCTTTTCGGGAGACCTTAGGTATGCCGTGATGGTATACGTAGTTATCGTGTTTCTTTTTAAAATGGCCAAATTTGGACTGTATTTACTGCATCAAGTAGTGCGTGAATCAAACCTTGGGCCGTCATCTGTGTTAATGCCTACTGGTGGGTAATAGCCTGTACATTTCTCCGGGATATACGGGCACGAGCGGCGGCCAGTGTGTTTATATTTGGGTGTTTAGGCGTGCTCACTAAGTTATATCCAGAAATCAGATCTCCCCTCAAACGTCTGCCAGTCAGCGTGAACAGCCCCATTTGGCGTAGCCAGTCAGTGCATTGTAGTCAAGTCGAATATTCAAAATCCCTTAACGAGACAAGCCGATTGATCACTCCGCGCTACCGTCGTGTTCAGAATTTTTAATGGTGTTCAGTATCGGAGTTCCAGCAAATAAACTGTGCAATACCCTTTGGTTGTTATAGTTGGCTTGTAGACTGATGTCACTAAAAAATGGAGGACTGTGTGTGTCTTAAAGCGATAAGCTGGCATGAACCAACAATTATAGTGCTACTGGACTTTTAGGCAAGGTAGATAAAAATGAGGACAGAAGAAACGAAAATAGAGATGAGTTAAGTGAACTGACTGTAGTGGCATGTGACGTAGTAATAGCCAGTAAGTGCTCAATGTGAGCTAACTAAAAGTGACCAATCTCTACTTCAAGAGGTGGACAGAATTCCATGTGCACAAGCATATTCATCCAACCGCTTCTTAAATATATCTGCTGAGTCGGCTGATGTCATGACAGTGTAGAAGGCATTTCAAATCGAGCACATCCTCAGCGACAAAAGTACTACCCGGTCCAAGTGTTCTCTCTTAGGTGTGAGATCTTGCAGGACTTGTATGATTGTAGACCATGAGTGATTCTTTAACGTCTTAATTGGGTGGATCGTGGTGCATAGAGTTTCGAGATTCATTATCGAGTTGCCCCTCGTTCTTCTGTGGCTATGCGAGAATAAACTAAAAGGAAGTTAGTGTTTACATGGCCTTAGGCTAAGTCCCATGACCCACTTCGTAGCACGTCTAAGCACCCTTTTCCAACAGGTTTTCGTTTCTCTTGAGGAGGGAGCAAGCAACTATGTTATGCGACTTTAGATATGGTCGAATATATATCCTGTAGGAGTGTGTTGGCAGGCGTGAAATCTAGGTTTTCTTATATTCGGCAGATGGAAAGGCTATTCCCATAGAGGTAATAGTGTTGCTTGCACTTCTCCTGGTTGCAGTAGTACATGTGATAGTTCCTGTTGCATTTCAGGCCATTGATTTGCCAACAGTGTTCGAGATGAAGCATGGGCTATTACAGTGCTTGCATGTCACAGAGTACGGCCCTTCTTATCTTTACACCTCTGCATAGATAAGCACCGACGATGTGAGTATGTTAGGGTGATCATTATGAAGAGAAAGAAGAGCAGAGGTGGCAGAATGGCTTCATGTGAGACTTGATAGTCCTTTTCCCCACGATGTAATACTCTTTTCGTTCTGGTACATAATTATTGGTCTTCTGAACAGTTATGCAGCCACATGAATAGTTAGTCGGACAATCCTTGTACCTTGGACTTTCTCCGTCAAGATTTTGAGAGGCACCATGTCGAATGCCTTAGTAAACCCAATGAACACTGTGTGGGCAAGGATTCTCTAGTCCCAGCAGTTTGTCTAGTTATTCCATACCGAGAAGGCATTCATTGTACAGCATTTGCATTCTCTGAAGCCTTGATGGGCTTTGTGGATTAATTTTTTTATTTGATCATTCATCTAGCTTCCTAGTACTTTCGACAGTATTGAGAACAAAGCAACTGATCCATAACGGGTTGTCTATTGTCTGTCACCTCTCTGAATACTGGAAGGATTGTTTTTTTCCTACTACTTGGAATTTGCTTACTATCTAAGGAATATTGGAATTGATTACATACAGGTGTACATATACTCTCTATGGATTTCTGTTTTACAAAAGGATGTATGTTATCTCAACCTAGGGATTTGTAAGGATGGAGTCCCAGTAGTTTTTAGAGGACTGACACTGATGTTAGGTGGATATGGATAAGGTTTGCCTGTAGCTTGGGAATGATCGAAGTAAGGTGATCTTGATTCAGCGGCCTTGTGAAGCGTGCCTTGAAGATCTCTACCATCTGATTGTTATTGAGGTCGTTTCTTAAGGTCAATTGAAGTCAGAAGCTCCCTGACTTGTCGGTTCGCACTGAGTCATAGGACGATGCAAGTACCCTGGATTTTTCTAAATTTTCTCGGCTATATCGGCTTAGCCTATGGTTATCCTTCACCTTGATGTTGCATCTGTTATGCTTAACTAAACACATTGTTAGAAAAACGCTAACCAGTAAAAACCTTTATACTAAACTAAGTATGTAGTTTATTCCAATGCCTTCAGAAGGGTCTTTCGTTCATACTCCTCCTTTCTCTTATAGTAGCTATAATGAGTCCCCTTCAACCAAGATGTTCCCATGGCTGGTCTGCTCGTCATTGTGCGGAAGTCGTTAGATATGACTGCAGAAGTTATTTTTAATAGCTTCTCACTGGCCCTCTATGGGTAGGTACATCTATTTCTGTGGCCACGGAGTATGTTGCAGTTGCCCTCTTACTGATACATACTTTTCCTCGCTAACAGAGGTAAGGAAGGATTTCATCCTACTGTGGCCACCCAACTGCAACGCTGTTTCCCAGTAGAGAATCGCACCTAAACACTTTCGATCACAAATCGGTCGTTAGTTATTGAATATTCATGGTGTCGGCTCACGATACCACCTCGTATAGCCTCCTGCATGCTCGAAAGGGTTACTGCTACTCATCGTTGTCAAGACATCTTTTTAGTGTCGTGCTCGATAATGGTGTGTTGAAATTGCCTGCGATGATTACCCGGTTGCATTGAAGATGTGGGTGTTCACAGTTCTTCCAGTATTCGATCTTTATATTTGGGGTAGCTCGTAGGACGGTCAACATATTCCTCCTGGTTAAGTATTTTTCGGTGTTCAATCCTAAATAGCGCTACATGGAATCAGGAAAGTCGGCAAGAACGGGGTGTGACGGAACGGTAGCACAGAGTTGGCTATTGATGTTTGGAGCCACTCTGCCTACCATGGAGTGCCTCCTGTCTGACCTGAATAGTGACATACTCTCCATGTAGACTTTTTTCCGACCAACATCTGTTTGCAATCATGTTTCTGTCAAGATCAAGAGCTGGATTCCGAGGTAAGTGAACATCTAGCATTATCTTTCCCCTCAGTTCCATTACGTTACTACAGAGCCATTCACACTTATGACTACCTGCATTTGGATGCTACAGGATAACCTCCAGTAGTTTACTTAGGATTGATTTTCAGATATGGCAGCCAGTCCATAGGTGTAATAGACGAAGCACTGGATATGCCAGTAACAGTTACAATGACTATCCAGAATCAGTGAGATTGCCACTACTACTGGTGTGTCATGAGCGTGGCAACCATCCAGTGTGCTGTGTCCTAATTCTGGAATCCTGTGTAGTAGTTTTGACTTTGCTCCTTAGTTCATTACTTGCTGCATTATGTACTTACCATGACTTTTTGACTTTGTTCTGATGACTGGGGACTTTCTGACCGTAGGTAGTTGTGACCTAAGAAGCACACGTGCTACCACAGCTTGCGAGTCATGAAGAACCCTAAGCAAAAGAGGGCATTTCTTTGAAGAGTTTTAGCCCCTGTATAAACTCTATAACTTTGCTACCATGACTCTTAGTCTAATGGCGGTGAACGGAGAATCCTACTATTATCTGTCGTGCAGGTCCCCACCGACGAGTAAACTGCCGTTGAAGATAGAGGCATTGAAAAAAATGTGGAAGCTTTGTCTGCTGTTCTAATTTGCGGCCTCACCAGTTTCTAGCCAAGCGCTCGGCATTCGGTCTGATAGTTTGTTAGGTTCGTTCCTGTAGGAGGATGCTAGAGAAAGGTCATCACCTTGGGATTGTCGTACATTCTCCCTCCAATTAGTGTTTTTAGCCACGGAGGTAGAAGTATTGGCCCTCTGGGATATGAAGATATTGATAAGCCGGTGGGAGTTCCAGCTGAGTTTGACATCGTATTTACTACGTAGCCTCTCACCGTCAGGCGTTTGGGTTTTGCAGCATTTTTCGGACCCTGTTTTCAAATGTGGTATGTCAAAAGAGTTAAAAGTTATCTGTCTCGATAAAATTCCATTGTTGGCCGCCATTAGTTCTGAAATTACTGAGCAGACGTTCGTGTTGCTATGACAGTCAGTGTTATCCAGAGTGTACATTTCTAGTCCTTATGTATATTTATTGTATTATTTTAGACTTTTACTTATTCTTAAGCCACAGATGAAGTACCAATTGTTTTATGACGATGTAGTGTTATTTTATTTATGTTTCAGCATAACAGTGGATGTCGATACTCGATTAAATAGGACCATTTGGCTGACAGGAATATCTGGGTAATGTTCTAAGCTTCATTATCGCATTAGCATAGCTAATTTGACATGGTGTCTAGGATGCAGACAGTAAAATACCCGGAGTGCAAATAAATGGGTACTGTAAAAAAATCGGATAGGCAGTAAGGGTATATAAAAGACACAAAACTTTATCTTCAACTCTTCAGGTTGATGGGTTCGCCTAATTCATACAACTTTTCACATGTTTTCCGTTTGTGACTAGGGTGATAAGTAGGCGCTGCTAGCGGTTGATTCCATTGTGTTTTTGTCTTGGTGTTTTAGTAGCAGTTATTGCTTGATTCAGACGCATCATGGCCTTGTCCCTCATAAAGACCTTTGAAAAGGTCTGTCTAGCCAAATATGTTTATGTCCATATGTCATTTTTGCCGGAAGAGAAAAATACCTGGGGCTATTGTAGATCTAAAATCAGGCAGTATATGTGCGAGCAGTGAGATAAAACCCCTTTTTAAAAACTAATAATGGTAAAGCATTAATAAGGTAAAATTTTGTTATACTAGCTAGGCCCAGGTGCACAGATGGGAAAACAAAGAACTAAGTGGGCGTCTACATATAGCATCTGGTGAATATTTATAAAGCTCACAGACCACCTGGAGGTCACTGACAAGTCAAATCATGTAGTATAACCATCCAATTAGGAAGAAGGTATCTAAAACTGAGACCTTGTTTCTGTCAGTAACCAGAACCCGTAGATGAGTATGTGCAAGACAAGTATGGAACCTACTGGAACGTTACTATCGCCTTCTCTTCAAAACCCAAGTTCTAAGTACTCTTGACCTTATACCGCACCTGAATATGCTCAATGATCCATTCTGCTAACTCAGCCGTTTTTTGGAATTGTAACGCATCGGTCAAGGAGGACGCATTTCTTTGTCACATATGCACCATGCAACAATATATATATTTGGTGTCCTAGTACTGTAAATATTGTTGCAGTTGGTTTGGTTCTCAATTTAATTCTTTGTATGTTATGAATGTCCTGACAGTGAAAGTCGAAATATTTGCATGAATAAAAACCCATATCATTCTGATCATAACTGCATACTAGCACGCTCTGATGTACGCAATGATACATGAGAATGAAAGCTATTTATTTACTTATTTAAGTGGCAAGCAAGTCCTACACGATACAATTTGAATATTCGAGAGAAATTACTTTTCAAAAAACAACGTCATCATGGTTTAAATCACCTGTCAGTTTAAGTTTTTTTGCATGGCCATAGGCCTGACTTTATTTTGGAACTTGGTAACATGCAAAACGGCACGATTAAGCAGTTGCTTACTTAATCACTGTCATCTCCTGTTAACACGAATACAGATTACAGTGACAGGATCATTTGACAGCCTTTGTCTATAACTCGGTGTGAAGAACCCTTGGGAATGGATGAATGGCATGACGGTATTTCACATTCGGTTCCTCTGTCATACAGTATAAAGACCAAAGCTTTCGTTAACGTTCGAAAGTTAACGTCGTTTCTGCATAGGGCCAACGGGTTCTTGAGTTATGTACGAATTCATAATAGGATATCTAGCAATACAATCTATTGGTGCAAAACGTGATACTATATCTAATAATGAACACATTTAGCACACAAACCACAACAGTTCCCTTCCCCTATACAGCCAGAGCGGTTGAAGCAAAATTTACAACTATCCCACAATACAACAAGCAGGTAGTGAGGAGACATCAAATTAGTCACTTGTTCAAAGAGAAGCGTTCATAACAAATAAAGGAATAAAATTATGTCTGCAACTAACTAACTAAGCCAAATCACCCGGGTAGAGACAGGCAAAATATCACCTCACTACGGTTTGCGACAAGACCTTAAAACTTAATAGAACAAAACCGAAGACATTATTGGTAAGTAACATATGCCACCAAAAAACATATAAGAACCTCATTGTTAACAGCATCCAATAACTGTTATAATAAAGGAGCAAACGAACAGAAGCAAGATCTGTCACAGAGTCAGAGCACAACAAAGTAACAAGATACAAATTTAAAAGGAGTTGCTTCATGCAGTAAAAAATGAAGGATTTTTCGCACAAGCAAAACAGGTTTTACGCCCAGCAATTTAAAAACATGTTCAGCGGCTCTACCTGGAAGATCAACAGTTTCAAGTGGAAATATAGTTACCATAGAATCATATCCTGTGAAAAATACTGAAGGCTTAATCCCAAGATCCTTAGGATTTCCTTATTACATACACTAAACAACACTCGAAAGTATACATGGCCAACAAAACTTTACGGACTATCTGGTAGATTACTTGAAGCACAAATCACCTTTCAGATTTATTAAATACAATCTCAAATATGCTGCATACACCCACTAACCACATAATCATTGTCGCATATATAGTGACTGATTCCATTCACTGAAATTACAAAACGAAACATTATCCATCATTCCAATAAATTACACACATTATCTCTTTCTTGGATTTATTGATTCAATTCGGTGAGTTACTGTGCTTAACTCGTACATTTACTTAGTATTTGTTTTCCGTCCCACATTTGCCATGAAATAAAAGTATATCCACTCATATTATTATCTATTCGCATCCCTTGTAAAAGCTGACTGGTTATAATGTCCACAGATATTATGCCAACATCTAGCCCCAAGCGTCTGGCAAAACGTAGAAAAAGGCTTCTGTCCTATAACCCCACCGATCCACTACGAAAAAAATCCAGCGTCCCACGCGAAGTCAAACTGAACCTAACGAACATGTTCCCATCGTCATCGTTGAAGACGTGATGAAGTCTTTCCTGACTAGACAAGATGCAGGTCATTGCAAGCACAGTGACGACTTGAAAGGCCTTCATGATAATTTTAAGATTATCAGCCTTCTCAAATGCCTCATCAATCCTGATAATACCGAAACATCATATCATCTAAATGTAATGAACAATATCATCGACTATGTTGCTTCCGAAGTATTTGAACGCATTAAACGCTCTAACAATGTTATAATCTTAAGTGTTTTCGATGCCTGTCCTCTACAAACTATGAAAAGTAACCTTCTTAAAGCTAGCAATATGACTGACGTCCCATGCTCATGTACAAGACTAAATAAAGGCCCCCATGGCCTACGTACACCGGTACTATTCAGATTCAACACGCCAACGGAGGCACAAGACTTTCTAAATTTATCCGGTATGATTAGACTAGACCCTGTGTACAAAAATATAAAGTTAGTACCAGATAGGACTCCCTGTCAACGTATGTCGGGCAAGTCCAGCAAGAAACCTCTATTATTTAAGCGTCACGCTAAATCTAACATCGATAGCCCAAAATGTTTATTTGACAAGAAGATTATAAAACCATTCCCCTCAAAAACATCGGTTGTACCCATTAAAAGTCGAAATACTGTAAAAGCTGTTAAAGAAGATATCAACAATACGCCTAGTACCCACGTTTTTGACTTGGATTCACCAGAACCAAAAAGCAGCACTCTGCGTAATAATGTTGGCAGGAAACTCATGATGAGCTCAGTAACACCAGTTTTACGCTCATCAGATAAAACTACTAATAGCTGGGATGCTGCAAGAAACATCAAAAATAATAATAGTAGCTACACACTAAACACCCAAGCAGTTGACTTAGATTCATTAGAAACAATAAGCAATGAGTTGCCCCCCCCCTAATATTGGCTACAACACTTATACTAAGCCACAAACCCAGACATCTGACGACGATTTCAGTATCGAACAATTTATTTAGCCTGAAGGGAAAACAATAAATGGAAAGCCACAGGCTTTTCAAATATCATCACAATACCCACGGACAAGTAAAGGAAACGCACCCTCCAGAAAAACCTCTATAACACAAAATATACATAAATTCGACTATACAACATTGATAAACTGTCCTCGCAGGTGTGAGGGCATTCCTGGGCCTGCCCCACACATACCTGAAATCTGTTCATCCGGCCAAAGAAACCGTATGAAACAGAACCATTTTTTTGCGATCACGCCGGCTCCCCAACCGGCAACCTCATCCACACTAGTATTCACTACAAATATTATAAAACTGCTCCCACTGCTTGCAACCACCTTACTATTCCAGACGCAACTTTGACAGACGAGACAACCCAAGATACTTCATCAAAGACCCACACGGAGACACAAACATCAGCCAACCTATCAATAAACCGGCTGGCCGTATCGATTAAAACATCAGGTACCCAACCCGACGACAGTTCAAAGTCATTCATCTCAATTAATGCTTTGACACCTAACTCGCTCAAAACACGTGTTCTGTTGCAGGACCTTACACATCACGAAAGGTCACAGTTGCTCGTCGTCTGAATTAACGCTAGGTCACTTATAAACAAAATCAACTACCTCAAATCTATTGTGATCATTACTAAACCCAGTGTGGTATTGATTACCGAAACTTGGTGTAAACCAACTATATCAGACGACACAATAAATATCGATAATTATACTCTCTTCCGAACTGATAGGCAAAACACTAGTGGAGGTGGCACCATAATCTACACGCGTTCCGATCTGAAGGCCTGTAGGTTCAATAATGAACAACTAGGTGAGACAGGGGATTCAACATGGGTAAGTATAGCCATTGGCCATCAAAAGTACCTACTTGTAGGATGTATATACAGACCACCCAACGCAGACAGCATCTATGACAAAAATCTAAGCACTGTTCTTCTTGACCTCACAGCAACCCCACGTATCCAAACTAATCGGTGGAGACTTTAATTTGCCGAACATCGACTGGATATCGCCACACACTTCACAACGATTCTCAAAATTGATAGAGATGATAGGATTCAGTGGTTGGACACAACAGGTCCAAATTCCAACTAGGGGCAACAATACCCTTGACCTTCTTTTTACTATTAACCTTAACCCAACTTCAGTTAATGACAGCTCTGAATTTAACAACAGCGACCATAAAGTAGTAATAAGCACATTTAATTACCAACCCACAAATAATCTCAACCCGAATGGACTTCAAAAATACAAATATCGAAGGTACACCAATGAAACATGAAGGCATATCGAGGCACTCATTCGATGCGTAAGATGGGACTCTTATCTCACTACTGGAAATATTGACACAGCTATTTCAGTCCTCTACAGCAATCTGATCAGTTGCTTAGACTGCATAGCCCCATACGTAGAACGAGTGTCTGATGTTAACAATGCACGCCCACATATCCCGAAATGTCTTAGGAAAAAATTGAGGCACCTGAGGCTTCGATACTACAAGCATCATGACATAACCGCATTATATAATGTATTCAAAGTAGTCGAAAATCTCGACAGTGCCCAGCACAAATACTTACTCAATACGCAATCAACAGTACTGAATAGTATCAACCCAATTTCATCAATGCTAAAGCTATTCAAATCTCGCCTTGATTCGAAATCTAATAAACCTCCCACACTATTCGTCACAAAGGACGGTATCGAAGACGACCCAGCTTCCATTAGCGAACAATTTAGTAGCTACTTCTCCTCATGCTGTTTCACAGAACCTGGAGCCACCGCAAACCCCATATACATAATGACATCTAAGTGTCTCTCTACAGTTGAATTTACCAGCACAAATATGACGAGAGTCATAGCCACGCTAAAAAAATCTAATGACAATGGGCCTGATGGCATTCCTGCTTCCCTCATGAAATATGGTGGAAGAGATTTACCACTTCTCTGCCTGAAACTTTTTACTTTATCTATGGACAAAGGGCATTATCCTGCCATGTGGAAAACATCGTTCATAACTCCGCGATTCAAAAATGGATCACGCAACGTTATAGAAAATTACAGGCCAATTAATACGACATCCGTGCTGTCCAGAATCATGGGGAAAGTCATTCATAAACAATTGTCATCATTCTTACTTTCGGAAAACCTGACCAATCCATCTCAACATGGGTTCATGGAAAAACGCTCTTGTGCTACATGCCACTTGGAATTTTTTGACTATGTAACACTTGGAAGAGACAAAGGTTTCTCAATTATTGTACTTTATTTTGACTTCAGTAAAGCATTTGATTGTGTCCCCCACAACCTTCTTCTCTCAAAACTACACTCCTATAGCATACGAAATCCACTATTAAGTTGGTTTAAATCATTCCTCACAGGGCGCCGCCAGATTGTAAGAATCGGCTCTAGCTACTCAAAGCCAGTAAATGTATCTAGCGGAGTTGTACAAGGAAGCGTAATTGGACCATTGCTCTTTCTTCTCTTCATCAATGACGTGTGCCAGCAATTTGTGCATGGTAAAATCTTCCTCTTTGCAGATGATCTAAAGGTTGCCTATTTATTCCCACCCACTACAAATAAAAACACTATTACTAAAATAATACGAAAGGAAATTGATAATTTATCAGAATGGACCAAAATATGCCATCTTCCCCCTAAACGTGCACAAAAGTGCATACATTTCCACTGGTCGCAGATGGAACCTCAGTCTCCACCTATGCGAAGTGCGAATAAAACCTCTAAGCGTCGTTCAAGATTTGGGACTCAGATATACTGATAGCATCAACTTCTCGGAGCATGTTGCATTTCAAGCTTCCAAAGCGAGGAAGTTAGCTGGGTTTATAAGAAAAAATTTTCTCAATTTACACTCAAAAATATTACTATACACAAAGTGTGTTCGTCCAATATTAGACTACGGTTGTCTACTCTACAGCGACTGTAGACGCTTAGATTTGATGAAACTCGAGCGAATTCAACAAGCATTTACTAAGAGCTTATTAGGTGACTACAGCACACAAACTTATCGCCAACGATGCGATAAACTAAGGCTAGAACCCCTTTGGTTTCGACGCTTGAAACTAAACCTTACTCTCATGTACCGCCTTATTAGTGGCGCAACTTACGCGTCGACACCACAGCTTATCCTCTACACCTCCACACACAACCTACATAATAAGGAAAATACTATTACTATCCAGCGATGTCGCACTCAGCTACACTAGAGCTTTATCACAGTGAGATATGCGACTCTATGGAATAAACTTCCCAAGCATATTCTCTGCAGCAAGTCGTTAGCCGCGTTCAAAACATTACTTCAAGAATACCTCTCAGGTGAAGGTCTATGTAACCTCCTCAACTACCCTAAAATGATCATGGTCCCAGCTCCGTATAAACAGTTTTAAAATTTATCAAATATATTCATAATACACCATATGCCTAAGGACTCATAATTAATAATGCATATTTTCATATTGTTCCAATCTACACGCATACACCTTAATTCATTTATGCGAAAACTGATAATTTGGTTACACCGACAATTAATCTTATCCATCTTCTATCATCAGTCATACACCAATTCACTACTTCGATGACAATTTGACCTTTTAATTATGTTGGGTTCATTAGTTGTCTAATAATCCTATTCGCATTGAATCCATACTGTAATTATCCATTGATTTTCAACACTATATACTTATTCATGTACACACACACAAGCACACTTCTTTATTCAGAAATTTCACCCCTTTAATATCACTTGAGTGAAAATTCACAATTTCATCACACTCTTAATTGCACTGTATGACCTCTCCATTAATATAACTCTCTATGTATTTTATATGGTTAATAGCGCATACTTCCACTGTGTCCCAATCTACTTTATTATTAGTATTATAATTATTATCTGTCTACTTTATTATTATTATTATTATTATTATTATTCACCCTTCCAATATCACCTGAGTGACAATACACAATTTCACCACACTGTTAATTGCATTGTTTGATCTCTCCATTACTATAATTCGCTATATATTTTACATGGTTATTAGTGCATATTTTCGCTCTGTTCCAATGTACTTTATTATTATTACTATTATCTGTTTTCTGTCACCACTTATAAACCGATTCTAAATTTTGATTACAACTTGACCTTTTAATTATATTGGGTTTATTAGTTGGCTAACAAACCTATTTATGCAAAGTCTAAGCTACGACTATGCATTGAACTCTTCAGAATTATTCTTTATTTTTTTCTTTTTCTTTTTTTTCATTTTTTTTCGTTTTTTTCTTTTTTTATTTACACGTCCTACATTACATTAGCGTTTATACTCTTAATACTACTTCGCTAATTTGATTTATTGAATTATTATACTCAACTGATGAAGCCCAAAATGGTTTCTTCACAACGCTTATTGTAAATGAGTAGCATATGATTAAAATAAATAAATAAATAAATAAATAAATAAATAAATAAATAAATAAATAAATAAATAAATAAATAAATAAATAAATAAATAAATAAATAAATAAATAAATAAATAAATAAATAAATAAATAAATAAATAAATAAATAAATAAATAAATAAATAAATAAATAAATAAATAAATAAATAAATAAATAAATAAATAAATAAATAAATAAATAAATAAATAAATAAATAAATAAATAAATAAATAAATAAATAAATAAATAAATAAATAAATAAATAAATAAATAAATAAATAAATAAATAAATAAATAAATAAATAAATAAATAAATAAATAAATAAATAAATAAATAAATAAATAAATAAATAAATAAATAAATAAATAAATAAATAAATAAATAAATAAATAAATAAATAAATAAATAAATAAATAAATAAATAAATAAATAAATAAATAAATAAATAAATAAATAAATAAATAAATAAATAAATAAATAAATAAATAAATAAATAAATAAATAAATTACGTAGGGCAAATAGTTTATCTCATAAACTCTACGAAGCACCATTCTCCGACAAAATATGAGTCACATTATCGTCATCGCAGGCAAAAATTGAATGTCACTTCAAGCCATTTAATAGACACAGGTGGCAATTGTAAGCTTTTCATTGAATCAGCCAGAATAGACAATAATATATCTTGCTCCATCTCTAAATGAAACTCTTTATCGGGATCGTTATTTACATCAAGTAATTGCCAATAAATTTTAAAGTTCATTTAGACAGCAATACGTTTGATTAGTTCTTTACATCGATGAAAAAGTGTCCAAGCGGGCGGCTGGTAATCATGTGGGTACTGCAAGTCTCTTAAAACGAATAGAACCACTGACTAGTGCTCGGTGTTGCACATACTGGATTTTTCAGACCGGCTGAAGGCTAAGACTTCGTAATTTTATGGTCATACAGTAACCTCTTACGGAATTACACCAATACTAAAGACCAATATAATTGAGTAAAACACTCACTCAGAATTTGCAACACATCTTTGAAGTTGCCGAGGCTTAACTAATTTCTGTCACTAATTTTTACCTGGATGTACACAACGTATGGGTCAATTAATGGATACTCTCAGAGGAAAACTAGAAGATTCTGAGCTGACTTTGAAAGGTCGTCAAATCTACTAAAAAAATGCAAAAATCTATTCGAGCAGCTGCATTAAAATATGTAAACCTTAATTTCCCAACAACATTCCGGATTAGGGTGATTGTGACGTGTTTAACAAGCTGATTACAAACATGTGGCATTCAGTCTAGTTCTCTTTAAAAGTTTAGCTCCTATAAAAACTAAGTATTTTAACTCTAGACGATAATTTCTGCAATACATTTAGCTAAGGGGTACATCCGACACGCTAATGGACAGTAAGCCATTCGTGGTTTAGGCAGACAACAAACCGTAGACTATGCATGGAATGCTAAAGCGAATAAACATTCATAAAAAAGATTATTCATCCGGGCTTCGTACTACGTTTGCAGTAGATTCACTGCCACGAACAAAACTTAACACAATTTGACAAATCACAATAAATTTCAAACTGCTGAAAGAAGACTAGGTGTAACTTCAAGAATTTAAAAACCTTCTCTGGGAACTTCAAAATCTAAAGTTAAAATAACTACCATCACTTGTATCGCCCTAACCTATCATAATGCTACAGAAACAAAATTGATGGTCTTGCCGAAAGCCGTGCCTATTTTATTTGTACGATCATCAAGTAGGTCTAAATCCAATTAAATTAGTACAATTATTGCTCTGTTATTATTATTGCTATACTAAAATTTAGTACGGAATTCATGCCGGCTTTCAGGCATTGTCATCATGATACAGGAAGGTTAACTCTTACACAACAGAACATAAGATTTTACAGAAATATGCGCATGAGTAGCAACAACATTTACAGAACACTAGATTCTTGTGCAGAGAAAATAAATGTAAGCAAGCAAACCATCAACCATCAGTTGAAAAGTACTTTGTAATGTTGGGTGTTTGGGGAAACATGAGTAGAGAACACTTATTAATATATACAATCTGTTCAAGTAAACGAGTGTCATAAAGACGACGCCAGGATGATCTAGACAATAGATGGCTGTTTGAAATAGTCAATTATAGTGTCAAGTACGAACATGACCTTGTGTGAACAGCATCTCGTAGGAGAACGGTGGAGATCGGAATTGTTAGATTAAGGTATCATGAATGAATCACAAAGACGCACTCCCCTTTTCAGCGTAGATTCTAGATGATAATTTCAACACGACACATCAGTTGGGAACTGAAAAGGTAAAGAAAAGGAACAAGCAGTAGGTCGAGAGGACACGAATGACCAATTAAGTACAGCTGTTTTCAATGGGAGCTATAATGTATCTGTTGGATTAAATAAAGCATATCTGTTATTTCTCGATTTTCATTGTGAATAACGTCGATTAATACTAGAGATAACTATGATAGATTTTAGATCTACTCTAGGATAAAGAGCTTGGGGAAGTATAATATTGGGAAATAAAAGGTATATTGAATCCCCTCTAAGAAATATATGGGCATTGCGAGGTTTCAGAGCACTAACTTCCATGATGCAAAACGTTTTATTGCCTGTCGGTGAATAGTCAATAATTCTCTTAAGACCTGCAGATAACGTTTTCTTTAGAAATGTTATTAAAAGGATAAACGCCAGAAGGTTCATTGATTAAATGTGCCATATAATATACAATTTGTATTAAGCATGTTACAGATACCGGCATTGTCTGAGTAGAGATTTATCGTGAATCCAAACTGTGACAGGGAGCTACATTGTTGTATGCTTCCTGGTAACCGGTTTCAGGGGTTAGCGGAGAGCGCAACAAAGAAGGAGGATTTTAATTTACTAGGGGCTTTCTGTACCCCCCTCCCCAAATAAAGAAATTTCGTTCCACAAGTCATACTTACGTTTTAGAGCACATGTCAAAGCAATGCAATCTGCTATAGTTTCTTTATGAAAAACTTTATAAAGTATCGTAAGATTAAGTTTAATCTTCCTGACCCATGGACGGTCTAATTTCCAAGCACATCATCTATCATAATAGGGTCGCCCATTAATAAGTAGCCTAGTAAGATGCCATTGAACCTTCTCTATTTACTACCGATCTAGTGAACGCATGCAACTATATATGAATGTCCAGTACTCAAGCAGAGATCTAACACAGGTTTTATAAAGAATGACTTTAGATGCGTTAGGGTGACAGTTACGATGAATAAAACTAAAAATTCTGCAAGCTTTAGAGACTTATGATAAAGCATTCTCGGTAAACGATAAGCTTTTTTATTACCTTACTTTTAAAACACAGACACTACCTAGTTGACAAAATTCGTGGTCATTAAGGTGTAGCCCTATTTCGGGACTAGATTCGCCGAAACATATGTTCCATGACTTCTATGTGTAGAGAGGAAGAAACCATTTATTACACCATCAACTTAGTTTATTGAGACCCCTCCGTATTATGTCGTTAACATCTCGACCTTCTTGCGGATAGAATGTGTAGACACCTTTGAGGTCGTCCACAAACACTCTTGAAAAGAGTGGCATATGTCATTAACATACGCAATAAATAATAACGGTCCCATGACCGAACCCTGGAAGACACCAATAGTGATATTTTGAGGGCGTAAGAGATACCGTCCTAGTTTTAGTAATAGAATACGATCTTCTAAAAATGAAGTTATACAGTCATGCAGTTTGTCCGCTATTTCAAAGCCTTGCAATTTATATAAGAGAGGCTTTGTCAAGCGCCTTGGTGAAGTCGAAGTATAAGGTAACAATTAGTTTTCCATCATCTCTATTGTTTATTATATAGTCAGAGTATTCTAGGTGGCAAGTTTTGCAGGATTTCTTAGACATGAAGCCGTTATTAGAAGATTTAATTAGTTTGTGTTTAACTAAGTAAGAGTGAATATCTTTTACAACTTTCTCCATAGCTCAAATAAAACAGAAGAGTGATTAATTGGAAGGTGGTTTTGATACAAAGCCTAGAGCCTTTCTTAAAGTGAGGTATTATATATGTGGTTTTCTATGACCTAGGGGAAGTTCCATCTTCTAAGGAGAGATTAAATAATTTGGTGAGTGGTATTAGGGACGCTGAGATACCAAATTTGATCAAATTAACCGGTGTTCCATACTCTCCACCACTAAATGAAAGTGATCTTATAGTGATCTTATAACATTTCTAACATTACTGATTGTAAACTCCAAGTCAGTTATACTAGCTGAAATTGCTGATCGTTCCTATACATAAACTGTTTCTGGTAAAAGAGTGTGCAAATAATCCACTAAACGCTCCACAGATCTACATATGGTTACTAGTCATTTTATTTTCGACATTCAGAGTAGTAGGAAGACTGGACTGGGAACAAAGTTTCTTTCTGAGAGTGGCTGCTAAATAGGCTATCTTGTCAGGTAATTTCAAATGCATCTTTTCGCTCCTAAGTCTCTTGTTTTCTTGTAGCTTACTATATTTATGAATACTATATGGATACTGGAAATTACAGAAAAGTTACGCTGAACGGATAATCTCTTTCCTAACTTCCTTAGTTTGCTTTTGAACTTAACGGGGATGTATTCACTATTTGGGATATGTGGTTTAATCACTTCGAAAAGTGCAACACAGTCAAGGCATAAATTTATATTATGGTAAAAAGCATCTAGTGAGTTATGAAGCTTGTATGTGGAAAAAAATTATCTCTCAATGAAGATCATGTAGCAGTTTCTCAGAGTGAGACCAGTTAGTCTGAGCATAGTTTGTCCGAAAATCAAGGGGATCGTTTGTTCCACTCTAAGTACATGTTTAACGCCTATGTATATCCCGATCTAGTGACGCAAGAATCCAGAGTATTATGGGAATAGGTCTTTATTCAATAGCGTGGGCAGGAGACAGTGGAGCGCGGTCCTAGTTATTCAAACACACAGATAATTCTCAACGTTCAATATAAGCTAATAGGAAATATAATCCCTATGCAGAATAAGGAAGTAAATGAATACTGGAGCCTAATTGTTTTGGCGTATGCTTAAGTTTTGAAGTGAACTTTTAACTAGTCAAGCTAAGTTGCTACACGTGAACATTTATTGACAATCAATTGGCAAATGACAACTTTGTGATTGGTGTCTGGAAATTCAGGGTCAGTATCCTCTGTATAGTTTGAGGCATTATGTAAAAAGCTTACGTCTAATCCATAAACATTCGTAATTTCGTTACTTTGATAAGTGCATACTTTGACCCCTTCATTACTATAATTGTAGGATTACTGGTTGTCTAAGAAATCTCATCACATCGTACTTGCGCACTATATGTCTGTCGATTTTTTGTCTATTTCACATAGTTAATAGTGCATGTTTCCATTTTGAAAATATACATATATACAAATCAGCTTTCATGTTAGACGAAAATTGTAGATGAACACCAAATACTTTATGTATGTTGCTGTGCGAACAGTTATTTCCCAGGACTCACAGCAGGAAAAGTGATAGTCAGTTATTGTACACTCTCACCATACTTTAGATAAATAACCGAAATTTTCCGAGCCATATTTACATGCCCCATCTACACCCACAATAAACTCTGCCAAGTCAGAAAATAATCTACTTCGTGGATTTTAGGTGCCTTTCACTGCAGCCGTCTAGCAAATGCAACCTTCTCATGTCTCGCGTCAACAGTCCTATTCTAGCCTCCGCCTCCACTGTCGGTCACCCAACATTCTCTCTACTTCGTTTGTAAAAGTTTCCAACGTTTCATCAATCAAGTTCTATTACGTGACTATTGCTCTTAGGACTTGCTTAACAGTTCCTGTGAACCTTTACGAAAGACAACTTAGATAGCTATCATGTAGAGGAGGCGATCGAATTTCTACTAGATGTCTGTCTTCATCAACTCATTAATTTTGCCCTGGAATTGTTTGAACACTTTGTATCTTTGCATGATGCCTACCAGATTGTTGCCTGCATCACTGAATGTTACCTTTGACGATCCCTGTAGTTTATAAACCTCGACAGTGTTAAAATAAACGTATCGGTTGACAAGGCATAAATCATTTCCGTATGAACAATTCTCATTTTAAGGCCGATAAACAAACAACCATATCCCTTATACTTTCGCCTACCCCACTTTACCACAATTGACTTAGGTCATGTTAGGCTCTTGATGAACACGCAGTTTTCTGGAAACACCAGCCTTCTACAACGAAAGAAAAAACAACATAGAATCACCACAAGTTTTCACAGCTTTGGTGCAATATTACTATTATAGAAAGTATAGAAGTCAGTTCAAGTAAACCTCAGCCACACATTCAAGCAGTTTATTACCTAATACCACCGGCAAAATAATGACGCGCAAACATACTCCTATCCTGTTCACTGAAGATAGTCTATCTCATGACGTTAAAAGAAGGCCAGAACAAGGCACGAATAATAACTAGTAATTTTGTGGACACTTTGCTTTATGAGCCTTTACTTGATCTAGGCTAAGCACCAGAAAAAATAGAACGATATATGTTACCCTGTACATTCTCCCTCTATGCACTAGAATCGTGCATAAGGATTGATCCACGATAGCAGAAGAGTTAAGCCCTTGACTATTAACACAACTTCCAATGCATGTCGTTCTAAACTCACGGCAGAAATCAGGATATAACTAAATATGATTGTTTTGCCAATGAACTGAATCACAAATTTGCATCTAATCACAAATCAGGTAACAGAATCTTTAAAATTCCTAAACTGTTAGACAAGGAAATCATTATATTTTTTTCAGCAATTATTCTTCTTCAATCAGCAATTGGTGTGGCTATACAAAATGTTTATCATTCAAAGCTAACCTTCTATAAACAAATATGCATATAAATCACTACACTCCTGAACATGCCCTTAGAAATGAGACACCCGGTAAAATTAGAGTGTTGAAGAATAATTGGGTACCTGCTTAGATGGACCAAACAGTCTTTTACTAGTGCCTGAAGATAGTGAGAGCCAATCCGCCTTTATTTAATCTCGATTCGATCAAGTAAATATTATACACAAAAAAACCTTAGTATCGAGGGGTTGATTTGGCGATTCTTGCTGTCATAATGCAAGCATGATTCAGAATCATTTGAATTTAAAGCTTGAAGAACTTCAACATAATGAACAACATTCACACATGTTTAGTGTAACACTCCAAATTTCAGAAACAAAACGACAAGTATGTTTTTGAATACAGATCATGCACATCAGTGACATGTATGTAACTGAAGTAATAAATATAGTACTTGTGCAGTACTATTAACATGTGGTATATTATATAGACTTCTTCAGTCATTGCAATACTTTCAACTTTTCACTTTGATAGATATCAAGGTTACCAACGTTACCCGTAGGGCATTTCGGTGACCTTTGATCAATCGCCAAGGTTGTCTTGTTTACGTTGCATTAAAAAAAGAGTCATGAGTGCTATGTAAGTAACTACAAAGTGTGTAAATTACTTATCGAAGTCATACCCTTTTATTTATAAGTAAACTCTTATGATTATAAACTGGTTTGTTAAATTATCTGAGGCGCGCGTGCTTTGAGATCTTGCGCTAACAGTGTTGTAAAATGGGAAGTTGCGACGAAGTTAGGAAGATATTACGACACTGGGGGCCATCATATCCTGTTTGTGATGATTCAACTCCTGCAGAGGTACTGAATTATTCAGGCTGTATATACCATCAGTTGTTTGATAGACATCCTCTGTCCGCAATGATGATAAGTACTGACAGTGAATGTGGAAGGAAAGATAATCTTGTACATATTTTAAACTCATGGAAGTCAGAATGGCATCGAGAGGGTGTTCAAGTACCTGTGAAAGATGCTAAAAGCCAACCTAGACCTGTCTATAAGTAAGTTCATAGAGTAAGCCATTTATTTTAGGAAACTTGATATTTCTAGCCCAAAGAGGCGTTGTTCCCGGCTAATTATGTAAGTCACGATTTTTTTTATTCCGAAAGGCCTGACAAACTACGAGTTGAGTGCACCGGTGATAACTACAATGAAAATATCCAATTACTGGTTGACAATAAGATAAAAATGGCTCCGTATTACTTTGTCGATGATTTAGATTATTCGTGGATTTCAACAGTAAACGAAGAAAGGGAATGTCTAAGTCAAGTGCTTATTGAAGACTGGATGCTTGAAAAAGTTATCAGTACATTGGAGTATCTTACTTATGTCAAAATGCGGGAGAAGATCAAGGAGATAGACGTACAATCTTTAGAGTTCGATGAAAATGCTAGATGCGACATATGCTTATCGGTTTGTATCTTGTTTTATACTCTCACTTGGTTTAGTTTGAAGGTGAGGATGGCAATGAGTTGGTCTTTTGTGATGGCTGCTTCCTATGTGTTCATCAGGCATGCTATGGAATCCTTCACATCCCTGAAGGGTCATGGATGTGTCGACAGTGTGAGGCGGGTGTCAAGTCGACCACTCCCTGCAGTCTTTGTCCTAATACTGGTGGAGCCATGAAGCTGTCCGAGTATGTTGTGTGTTGTAAAACCATTATTTTAGTGATGGGATACGATGGTGTCATGTTAGCTGTGCGTTGTGGGTTCCGGAGGTTGGTTTTGGTGACGTCGAAACGATGGAACCCATTATAAAGCTAGATAATATACCACAAGCTAGGCGCAACCTCCTATGTTCAATATGCCGTTCACGCTATGGTGCGCCTGTACAATGCTCTAATGCTAAGTGTAAAACAGCATTTCATGTTACTTGTGCTTTCCAAAGCAACCTGGTTATGCGTCAAGAGCTTGTTGATAAGGATGTGCGTTTAGTTGTAAGTTTGGTTTTATAAATGACAGTACTGTATACCAGACATTCTTGAAAATGGTTCCATAGTTTTTGTTGTTGCCACCTATCTACATTTGGTGGGCGCTAACCAGGAACTTGACTAGCAGAGTAACCGAAATTAAAGTATTGGATTGTTTTGTACCCCACTTTAGGTCTAAGTCAACTGACATCTATTGTATTTTTAATTAATACACATGTCTCAACCATCCCAGTCGATGTACGTTTACAACCTCTTTAACTGATCTGCCATGTTTTCTTAGTACTCTATGTGTATTGTCAATATTACCTGTTTGCTCATTGCATGATATACAGGCGACACTACAAAGATTTCTATGATCGAAAATCTAGAGCCTACGCAAATCTGTTCTTATAGTCCATGTTTCGCACCCATATGTTAGAATAGAGAGGACTGCTGCGCAGTACACGACCTTTCGTTGAAAACCAGATATCTCCTCTACTCTACAAGTGACGTAGGTTGGTAAAAGCCAAACGAGCTTTCTGAATCCAGGCTGCGATCTTGTCAGACACCGACCTACTGTGGGTGGTGAGGCCTCTGAGATAAGTGAAGTGGTCAACGTTCTGAACTACTTCACTCCCTATAAGTAACCTAGGCTACAGTGCAGACCAGTCCTAGAATAATTTTTCGCATTTGGATAGAGAGAAATACATTTTGACTATGCTTGCGATATTCAGGAGACCTACATATTGTCAGTGTTTTCACCGGTTACGACTATATTGTCTACGTATTCTAAGTCGATAAGTGGGTTACCTGGGAGGAGATCCATTCCTGAAAAGTAAGTCGGCATAAGTGGTTTCTAAGGGAACACCTATGACGAATTTTAATAAAATGGGAATAAAAGACAACCCTGACGAACACTACTTGAAGTTGGTAACTTGTGACGGTTCACTATAAGCTCAAAATCAACCAGTGGTGTTTGGGTAGATAGCCTTTATAAAGGTTAGTGTGCTTTTCAGGTACACCTTTTAGTGGTAAACACCTCTACAGTCACGAGTTTACTGTTCCCTGGCTTCAGACGAAAGTCAGATGATTACAGAAGGTAGTATCATAAACACTATGTTGGTTGAACTGATACTTCTGTGGTTTACACAAGAGGATTCCTGTTCTCTGTAAACTGGAACGGTCAGAGATTGGGACCAGCCAGATGGGATTACATCCAGGTCTCGGACTTGAGCTAATATATCAATCATGCTGCCTGTAAAAAACTGGGCAGCCGTCCTTAAAGATATCTAGAGTCAATCTGTCAGGATCTGCTACTTTCCGTCGCTTCAAATTACCTATAGCTTTTTCAACCTAAGAGTTGGAAAATATATGTCAGTTTTCCACTCACTTAATTTGGGGATAGTCGAAGACGGGAGGGTAGCTGAATCGATCATAAAAGTGTCCGGCCCATCTGTCCAATCTTCCAGATTGAGTGGATTATTGACCCATAATTTTCCGAAAGTCTTACTAACGGCCGAATTCCTAATATCAGTTTCCTTGATGGGTCGGAACAGTTGTCTAGTATTACCTATCGCCACACACCACTATTCACGATCCTTGCGTAGACGTTTTGTTAATCCACATGTACGTAGTTTGTCGTTTCTCATCACTCTCCAAGCCCACAGGAATGAGTTTTAGAGTCTCCGTCAGTGCAGTAGAGGTTTCAGAAATCCAGTGATCTTTCTTAACCTGTATTTAGGTTGAAAGTAGATAGTGCTGCTGCATTTACAACTGCCTCAAAGTTTTTCCAAACTTTTTCCAGATTAACCTTCTGAGTACAACCGATTATGTACCTAGCTAACTCTGCTTTTTCGTTCACGAACTGGCAACCGAGGAGTTTCTCGCTTGTGACCTTCCATGCATTCAGTAAAATGCATGGAGATTTGTGCCCTGACTAGGGCATGGTCATAGTCCAAATACATGCGCTCCAAAATAACGTGTAGTCTTCTATGAAGCTTCTACAATAATAGCTAATGCCGATATCGTCTATTTTTGTCGATCGTTGAGTTGATGTAGGAGGTCGCCATGTTACACAATATCTCTCCTTATGCTTGTAGTTTTTGCTTGCTAAGATTAAGCGGTAATCTAAACATAATTGTAGAAGACGGTCTCGATTATCCGTTCATTGGGCTGTTATGCTATAAAACCCGCCTAAGTATTTTTTTAGCCTGCCAACTTGGGTGTTAAAATATCCTGTTATGGTCACTATGCCTGAGTCTTTGGTTTTCTGAAGGAGATTAAAGAACTTCCTGTGGGATTTGTCTTTCGCTCCCTCGGAACTGCAGTCAGTGGGGGTGAGCATAGGCAGAGACGGCAACAAGGGCATTGCGTGTGTTCTTATCTTTCCTAATTCTTGCTGTACTGTTTAGATGGGCAACGCATAAATGGCTGTTGGTAGTAATCCTTCCATGGAGTGCCTGTCCTGCTCACAAAGTTAGTGCTATACTAGCACCAGCAAGGTCACGAGAGCTTGCTGCTGGGTCTCCAGATCAAGGAAGAGTATATCACACTGGTTCTCCGAACTGATTAGGTGACGTCGACTGAATCAATACGCTAGGGTCCTGTGTGTTTCCGAAACACAATATACATCAATCGCGAGAGATTCAAGGGTTTTAGCTAGTGAAGCGTGTTGACCAATTTGACAAAGGGTTCACACATTAAGAGTCCCAACATGGAGTTTAAAGCGTAGTTATAGCAAATCTGTAATAGAGCTTCGTGGAGTCAAGTCACTAGTAGCACATAGGAGAAGTGGGAGAAAGATGGGGGATTGGAGTAAATGTAGAGGATGTATTAAGAAGTGTAGGGGTGTGAACGTAAACAGAGTGATCTCGAGGTATGAGGGCGGTTATCACTTTCCGGTTTCCCACACCGTTCAAAGGTTCTTCTTGATGCACGTAATAAGCAAAGTGGGTTAGTGTTAGTCTTAAAGACCTGGGAACGTACCCACAGTGCACAAGAAACGATGCTTGAGGCCGGTCACACGCGGCCTTTTTGAGACAGTTTTTAGTCGTGTTAGTTCCGTACTTGTTAAGACTTTACCCCCGGGGACAGAAATCCGTGAAGTGAGACGAGATGTGCATTTTTAGGGTCGGCTTTTCATCATCATGCTGGTTGTCTGAGGAAATCAGTCGGTAGTACGATTTCGTCCTTGGACCTTAGTTTTACTGCTTTTAGTTTCCCCGCTCATCAACCCACCTATCTGGCGTGGTAGGACCTTAATGAATTGCTATTCTAACCAACACAGCCCGATTGGATCATGGCGATAGGCAAGCCCGACCACCACGTCAAGGTAGCAGCAATGATCGGGAAACATTAAGATAATTTATCTTTAACCAGTAAGATAAGTTGCACTCAATAATTGAGACGAATTGGAGGCTAGAAGATATGCTAGATTGAAGGTGGTTTTGTAAGTAGGCTAATAACGGTCGTTATAGATACAAATAAGAATTGATTTAAGGCGGTGACGTGTTAATAATAATAGTAATGTAAGGAGTGAAATAAACAGATACTGTTGAAAGCAAAATTTAAAGGCAACATGTAGATCAAAGGTGTGATAAAAGAATTAGTGAATAGCAAAAACATGCATAAAATTTCGTGAGGAGAAAACAGAAGGAAGACTAGGCCCATAGTAACAAAAGTGGTATTGAATAAAAAACACTGCACATATAAATTTGGCTTTTTGTTGAGTACCACCAAAGCTTCCGTGTTGTAAACATGTCAAGAATTATCCGTCTTCCTATAAAAATCTGGTTAATATTATCTACATTGACGCTAGGGGGCGTAGCTCGAATCCAGTCACATAAACATGTACTAATTAGCGTTAGTCCATGTCGTATTTCCTCATTAGAAGCTCACATCAGAAGTATTTTGAAGACCCACATTAGCATTTTCGTCCTTTATGACAGTAGTTTGTGTAATTTGGCTCAGTTAAAGGGTCTTTAGCCAAAAATAGGTCATTGGAAATTTCTCGAGTAATCAGAGCTAATCTCACTAGTATGTCTATGTTACATTTAAAAGGAACGGTAATTGGTTTAAACCTTTATCATTCACTTGGGTGCTATGCAGTTTTTTTCAGCGTTTTAACAAGTGCTAGCAGCTCTCAGAATGTTTGACTTTTCATAATTTCTTTAGGGGTTATGTTGGAAGCATTCGAGAAAAGAGCAACAGTCGTCAACACACCATTCTACTAGCTGTGATCTAGCTTCGTTTCGTACTCCGAATTCTCCTATTAAGGTTCATGATGTAAATCAACCAGTTGTCCTAACGCGTAAACAAAGGTCAGTTGTACTAGTTTCGACTTATATTTTTACCAGTTATCGCTCATGTGAAATCAAGATTTTTTTCTCAGTAATAATCTATAAGTTTGTTGTTTTATTTGTATACACAATTAACATATATGCGTAAAGTATGGATACTATAAGTATATGTTCCTTTCTCGCATATAAATATCATTTCTTCCTTCATGTGCTTGTATACTTAAGTCCCTGAAATAAATTAATTACGAATATAGCTTTTGATGCTGTGTACTTAATGAGAACTCTGAAAAAATAAAGCATTCCAACCAGTTAAGTGAATGTAAGAGTGCTTGCGATCCTTTTTTCACTCACAATGGTGTAACTTGACTGGGATGCACCACTGCTTGGCTTGACAATAAGTAGAAAAATACTTGGGCGCGTATGCTACTTAACTTATATTTCCGACCACAGTCTCTACCTTTGACGTAGTTGCCGGGGTCGTCCATCGTTACAAACCAGCCTTGTTGGCTGGGATACTCGTCCCTTTAGATCTTACAATGCCAGGTGTGTTGGTTAGAAAGTGGTGAGACGAGAAGTAACAAGTCTCACATAAAATGGAGATATTGTGGCGAGGTGGATTTCACATAATCAGAATAATTAGAAAATAACCTTTATTAAAGAATGCAGTTATTTAAAGTGAAGTATGTAAATCTAGAGCTAAATTAATGATGCCAAAACCCAGTAGGAAACAGACAACTGTCAAACAAGTTATTGTAATACTTATTACTAGCAAAATTACATCTATCTGAATTACCGGATTTCTAAAGTTAAGTTAACAAGTACTTTTGACTATATCTACAAATTTTAACAGTTTGCTAGATCGGTTTGATTTTTGGCAAAGTGTTTTGTATATGATTATCTTACTTTTCTGGTGAAATAAAAATATTAGATCATGATCTGTTAAACTGAAATACATCACATCATAGAACATTTCATCACAGTATAATGTGCTATCAGAGGTCATAACATCAGAATGAAAATGGTTCGCTTGAATGTCTTAGCATTTTAATACTGTTACACATTCCCACTTTTGTAATTATCAGAAGACTATAATACAAAGTACTCTAGGATATGTGGTGCCCTCATATTCTTTTCACTTTTCATTGAAGGTTGATATCTTTGACTCCGTCAGATTGGTTTCTCATTACTTTCCAGCGGTTTAATAATATATTGTTATTTTCCATTTATAGACTGTTTGAATTGGAGTGTAATTTTCATAATTTAGTGCAAGAGTCACACTTGAACATTTGGTTAGATAATGACTCCATGAAAATGCACTTAGGAAATTCAGCCGTTCTAGACAACACTGAACATAGACGAATTCCCAATGATATTCGTGCAGCTATTTTTGTTTATTGGCGCTTAAAAAGGCGTGCAAACTTCAATCAACCACTAGTTAGTCCAATTCCATTGACTTGGAAAGAAAGTGCCGATGAAGTAGCTGCTACAACTAAAGAAGAACTAGCCAGAGTAGAACGTGCTAATTCTGATATGAAAGCATGTGAATCATTCAAGCGTATCCGATTCGGACTTGATAGGGCTAGATTAATGGCTGATATGGTTTTGCAAAGAGAACGACGTAAATTAGCTTTGTTTAAGAGAATGTGGCGTATATCTGAAATTCAATTGTCCACTCTTGAAATGCAGAAAAATTCTCTACCCAGTGAATTACTCCATAATGCTCATATTGGTGATTCTGTTTATGATAATTGGAAATTATTCTTGGCATATAATAATCCTTCTCATCAGCATATTGATCGAGGTAAACATATATCTTCCTTGAGCAAACCAAGGAAGGATTTAAAATCTCCATCTACCTGTCCTGTTAATGAAAGCAAAACAGATAATTTAGACACTTCCTTACCAAATGTAACCACAGAACTAACTGAAAGCATGGACTCATTCAATGTTAGTACTATTCCTAAAGAATGTTTAATTGTTCCTGATACAATTAAACAACGGCTTCGTTCAACACTAACACTAGTCGCAGAAAATTGCAATATGTGGAGAACAGACAAATATGTGAATGGTTCCAATCATAAACGTAAAACGAATAATCATGACATTGAATCACAAAAATCCGTTTCATCATTCAATCAGTCTATAAAATCACCTTCAAAGTCTCATTGTCCTTCACCATTAGCTTCATCAACTAAAATGAATAAACCATTAAAAAATGATTTGCCTGTTGTTCAGGTGAAATTGTCTCCAATTTCAGATGTAAAACCGTTGAAGTATTGTGTTAAAGCTGTAAACAATAATTCAAATGAGTGTTTACCTTCTAAAAGACGAAAACAATTGAGCAACTCGAATTCCGTATTTGAGAAATCTCCACCTAGTCATTCTATTCCTGTTCTTACTAAATTAGCGATGATTACTTTATCACCTAGAGCAGCTAAATTCGTATAACCATTTCTTTCATACTAGATGCCTTTATCTTGTACATAATATATTGTATAATTGTATTATATGACAGATTCATTATTGATTTATTTTCTCAACTGTTCTTTTTAACTGGTTTCATTATTTCACTGCATTTGTGGTTATGTACAGAGTATTTCGTAATGAAATCCGTAATTTTCCCAACATTGTCACCATGTTAATATTTTAGTTTTTGTTGCTTTTCACTTATTGTTTATAAAATATTTCGTTATATCAGTGTTTTTCCTGTGTTGAAAACCAGCAAAAATACAGGATTTGTAACATTACTTTCTTTTTTCTTAAGCTTACTTTTAGTTCCTTCGTGTTCTAGCTACTCAAACGTACTGAAATACTTTGAGAATATAAAGTGTCAAGAAGCTCTTAGTATCATTGTCTTATTTCTTTATATGCAGTGTAACAAATTACTTTACTGATGCTTCCAATTAATATATAATTTTAGGCCGTGTTTACTTTCATATCAAATATATAAATGCTTTGTGGAGTAGAAGTCGTTATAGACAAATTTCTATGCTTAGGATTTATCATCCGTAAAAGAATGCAACGTCTAGTGTTGTCTTTACTATTAGTAGACTTCCAGTAATTAATTGTTAATTACTTTTACTGATGCGTCCATAAAAATGTGATCATACCGCTCAAATAAACCTAGAATTGATCTTAAGAGTTCTTCAGTTCATAATCTAAAGATTTGATCAGCTTAGCAACCAATGCATATACAAAGAAAACAGTATTACTCGGTTGAGTAAATTAATGCATAAATTACTTTTGTTTAGATATTCACTACAATTCACAATTATCAAAAAATTAAGGCAGTTAGCTCAACAAGCTTTGTATGGAAACTTTCGTGAAATCCAGAACACATGAGGTACTCTCTTTACTCACTGTGTTCGAATAATTAAGTTTAGGTATAATGTTTTCGAAATAGCTTACTGGCCAAATGGATACACTATATCGACGACTAGTTTGTAAGTGTGATTAGACCAGCACTCATCTTTATCTAACAGTAGGGAAGTAACATGGATAATAATGAGTTTGAAGACTTTATTCATAACATACAAGTATAGTGACTATAATCCTAGATTATAAACGAGTGACATCTAACACAATAAATACTGATTTAGTGATACTATCTGTGCATATTTTAGAGCATAACTGTGATCGTAAACTCAGGAAAAATTCGAAATAAACATTACCAAATAGAAAGTAGCTAGCAGAATATACACACTAATTCATCTACGTAGATTCCAAGTTAAAGTCAAATCCAACGCTTCGTTTGAGTTGTGGTGTGAAGCATGATGCTGATTGATGATTCACTGGAACAAAACAGTGTGTACTATGTTCGTAGTTTCGAACACTAAGAAACGGCTGTTTCATTATAAGCGTGGTACCTAGTTTATTAATAAAGAGATATTCTCGATTAAGATGTGGACTTAGTTAAATTAGAGAAACTTGTAAAAGCGGTCCCCGAATGCCTCTTCAGCACAAGGCAATAAGTAAAGACCAGAGTCCCTCCCAAACATGTCAGCACAGAATCAAGTTATAATCGTCTTAAATTTATGTAGGCTATTATTACCAAGCACTGGTGACCTGATCTATGTATGCAACAAAAAACAATTGCCGATCTTCCAACTGGTAACATAACTTGTACCTTATGGTATTTTTCAACTCCCGTCTATTTGACTACTTCATCACACCATACTTGACTTTTACAATTTTATTCCAACTAACTTAGCTGATATCCATTTTCTTTCCTAATTAACTTTTATTCAGTGTGACTGTCTTTCCCTAGTTCATGTTCTTTGCTATAATGGATACTTTTCTGAGCATGATGTATATTTGTAATATTTTGCATCGTACGGGCATCATGCTGATACATGTCCACATTATCTTATTTCACTTGTATATTTTTCACTCCATTTGAAACTATGAGTTCGAAACATTGCAGGTTGTAGGCAGCTGAATAGAACCTGTGAAAATCAAATCATAGCATTTTGCTTCAGTGAGTGTGCTTGATCCTTTAGAGTTAAATAAAAGGACCAAATAGCTTTCTCTTTCATTTAATCAGTTAAGACGTCCGATGATGAAATCCACACAATACAATGTACTTTATTATGCTAAAATGAGTTTATCGTGGAATCAATTTTCGTACTATTATCAAGACACGTAGCATACTAAGCCCATCGCACAAAGCCTGCAGTACTAATAATAAACATCAAAGCTATAAGGTTAAATAATTAAAACAAGATACTCACTGATTTGGAAGTGGCTACTTTCGTTGATACTACTTTGAAAAGTTTACATATCTAAAAATACAAGTACCATCCAACTCTTCTTGACTTGCAAAATGCTACTGTCATATACCTAAAGCTGAACAAATGAATTATTTTGGACAGAATAAGGAGTAAACTTCTTTAGTATTATGTCGGTTTCAAACTACTATTAGCTTAATTGCTGCCTACCACTCGACGTACATTCGCGGTCTATATTTATATTTCAAAATCTAAACAGTCGGAAATTGTTGTCCTTGTCAGAAGACTACTAACATCAAATAGACAAAGATACGTGTAACTGCAGTCGTTACTTAAGCGGCGAAAAGTGTGGCTGAGAGACAAATCATAAAAATGGTTAATTCATTATTCTATTATCCGTTTACTTAGTATGCTATATATATCTTTAATTGTGAATGTTTATCTTGACAACTCTAGAAATATCAGATAAACAGCATAAAAAACTACTTAAGCGAATGTACAAATGCCGACATTTAGGTATCTACAACAACAATACAGACAACGATTACGATATGAAGCATTCACTTATTAGCATTACTGATGAAGTCGGAAACAAATCCGGGCGTTGCCTTTAAAATATCCTTTAGTATTAACTTTGCCCCCACTTTACATTATTGTGATTACCAATACAAAACACAAAAGTTAAAACCCTCTAAATGCTTTGGTACGAACAAAGGTAGCGACAGACTACTTTTCCTTGCAATGTACTCACATGGATTTAGGCAATTAAAGTCAAAGGTAGGTACGTTTTAATGACTATTTTTGCGTATTGTGTTTTTTTCAAAACAATAAGAGAACAAAAGCTAACGTTCGGAGTCTAAATCGAGTGGGTGTATTTGGAGGTGTGAATAAAGGCGTTGAGAAACTTCAACTTAACCAATGGTGACACCACCTGGTCACTGGATAACATGACTGAGTCTTATGATATACTTTCACTTAGTGGATAAGACTGTAAAGATGATGACATTGGAAGAGATCAGGTAAGAAAACAAGCTGTTTATTTTAGGAGATTAAGCAGTACATCAGCCTATTCATAATAGAAAAGGAAATGAGTATACTAGATCACTAAAGATCTCAAGGCTAACAGATGTGCCAACTAACTGACGTGTGTGAAAAAACCATCACGTAAAATGAGCTCATACGTTACATCAATTAAAAGGCAATGAAAAAGTAAATTTTGTTTAATTACAGAAAATAATGGAAAAATGACAGACATTATGCCTTCATGACACGCTCAAGTTCTGAAACACATTCTCTGACCAAAATTCTAGCAGTGTGGATATTTTTCTTTAGCCTTTCTGCAGCATTTTTATTGTTTGCATATGTTGGTTTAATATCTCTTCCCATTTCTTCAATGACTTGCAACAAATGTGAATACTTGTTTAAATCATCCATTGGAGGCATCATAGAGTAATTAACTGGAATGCTAGTGTTTTGTGTCATCCTAAATAATACAATCAAAGGAGATAAACTCGTAAAACGTAACATATTGGTTCAAAAATATCGTATGATTCGACTTACCTGATTACTAAAACTTAGTAAGACGATAATTTATGCCTGTTCCTAAAAAATGATGGACTATTTAAGCTATAACATGACACATGTAATTATGACTTCATCAAAATTTGGATGTGTTTTGACAGATAAAGCGACGAGTGACGAAAAGAAATTAATCCAATACACTAAATGACTAGATAACATCTGTTGTTGTTGCTGCGTGTAACCGGTAATATAGATAGGTGTTAACGATTTCTTGTTAAGCAACAGTGAAACTAGGGAGCCCACCGCTATTCCATTTTTCTGTACATATAGATTTCAGAAAACAAATACAATAGAATTTAAACACAGCTGAAATCAATAAATGATTTCGGGAGCATCCAAAAGAGTACAAGTTTAGATCGACCAGATACTAAACATTCATATATAATATTTGAAAATTTAAATAAGGATGAAACGTCAAAATTTGCCGTCGTCTCATTCGCTTTACCATCAGTCTTATTGATCTTGTCTTTGTATATGAATGAATTTCTGATATGATGAACTAAGTTACTTTCATAAGTTTGAGCATTCTAGCTACGTATTTCCCTAGATTGTTAGTCGGGAAATTTTAAAATCAACTACTGGTCTCAGTTTCATATCACTTTTGTGAATCTTTTGTAGATCGTAAAGTCCACAAGGGTTGCTGAGTCTTTGTGATAAATTAAATCACAATGGAGATCCTAACTTTAACTTCACGAGTGTAAGATCTTACATGCTTCAGCTTTGGGTTTGCTTACTATAGCCTGGTGTTACTTTTCTTTAATTTTCTAGCAGGGATTAACTTGGGGATATCCTTTAGACTTTTGACCAGACAGTAATCAAAATAACCATGACTTTGATTCTCATCAGCCCACATGAGAACAATTGACTTATCTTTACGTAACTATTTTAAGGCAAACATCCCATCTTTAATTAGTTTAGAAGCTTAAATACTTTTGCATATTTGCATATTTTAGATTTGGAACAACTGGAGGGCGACCAATATGGTTCATACATATTAAGACGCTTCATAAACAAGTGTTTTATGCATATTTAGATCTACATCTTCTACAGACCTCAGAAGACTTGATAAGTTGTACTGTACTCCTTAGAAACAGGATACAATATTGACTAGGGGACTTCGTAAAGGTTTCTTCGCATACAAAGAACGAGTCAGTACGTGTGTGAACTCGGACAGTTCGACTAGAAGAAATGGAATACAACTGACTACACTTTGACAAATATTGATTAGCAGGAAAGCGCGAGCGTTAATATTACCAGTTACGCTAGCAGTAACAACAACAGAAATTAACTAGTCAATTAGTGTACTGGATTTATCTTCGATTATGTATTTAACATTGTTACACACTGCCTGAATATTATCAATTGTTATACATGTCGGCGCACCTAATATGCACATATTTTTAGTTGTCATGTGGTTTAGCTGTTTCTAGTTATAGCCAAAGACTTAATATGTCATTGAAAAAGTTACACACACCTATATATGTTACCGTCTGGTCACATGTATGTGCTTGCGAGACTGCCGGCTTCGTGAGCCGAGGTGGATGGAGCACAGCATGAAATACTGTTTGAGGCTTGTGAATAATTACTAGAACAGCCGTATCCAGAATGTGGGAGCTGTTTTTACTTGACTGGAGTAAGGGTGGGTTATAAAACGTCTCCCCGAACCCAAAAATAAAATGTGCTGTTGGGGGAGGCTGTAACTGTAGTACTAATGCACTGCAGTACTCAATACATTAGAACATTACCACATGGAAGGAACATTGAAGCATATTATTTGTAGGGTCAGACACTCTTACTCCATGGGGTCTTACTGCTGGAAACTCGTAAGTATCTCACAGACTAGTTGGACATTATCAGAAAGAGACCAGATAGATTTAGGAGTGAACACTAATGTACACACAACCAAATATCTGTCACGAGCTAATATAGAACTAACTGGAGTTTCAAAGCTCGCTTTCTGCTGGGAAAGGCACGGTCAAAATGTTAATAGATGAAGAGGAATGTATTAATTAATAGCTTTCTGTATAGTCCAAACAGTTTTATGGTTTTATACGGACCTACAAGAAATTGAAATCTGAATACGAAATATATTAAGAACAGAACTCTCTATTACAGCTAACTAAGTTGTTTGGGATTCAGTTAGTGACTAGAATAAGCTCTCTGACAGCTACAAGTTCTTGGTGTAGAATAATGAGCAGAAACAGCACGAGCAAAAACAAGTTAGCACTACACACATTAAAAAACCCAGACTGGTGTCCGACCTTAATTTATTACTCATTAAAACTCTCAATGGCCAATATCTGTTAGACTCACCATTTGCTTTCCTTATGAAATAAAAAAAATTTAAGAGTAACGGAATTCCGCGTCCAGTAGCGATGGGCCACTTATTCTTTCAGGTATGACCTTAATACATTAAACATCTAGAGAAATAAATAAATAAGTTAGTATTTGAGTCTCGTGGAGGCTTTAAGCATATGAAAAGTTTTCCCTTGAGTGACCCAACAGAATTTTCTTACACCAAACCATCCGGTCAGGAACCATAAGAATTGATCTTTCTTTAAGACTTCATTCCATCTAATGCACTAAGTTACATCTCTAGTTTCTGAATATCCTCAATAACTGTGGTTTCAAATAGCTTTAAATAGATGTGGATAGAATAGAAAAAGCTTTCGCTAAATGAAATTCAGTTTATATTAGCGTTGATTCACCAATTCCAACATGTACATACGTAGATATAGAAAAATGCATGGACGAAAGAAGTGTTAGTAAGGTAGTACGAAAATTTGCTCAGAATAAATCGAGTTTTTTCTTACAGATCTCGGTAGAGTTTTCTTGGACTATTTCGAGAGGTAGAGAGTTCCAGGACCTAATTTTTATTGATGGGGAGAAGTTGTGGAAGCGATTAAGCCTGCTGTATTGTATCTGAAGATTTTGAGTGTTTTAGATGAGTAATAGAAATCATTCTAAATAGGTGTCTTAATGGGTGCTTTAGAGTGTCTAGGAATGCATAACCTCCCAAAGTCGCCTGTATTCTAAAGTATATAGGCCTAGAGTAAGCAGACGTTGCTCACATGATTTTAACTGGAGTCTACGGACAGACGTCTCAGTTCTTCTTTTAATTCGCTTTAGAGTATACTTGTCTCTTTGGGGTAAAGGACGAAATACTGTTTCCATACTCTAAATGGGGGTGAACAAAATTACTAAAAATTACATGGGACATCCCACTATCAGACTGGCCAAAAGTGCACTTAAGGGTTTGTATGAAGATGGCTCTTAAGGCATTTCTTAAAAGTTGATAGTCGATATGAGGCTGTAAGGGACCAGGATACCTAAATATTTCTCTACTTATGATTAGCTATTTATTTATAGTGTATATACGATTAGTTTTGTGTCGCGAATGAACGACTTTAAATTTTTTCTGGTTAAAAGTTAGACCGTTTTTATCTACCTAACTTGAAAGTTGAGTCATACCATCCTCTAGGGTCAACCTCTCTGGCTTTCTTCCAAAGTTTAACGTCACGTTTAAACAGTGGTAAATCGAAAGATACTTGTTGAGATGGGTCACTTGTATAAATTGGAAAGAAGAATGGTCCCAAGACTGGACGCTAAGGAATGTCGTGTTGGATATAATAACAAGCTGACTACTCCGCGCCTGAGTCTCAGTGTCTGGATTTATTTAAAAACCGGAAGTAGAGTCCTACGATGGTTGCTCAGTAATTCGCTTGAGTTAGTTGTTGATAGTTCAGCAAAAAATTTTCGAATAGCCATTTCAATGATTTATATTCGCTTGCTTACTGTTTTAGAACTTACCTAACTTTCGGCCAGTGCGTTTTAAGATTTTGCTAGCTTCTTCAATCTGTCTTCATATAAGCGGTCAGTTTAAGGTATTCAGCAATCTCATTACTCAGTTGTGATAATTTTGACAAATCATAATGGTAGTTTCCATTCATCACATTTTGAAAATATGTCACTTTATAGTAATAGGCCTAGTGGTTTGTGTCATGGGCCTAAATATCTGACTTGGCCTAGTCGTCTATTCGGCCTATTTCTTATCACGTCACAAATAATGTAGTGCAACTTCTTGGCTAAAAACACGCAAGATCACCGCCATTTTAATCAGACTCCTTCTTCTATTCCTAATGTTTATCCTGCCCCCACCTTCAAGCCTAAATTCTTATCTTCAACTTCCTCCTGTGTCATTAGTGCTAACGATTCCGGCCCACAAAATAACGTCCCGAGCATACTAAGACCACGCTCCAAACTTCACACTGGTGCATTCAATGTACGAACCCTGTGTCAAGTAGGGCAACAAGCCTCCTTAGCTAGGACATTAGAATCCCGCGCCATTGATGTATGCTGCGTCTCCGAAACACGCATACAGGATCCTAGTGTGGTCATTCACTTGACCTCACCTAGTCAGGAGGAACAACCTTCGCGATACACTCTTCGTTTATCTGGCGATTCAACAGCAACTTCTCGTGGGCTCACCGGTGTAGGTATTGCGTTAAGTATGAGAGCAGAACAGGCACTCCTCTAATGGATTCCTGTCGACAGTCGCCTATGTGCCATCCGACTAAATGGTTCAGTAAGAACTCGGAAATATAGGGACACACGCCGTTGTCTTTTCGTTGTTTCTGCCTACGCTCCCACCGACTGCAGCCTGGATGAAGTGAAAGATTAATTCTACAGAAAACTTTCTGAACTACTTCATAGGGCCAAACACTCAGATTTGGTAATCTTGGCTGGTGATTTTAACGCCCAAATAGGTAGCTCGAACCAATCTGAAAGACATTTAGGTGGATGCTTCAGTGTTCCAGCTCAGAGAACGGATAACGGCGACCGTCTGCTGCAGTTTTGCTCAGATAGTCGGTTATTTCTAGCCAACACGAACTTTAAGCATAAGGTGCGACATCGTTTAACATGGAGACCTCCTGGCCCTACTCAACGGTGGACTCAAATAGACCATATTGCGATTAGTCACCGTTGGAGAGGCTCGATAGAAGATTGCCGATCTTTCTTGAGTACATGTTTGGATTCGGACCACGCTCTAGTGCGAGCACGCGTTTGCTTACGTCTTACCAGACGAAGAAAAACTACTACACGAAAACCTTTTAGAATTCAGTTTAGTAATGAAACAGCCAACAGGAACAACTGAGGAATCACTTAGGCAATTATAAAGATGCGTCCCAAATAGATACTGCTTGGCAAGATGTTCAAGCAGCTGTGGCATCTACAATGATATCTATCAAGGACTTAAATCAACATGTCAAGAAAAATCAATGGATCTCAATGGCTTCTGTTGATTTAATAGACTCCCGAACACTTATCCCATCGGGCTCCGAACACGATGATGAGCAACGTGTAATCAGGTATAAACTGACGAAAAGTCTGCGAAACGACCGTGAGCAGTGGTGGGTAACGAAAGCAAAGGAAATGGAAAAGACAGCGGCGATAGGTATTACTAAACAACTTTTCAAGTTGATAAAAGAAACCGGGGTTAAAAAATCTAGCGTTAGTGAGACGATTTCCGAAAAGGATGGAACGCTTATTAGCTCTCAGTCTAGACGTTTAGAACGATGGGCTGAACACTTCAAGGAACAGTTTAGTTGGCCTTCAGCTACTCCAAAACTTCCTACTATTTCGAGACAGCCAGAATGGAAAGTCGACTTAGGTCCCCCGACTGTTGTCGAAGTCGAAAAAGCCATAGCCAATCTAAGGCGAGGCAAAGCAGCGGGTCCAGACGGATTATCCCCAGAGGTGTTTAAGGATGGTGGCCCCACATTGACAACCAGACTGACTGATATTTTGACTAAGGTTTGGGAACTTGACATAATTCCGTTTGACTGGTGTCGATCGTTAATCGTCCCAATATATAAGAAAGGGTCAAAATCGTCCTGTAATAGCCATAGAGGAATTAGTTTGACTAATATAGTGTCTAAAATACTAGCTTCTGTAATTATCAGGCGCTTAACTGCAACTCGTGATCTCCAAATACGAGAAAATCAGGCTGGTTTCAGACCTGGTCGCGGTTGTATAGACCAGATATTCACCGTTCGTCAGATCTTAGAACACAGACATACTTTTCGGCGGCCGACAATAGTGGTTTTCCTTGACTTGAAAGCGGCATTTGACTCCGTAGACCGTGAAGTTCTATGGCAGTGTCTTTCATTGAAAGGCGTACCCAAAAAGTACATAAAACTTGTTAAGGCTCTTTACTCAAACACTATTAGTCATTTCAAAGCATATGGTGAACTGTCATCTGAACTCGTAACCTCAAGTGGTGTCCGTCAAGGCTGCCCACTTTCCCCATTTTTGTTTAATTTCATGGTTGACATACTGTTAGAAATTACACTTTCATCGTCTGACTTTTCAGGAATCGATCTCCTACCAGGAGATCCACTTATTGACTTAGAATATGCTGACGATATAGTCCTGTTCGGCGAAGACGCTGATACGATGCATAAGCTTTTAACAGCAATAAGCTCGAATGCAAGCATTTTCGGAATGCGTTTCTCCCACCTCCTCTAAATGCAAACTATTGCTCCAGGACTGGTTTTCGTCAACACCTGAACTAAAGATAGAGAGTGAAGTAGTTGAGCACGTCGACCACTTTACTTATCTTGGAAGTCTGATTAGCCCTAATGGGTTAGTCTCTGACGAAATCTCAGTACGAATTCAAAAAGCTCGTTTGGCTTTTGCCAACTTACGTCACCTATGGAGTAGACGAGATATTCGTCTCTCAACGAAAGGAGAGTGTACTGCGCAACAGTTCGCTCTGTCTTACTGTATGGGTGTGAGACGTGGCCATTAAGGGTAGATGACACTAGACGGTTGTTAGTTTTCGACCATCGATGTCTACGAAACATCGATCGCGTTAGTTGGGATCACCGAGTAAGCAATAACGAGGTTAGACAACGGGTGTTAGACAAATGTGGTAAATCAGTCGATGAGGTTGTGAATCTTCATCGACTGAGGTGGTTGGGACATGTGTTGCGTATGTCCAACTACCGTCTGCCTCAACGCGCGATGCTGGCTGATATAGGAATAGGATGGAAGAGAGTTAGAGGTGGCCAAATTAAAACATGGAATCAGTCCATGAAGTCACTGACTGCCGGTTTAAGTCGTGTCGGTAGCTGCAGACTACGTGGATGGGGTCCTCGCGATTACCGTAACCAGTGGCTAGAAACACTTAGTGACATGGCGCAGATGTATTCACTCATTGTCCTCCCTTAAATCATGACTGGAATCTTCTGCACACCCTTCTAAGTTGTTCTGACTGGGAAAACTTTTTCTTGTCTAGTAGTCTTACAGATGCACTAGATATTTTTTATCAAATTAATAACTCATGTTTAGATGCGATTGCACCCATTAAACTAAGCAATATAATTAAGTCAAATGATTTGTATATACCACTTCATTACCGTAAGAAGCTAAGGAGTCTACAGAAGAGTTATCCTAAGTCAAATGACTTCTCAACATTTATGGAAATTACCATGACCTTGAATCAATTAAAAGAAGTCCACAGGTTAAAGACGATTAACGAAGAATTATCAGCAATGCACAGTAGCTCCAAGGTACAAAACTTGGTACGGCTGTTCAATAAACGTCCCAAACCTTCTCGGAAGTGATACTCCCTGCATTTTACGAGATGGATTAATGATTACCGACCATAATATCATAACCAACCTGTTCAGCGATTTCTTCGCTAACAGAGGTATACCCCAGGATGACAATGAGGTAGACATTATTAACTCAGCTACAAACCATATGGAGTCCGATACCTTCACTTATGACAATATTTGTAAATCCATAAACTCAGTTAGGACGTCAAATAGCTATGGAGTAGATGGCATAGCATCCATTTACTTCAAACTCGGAGGACCTAATTTACCACTAATCCTATTGAAACTGTTTGACCTTTCATTAACAACAGGATCTTACCCTAATCGATGGAAAACCTCATATATATGCCCTCGATATAAATCAGGTGACAGGACAAACCTGCATAACTATAGGCCTATAAATATCACCCCGGTTATCTCTAGAATAATGGAAAAAATAGTATGCGATCAAATGTCTGATTATTTACTCTCCGAAAAACTCATCTTTAATTCCCAACATGGTTTTCTAAAAACTAGGTCCTGTATGACTTGTCACTTTGAATTCTTTAATTTAGTTTTCACCAAACGAAGCCTTGGGCACTTGGTATTAGTATTGCACTTAGATATATCTAAAGCCTTTGATATGGTTAACCACAAGCTTCATGTAGGCAAACTCTCCTCTTATGGGATTAGGAATCCATTACTTGCATGGTTAAACTCTTTCCTCAGTAATAGACATCAAATAGTTAAAATTAATTCCACTCTTTCGAAGCCCGAACCGGTTACAAGTGGTGTTATACAAGGAAGTGCCTTAGGCCCATTGCTCTTTATAGCTTACATAAATGATATATGCAAATGCTTTAGCATGGGTAGACCCTTTTTATACGCAGATGATCTCAAAATAGTGTACTCATTCCCCCCTCAAGAATTTGCACACACATTCAGTGGCGTCACTGCCGAGCTCAACAAGGTCGCAGTATGGTGCTCAAAATGGAAGTTAGACCTTAATGCTTCTAAGTGTGGTTGGATATGTTTTGGGGATAAGCGCCTCAATTTTGATCTCTCCATAAACGACAGTAAGTTATCTAGGCTTCAGTCAGTAGTTGACTTAGGACTAAGGTACTCTTATAACCTGTCTTTTACAGAACAGGTCAATATGCAGACGTCTAAGTCACATCGACTACTAGGTTGTATACTACGTAACTTTTATAGCAACGATTCTGGTATTCTGCTATATAAAGTTTGTGTCAGACCTTTGCTAGAATACTGCACCTTTATTCTCATTAATGTTTCCATTAGGGATAAACTCAGACTGGAGTCTGTGTAACGTCGCTTTACTCTTCGTATTCTTGAGGCTGATCGTACTCTAGACTATAATACTAGATGCACTAAGTTAGGACTAGATACCTTATGGAGGCGACGGCTAAAATTAAACCTAATCTTCTTTTATAAAATATTAAACAAATTAGCGTTTTCATCGCCTAATACAATCCAGCTCGAGGAACCCTCTTGCTATAACTTACGCAATTCAGCCTCGAAAACAAAAATATCGCAATCTAAATCTGCTCTTTATATGAATTATTTTACAAATAAATTCTCGAGAATCTGGAACCATTTGCCTCAAACCATTCGGAAAACAGATTCACTTCCTTTATTTGTACGGCATGTTAGTAACTTCATCTCTTCTGAAATCTCGTTAAAAATGCTCACACCAACTATTGTTTCTTACTCCACTAGCGAAATAATAGGGACTCTGAACGTGTGAGCACCACTCACCTGTCTTGGTCATATGATAGTATTCTTCCATTTTAATCAGCCTATAAGCATAAGTGGCATGTTGGAAGTATAATTACTAATCCTGCCCATTAGTTTTGTTAACCCCGGAATACCAGTGCTGTTGTTTTGTGTTCTTCCTTCTTTTGTCTTTCCTCTAGTTGCAGAAAATTATGTGCAAGATAAATATGGAACTTACTGGCACAAAACTATTGCCTTCTCCTCAACACCCAAGTTTCAAGTACCCTTGCTCTTATCTCTCGTCTGAACATGCACAGTGTAGAATCCAAACTAAGTCAGTTTGGATTGAAGAATAACTGTCGAGGTTGGTTTAGATACGCGTACTCTTGCCCAGTAGAAATTCAGAACAAATGGTTGGGTGAGAAACGGTTCTATGTAAAATTATTTATACAAGGTACATTATTACCTAAACAAATGTCACCACCAGTTATTCAACCCAAATTTATCCCAAAGATTGGAATAATCAATTCAGTTTTTATGAAATAAACAAGAAGGTTATTCTATCCTTACGGGATAGATCAAGTATTGCTTGTCCAGAGAGTAAGGTCTAAATCTACAGAAATATCAATAACAAAGTATCAAAGGTTACTTGTTACAACAAAATAATACAAGTTCTGGAAGTGTGCGTCAATCCACAATCAAAAAATGCACAAACCCAGTCAATTCAAGCAATACGGTCCAGAGGAAGAACGAACCAATATGGCAGCCGCCAATCCGAAGTCCAGTAAAACAAAATATATAGAATCAATGAGAATAATAGAAATCCGGTAGAAACTCAAGGGAAAAACAACCATTACAATGAAAATAAATAGCAACTAACTCGAAAAAGTCATTAAAATGCATAGCCAAGTGGAAGAAGAGGAATAAATGTACTTTTAAACACAAAACAACGAAATACAATGGGGAAAATGCTACTTGGAGGGATTTTCACACAGAATCATCAAAAAGGATCTTACACACAGTGATCCAATCTGCTAACCCTTAGCCGTTTTTTGGAACTGTAACGCATTGGTCAAGGAGCGCGCGGGACTTTGTCATATATGCACCATGCTACAACACATATAAATGGTGTCCTAATACTGTGAAATTTGTTGCAATTGGTTTGGTTCTCAATGCATATCATTATATGTTATAAAAGTCCTGACACTAAAACTTCGTCGAAATACTTGTATGTATGTAAACTTATATCATTCAGATCATGCCTGTAAACTGGCATGCTCTCATGTACAAATTGTTACTTGAGAATAAATTATTATTATTATTATGAGCTTTAAACTATTCCATTACTTTCTTTCAACGCCTCCTGAACCATATTCTATATATTCACATTCCTTGTTGCTATTATTATTTTATTTTATTGAAGTGATTTCTACGAGTGGTGGTGGTGTTAATCTTGCAGTGCCATGGTGGTATGGCAACTTGAACCGATGCACACATGTGCCAGGTTCTATGTTAATTGTACATACATACACATCTTGGCTTACGTAAAGTAAGTCATACTTCCAGATGACTCCATTCGCTTGAATAACCCTAACTTTGGTGCCCATAGTCGTCGATTGTGCTGCATTTACGACAAAAAAGCTTATAAATAAAAATCTCATTAATATGCGCCTCAACTTATGACACAGGTTTATCAGTACCCCATTATCAGTACAATCCCTTTCTTTCCGTCTTCAAAATCAATGTTTGTTGAGCAATCAAGATAGACGCTGACACATTATGCAGGGTCACATACTGACGGATGAAAATGGAAAAAGAAATGATTACACGAATGTGTCTAGAATTCTCTTTGATACTCACTAGACGATCCCTGACTGCATCCAGGAGAGAGCATTACGAAGTGCCTACTTTTCTAATCGGTTGATGTAAGTATCTCGATGAAAATTTCTACCGTCATCCTCGTAGTCAATAACTTACTAGGAAGTCTTTGTGTCGAATCAAAAATTAGTTCAACTGGCGAATAATAAAAGCCAATTTTGGTGGTTGTCCGTTCACTTAGTGGAGCATTATATTAGGCCGGCTTTAACAGGATGAGTTAACGTTCATTTTGGAAAAAATAGGCTATGTAACTAATCCTAGAGGGTAAATTTGTATGTCGATAATTCAGCCTGCTGACAAGCTAAACACTAACTCATGTTTGCATCTAGTACTTACCAGTTTACTTGTGGCTTTAGCATCACAGTTGGATAAATAATGGGGACTTAAAACATCATCCACATCCTACCTGCTGAAGCAGAGAGGAAGAGTATCTGTTTGGTTGTATTGTAGGGTCACTGAAATATCCAACCCTATCACATACATTGTCCTCAATCTTAAATGGTAGGCGAAAGTCACAGATATTTTAGTTTTATTCATCGTAACTGTCATCCTAACGAATCTAATGTCATTCTTTATAAAACCTGTGTTAGATCTCTGCTTGAGTACTGGACATTCATATATAGTTGCATGCGTTCACTAGATCGGTAGAAAATGGAGAAGGTTCAATGGCATCTTACTAGGCTACTTATCACTGGCCGACCCTATTATGATAGATAAGCGTTGTGAAGAATCCATTTTGGGCTTCGTCAGTTGAGTATAATAATTCAATAAATCAAATTAGCGAAGTAGTATTAAGAGTATAAACGCTAATGTAATGTAGGACGTGTAAATAAAAAAAGAAAAAAACGAAAAAAAATGAAAAAAAAGAAAAAGAAAAAAATAAAGAATAATTCTGAAGAGTTCAATGCATAGTCGTAGCTTAGACTTTGCATAAATAGGTTTGTTAGCCAACTAATAAACCCAATATAATTAAAAGGTCAAGTTGTAATCAAAATTTAGAATCGGTTTATAAGTGGTGACAGAAAACAGATAATAGTAATAATAATAAAGTACATTGGAACAGAGCGAAAATATGCACTAATAACCATGTAAAATATATAGCGAATTATAGTAATGGAGAGATCAAACAATGCAATTAACAGTGTGGTGAAATTGTGTATTGTCACTCAGGTGATATTGGAAGGGTGAATAATAATAATAATAATAATAATAATAATAATAAAGTAGACAGATAATAATTATAATACTAATAATAAAGTAGATTGGGACACAGTGGAAGTATGCGCTATTAACCATATAAAATACATAGAGAGTTATATTAATGGAGAGGTCATACAGTGCAATTAAGAGTGTGATGAAATTGTGAATTTTCACTCAAGTGATATTAAAGGGGTGAAATTTCTGAATAAAGAAGTGTGCTTGTGTGTGTGTACATGAATAAGTATATAGTGTTGAAAATCAATGGATAATTACAGTATGGATTCAATGCGAATAGGATTATTAGACAACTAATGAACCCAACATAATTAAAAGGTCAAATTGTCATCGAAGTAGTGAATTGGTGTATGACTGATGATAGAAGATGGATAAGATTAATTGTCGGTGTAACCAAATTATCAGTTTTCGCATAAATGAATTAAGGTGTATGCGTGTAGATTGGAACAATATGAAAATATGCATTATTAATTATGAGTCCTTAGGCATATGGTGTATTATGAATATATTTGATAAATTTTAAAACTGTTTATACGGAGCTGGGACCATGATCATTTTAGGGTAGTTGAGGAGGTTACATAGACCTTCACCTGAGAGGTATTCTTGAAGTAATGTTTTGAACGCGGCTAACGACTTGCTGCAGAGAATATGCTTGGGAAGTTTATTCCATAGAGTCGCATATCTCACTGTGATAAAGCTCTAGTGTAGCTGAGTGCGACATCGCTGGATAGTAATAGTATTTTCCTTATTATGTAGGTTGTGTGTGGAGGTGTAGAGGATAAGCTGTGGTGTCGACGCGTAAGTTGCGCCACTAATAAGGCGGTACATGAGAGTAAGGTTTAGTTTCAAGCGTCGAAACCAAAGGGGTTCTAGCCTTAGTTTATCGCATCGTTGGCGATAAGTTTGTGTGCTGTAGTCACCTAATAAGCTCTTAGTAAATGCTTGTTGAATTCGCTCGAGTTTCATCAAATCTAAGCGTCTACAGTCGCTGTAGAGTAGACAACCGTAGTCTAATATTGGACGAACACACTTTGTGTATAGTAATATTTTTGAGTGTAAATTGAGAAAATTTTTTCTTATAAACCCAGCTAACTTCCTCGCTTTGGAAGCTTGAAATGCAACATGCTCCGAGAAGTTGATGCTATCAGTATATCTGAGTCCCAAATCTTGAACGACGCTTAGAGGTTTTATTCGCACTTCGCATAGGTGGAGACTGAGGTTCCATCTGCGACCAGTGGAAATGTATGCACTTTTGTGCACGTTTAGGGGGAAGATGGCATATTTTGGTCCATTCTGATAAATTATCAATTTCCTTTCGTATTATTTTAGTAATAGTGTTTTTATTTGTAGTGGGTGGGAATAAATAGGCAACCTTTAGATCATCTGCAAAGAGGAAGATTTTACCATGCACAAATTGCTGGCACACGTCATTGATGAAGAGAAGAAAGAGCAATGGTCCAATTACGCTTCCTTGTACAACTCCGCTAGATACATTTACTGGCTTTGAGTAGCTAGAGCCGATTCTTACAATCTAATCTGGCGGCGCCCTGTGAGGAATGATTTAAACCAACTTAATAGTGGATTTCGTATGCCATAGGAGTGTAGTTTTGAGAGAAGAAGGTTGTGGGGGACACAATCAAATGCTTTACTGAAGTCAAAATAAAGTACAATAATTGAGAAACCTTTGTCTCTTCCAAGTGTTACATAGTCAAAAAATTCCAAGTGGCATGTAGCACAAGAGCGTTTTTCCATGAACCCATGTTGAGATGGATTGGTCAGGTTTTCCGAAAGTAAGAATGATGACAATTGTTTATGAATGACTTTCCCCATGATTCTGGACAGCACGGATGTCGTATTAATTGGCCTGTAATTTTCTATAACGTTGCGTGATCCATTTTTGAATCGCGGAGTTATGAACGATGTTTTCCACATGGCAGGATAATGCCCTTTGTCCATAGATAAAGTAAAAAGTTTCAGGCAGAGAAGTGGTAAATCTCTTCCACCATATTTCATGAGGGAAGCAGGAATGCCATCAGGCCCATTGTCATTAGATTTTTTTAGCGTGGCTATGACTCTCGTCATATTTGTGCTGGTAAATTCAACTGTAGAGAGACACTTAGATGTCATTATGTATATGGGGTTTGCGGTGGCTCCAGGTTCTGTGAAACAGCATGAGGAGAAGTAGCTACTAAATTGTTCGCTTGGAAATTAGACCGTCTATGGGTCAGGAAGATTAAACTTAATCTTACGATACTTTATAAAGTTTTTCATAAAGAAACTATAGCAGATTGCATTGCTTTGACATGTGCTCTAAAACGTAAGTATAACTTGTGGAACGAAATTTCTTTATTTGGGGAGGGGGGTACAGAAAGCCCCTAGTAAATTAAAATCCTCCTTCTTTGTTGCGCTCTCCGCTAACCCCTGAAACCGGTTACCAGGAAGCATACAACAATGTAGCTCCCTGTCACAGTTTGGATTCACGATAAATCTCTACTCAGACAATGCCGGTATCTGTAACATGCTTAATACAAATTGTATATTATATGGCACATTTAATCAATGAACCTTCTGGCGTTTATCCTTTTAATAACATTTCTAAAGAAAACGTTATCTGCAGGTCTTAAGAGAATTATTGACTATTCACCGACAGGCAATAAAACGTTTTGCATCATGGAAGTTAGTGCTCTGAAACCTCGCAATGCCCATATATTTCTTAGAGGGGATTCAATATACCTTTTATTTCCCAATATTATACTTCCCCAAGCTCTTTATCCTAGAGTAGATCTAAAATCTATCATAGTTATCTCTAGTATTAATCGACGTTATTCACAATGAAAATCGAGAAATAACAGATATGCTTTATTTAATCCAACAGATACATTATAGCTCCCATTGAAAACAGCTGTACTTAATTGGTCATTCGTGTCCTCTCGACCTACTGCTTGTTCCTTTTCTTTACCTTTTCAGTTCCCAACTGATGTGTCGTGTTGAAATTATCATCTAGAATCTACGCTGAAAAGGGAAGTGCGTCTTTGTGATTCATTCATGATACCTTAATCTAACAATTCCGATCTCCACCGTTCTCCTACGAGATGCTGTTCACACAAGGTCATGTTCGTACTTGACACTATAATTGACTATTTCAAACAGCCATCTATTGTCTAGATCATCCTGGCGTCGTCTTTATGACACTCGTTTACTTGAACAGATTGTATATATTAATAAGTGTTCTCTACTCATGTTTCCCCAAACACCCAACATTACAAAGTACTTTTCAACTGATGGTTGATGGTTTGCTTGCTTACATTTGTTTTCTCTGCACAAGAATCTAGTGTTCTGTAAATGTTGTTGCTACTCATGCGCATTTCTGTAAAATCTTATGTTCTGTTGTGTAAGAGTTAACCTTCCTGTATCATGATGACAATACCTGTAAGCTGACGTGAATTCCGCACTTAATTTCAGTATAGTAATAAGATTTTGTGTCGTGTTATGTGTTAATAAGTATATCATTCGTTCCTACATCATGGCGCACAACTAGGCCTTCACGAAGTATTTTGCTGTGCGCAATGCATTGTTTGGACGTTTATGAGGTAAGGATAAGTATAATATTCGTCCAGTTTTTTGACTATAAACATCATGCGCTGAAATTATTGACAGTGTGAAGGATACATATCTCAAAGGTCTAATAGCTAGTGACATATGAGATATGAGTTCATAAGTTACCGTGGGTAAGCTAAACGGGTTTTAGTTATATCTAAGTTCCTCCTTGTCTCAACATGTTGCTAACATATCTAAAAATCAGCACTTTTACTGGTAGGTACTGTCTATGTTACGAATTATTGAGACGACAGTTGAAATTAAGCTAAGATATTGGGTGTGAAGTTCCAACATAAGTGTCTCTATGGTCAGCATAACTGTATTTCCGGAGACTTCTAAACAATTACTGCAGAAAATGATTAATACACAGAGGAATGGAAGGTTAGTTTTTCAAAGGTTTGGTGAAAGTTTGACAATGCGGGTTTGCATAATGATTGAAACTTATACAAAAAGGATTCTGAGATGATAATTAAGAGATAAGTTTCCTTATTTTTTCATAATCTAGTGTCTTAGATGACGTAATTATACTGCAGTTCGTTCTTAACGATGATAAAATGTAATCAATTTCTTTTATAAAACTTAAAGCGACATATTTCAGAACGAGAAAACCATATGCAAATTGTATTTCCAGAAGATAAGGCCCTATAATTCTGTGGCAGCTGCACGATTTAGCGCAATCCAAAATCATGTAGAATAGTTTTAATATGCATCTACAGTTAAAATACCAAGCTTAGGTAGTGTGAGCTTTAACAGTAGCTGATTCCTGATGATTTCATTAATAACACGACAACTGACTACGATATCATAGAAACGCCTAGGATGACATATAATCAGTCTCGTGAGACAAGTATTTCGACAGACTGCTCAATACTCGGAGCTGCGTCATGGCTGCCTACAGATTTGTTGTGGTTGATGACTGGGTATCACATGTGTGCATGTTGTCCGAGTGGATGTGTTTGTGTGTGTCTCGGTCTTGTTGTAGGCTCTTTCAGGAGCTTAAGATAGGAAAGCTGACAAAGGAAAGGAGTCTACGTCCTTATTCTACAGAGTATCAGATAGGGTGAACATTGACACCACTGAACGTTGCATGGTTTCATCGAATTCCATGGTTAGTAGCCACTGGCTCTGGAACGGCTTAGCTAGCGTTCGTGTTGCTGTTGTAGTCAATATTATTTTGCGTCTTTATTGTATTAATCTAGACTTTTTGTGCATTATCACGATAAGAATGTGAAGTAATTAATTGGGGGCTTTCATGTTGCGGATGTAGTGGGGGGGGAGGGTAAACAGTATCGGTCACTGACAATCATCTGTAGGACACTGTCCTATCTAGACAATGTGCACAGTAGAAACAACGATTAATTGTGTGATGGGCGCGTGACTTGCAAGCACAGAATGAAGTCGAGTTAATTTAGCCCCCGAAAATTCAGGCTTCCCATCACTATACATGTGCTGGACAATCACTGTACTCTTGGTACCATCTCTGTTAACATTACGCTTTAAGGTCCGGTTTTGAAATGTTTGTTTGATCGTTGTTTATACGACAACTTTATGCGTTGAGCCAAGGGTGTTCTGAGCTGCCTACATGGCACAAGGGTTTCTTCACTGCGAAATTGTGGTTTAACACAGACGTTTAGTCTCCACAGTAGTGATTTTAGAGCACAGCAAAGTCGTGGTTTCAAGACTCAGCTTCTGTGTGGTGAAGGTAAGCTACTCTGTTGTCCGCCAAAACGATATCAAGAAAAACTTAGGGGCCCAGAGATTTCTGTTCTAGTTACTTGAATGCCTGCTCAGTCACAGTATATACATATTGGAAATAAGGTGATTGAAAATGAATGAAATGGCACTAAGTTATGGTGACTTTGGAATGCAGTGGCTACGCAAGAGGTCTTATTGTTTACAGGCTGCGTTGGGCTTGTCAGTGATGTCTTCTTTTCATGATCACCTCCAAGTAATTTGTCTTATCACTCTATATGGACTGGCAAAGACATTAGGAGACTTTTGTGATGCATTTAAGTATGAGTATGATAAAGTCAGGAAACCTTGTAAATTAACTGTTAATGAATCATCCACACTCTATTAAAGACGGATAAAACAAGATAATTCTATCTGTTCTGAATGGCTATTTTTTTATTCCACAGAATGATTTAAAAACGGTGGCATCGCATCATCACTGATACAAGAGATTCCCATTCTGTTAGCTGACTGAAACTGCCACGTCTGAAAAGTCACCGAAACATTTTATAGAGCTTTACTCCACGGGAGGTAATATCGATATATATAACTTAAATACAATCGAAAGAGTTACAACAAAACTAGTAAGGAAATGTTTTCTATTGGCTTGGACACCTAAAACTTTTTAAATCACCGGGCCCTGATAGGATGCACTTTCGACTGTCATCACTGTGATTGAGAGGATGGCATAATTGATTTAATTAGACGGCCCATCATTCTAAATAACACAACAGCCAAAATGTCAGAAAAATACAACCTTAGATTAAAAAAACTAGATTATTTAGAGACAAGATTTATTGACCTCTGAACCGCATCAGTTTTGCTATCAACCTTTCTATCTTACTAACTTATCAATTTTGAGGGGAAAATGAGAGGCAGTTTTAGATAATAATCAGGGTGCAAAAGTAATATTCACTGGTTTTGGTATTGCACCCCATAAAGTGTCCCAGCCTTGCCATATGAGAAAGCTACCAAACTTAGGGATAATAAGGTCAATTCAGGTTGGATAGAAGACATTTCGTGAGAGCCAAAGCCAACAGTACTAGTAAATGGAACACTATCTGAATGAAAGCCTGTTGCTAGTGGTGTCGCTAAAAGTGCTATCCTAGGTCCCCCCTTATTTCGCCTTTATGCCGCTGAAGCACTGTGACAGCCGGAATTATCGATACTTGTTTACTAATAAGAAAAGGATTCAAAAAATAATTTACAATGAGGCTGACTAACTTCGGTTTATTTCACTGGTGTTATCATTTGACGTTAGGATTTTTGCCTTATTAAGGGTAACCATTTGGGTTCTTTCTCATGCTAAAACTTTTATCCGTTTTGGTTATAAGTGATACGGCTAGTAATTGTTTTACTGTTTGGCACTTTTGCCCCAATCGATAGCGTTTCGTAAGTCTAGTAGTAGCTTCATTGATCGGTTTCACCCGATGTTCGTATTATATATTCACCTTTTGCTCCTTTAGTTACTGACCTTCGTAGTTATGATCTGAAAAAAACATATGCATAATCCTTGTCACCTGTGATATCTAATGTGACTAATATGAAGAGTGTTGCCAAGATCATTGCACTGATTTCGTTGTATGCACCTACTATAAGCCATGAAGCTATCTAAGTGACTCGACTAGATCATAGGTGAGAAGGCTACTGCACCTAATCTAAGACTGCCCATAGTGGACAACATTTAGCAAATGCTACGGCTTAGCTCTGTCGTCGAAGCAGCCATCGTGGACTTTTAACCAGTGCCTCACCATGAACAGCATCCCTGAAACACAATATTTATATCAAGAGAGCCAAGTAAATGAACTACATGGACTCCCGCCAGACAACACGAGAATTCATGGAAGTCATTACCACAGATACTGAACTGTTCAGTTCCTATGCTACCTACAGTTTCTTTGGTCACTCACTCAACTCATAGAAGTGACGTAGGTGTTACTAGAGTGGCTGAGAGTAAGCAACATGGAAGATTCAGGCTAAAAGGCAGTCTTAAATCTACAGGGGCCTTAGTTGATTCCTCAAGACGTATAACAATGTCATTCAAACCGCGGAGTAATGATTAATTGAGAGAACATATGAACGTTTGCGACCACTCATTCATAGTTATAAGTTTGAGGGACTGCTCAGATCTACCACTAAACCGTCGGGACAGATATGATCAAAAACTGAACCGTTGACTTTACCGAAGTTTACTAGCAGCAGAGACTTTATTCACTCTAACCAGCCGCGACTCCTTAAAACCACCGTTTTCAGCTCTGAAGTGAAAGGCATTCTACCAACAAGGAGTATACTGAGGCTTAAGGAGGCGTGTGAATGGTCACAGACATTCTGCATTGGCAACTCAATCTAATAATAAACCGTTCTAAAACAACTTGTAGATAATACTACAGAGAAAGGAAAAAGATTGTTCATGGGTTGTCTTTAAGCTTGGAACCTCAGGACACGCTGCACTACATTCTAAAACAATTTTCTAAACTAACTGGCGTCTTGATATGGAAAGTTGTTCAGTGAAATTCGTATATACCACAGGATGTCTGGTCAGAGTCATTTATAGAAAGCCTTCTGCTGATACTCAACAGAATAACCGGATGTTAGAAGTAATAAGTCGCTCTCCCAAATCAGGATATTCGTATTCTTATCTCGGGGATGGGGCTCCAGTCTCCCGAAAGTCAACCCCAATGACTGTATATATAGTGCAGAGAATGATTTGACTAATGCCTGATTCCTTCAGCTTACCAAAGATTCAGATTTATTTGAAAACACGAAGTCAGAAGTCCCTGGATAGACGATCGAATACCGTCACACTTTGACTGTCTTTACCACTGACGAGTTTTTAGTAAGTAACCTTTCAGTCGTAGCTCCTTTAAAAATGTGGCGATGCCGTAATGCGTTGCAGTTTCATTTGCATAACAGAATTAAAATGCTCTGTTGATGATACACACCCAAACCGTCACATCCTGAATATGTTTGCGTTAACGGATGTTCTCTAAGAGAAAGGTTTGAAAACTTGCCCTAACCCTAACTTTAGTTCACACTGAAAAATACAAGTAGGGATTATTCCAAGAGCTGCAGAACACACTGTCTTTCAATGGGTACCCGAAATTTTCTGTCGGGCTAAAATTACGTGCAATCATATTCTCAAACTTCTGACGCTGTTAAGATACAAATAGGTAGAATACAAAGAGTTGAACAGTGACAACCTTTACAGACTTTTTCAACTAATGAGAAATATTTGCACATAGGCTCTACAAGTAGATAAACACTGGTATCAAAGTCACCTGATCAATGCATTTGTATGTAACCTGCGAAGCTTATTTGACAATGCCACCTTTCTTTGTCAAACTAGGATCCGAGGCTCCCAGTCGCACTAGTTTAAGAGCCACAGGGAGTACAGAAGTTAATCTAAATATAGGTAAGGTTTTTCAAAAACCGAAACAGTTGATCAAATATTTTCTGTGTCCCCGATAAAAATCATCCCTCTATCCTGGGAGGGAGAGAGCCCAATTCGTAGCACCTTCAATTAGCGAACTATTCACACGTAGCCTGAATCATGATGTGACTCTAGACAAGTAAAACTCGGCTCGCCTCTCTCCTATCTCCAAAAGAAGTTAATGTACGGACCATGTAAACTACTGACCAGTGATATCGCTTTCTATACCATCTAAAACTATGGAATCCCTTATCAGTAACGTCTTCAATGATTGCCTAGAATTCACCGAATTTTTGTGCCTCGTCAGTACGGTTCAAGAAGAGACACTCTTGCACCACAACCCTAGCTACCTAGGTGCCTTATGTTTAATCTTGATAAACAGCAATTCACAGTCAGGGTAAATTTTTCATTTCTTCAGTCTGGGACGTTACATTGATATTTTCTGAGGTTTAGTTCTCGCTAATTCCCATTCCATATAAACAAACCATCTCAGCTAGCATCTTCCCAATTGGTACTGTTTGTCAAGGATGTTAAACTTTGGGGGAGGGAGTCTGCACAGGCTGACACTACTTCAAAGTCGGGTAGATAAAAGTGAGTGTCACAGTCCCATTGACCTTAAACCAACAGGCAACTGTAACAAAAATGTTTTTCAAGCCAACCTTTCACGTTTAATTCTGAAGAGCTGTTTCGGTCAACTGGATAGCAGAAATTTTTGCTTAATTTTTAATAGCTTTATTTTCCTACATTTAGAGTGTAAAAATATAGTGTTTCTCTTCTTACTTCGGAAAGACAAAAATACTAAAGAGTGAATTCAAAGAATAGCCATGAAGTCAATTTGTAGACTCAAGTTAGGACCATTTAATGAACTCCTGTTAATGTTGGGCTTGTATCTCATAGAACAAAAACTGCTCGCAGGAGACCTTATACTGATTTCCACGATCCCAAACACTCATAAACACCCATTGGGACACCTGTTTTAAATTAATTCAAACATCCATCTTAGAGGGAACAGTCAAAATCTAGAGGTGTAGTACAATAAGTTGGATTGTGGCCACAACTTCTTTCTCTTAAGAACAGTCAAATCTGTTTATGTAAACTCTACCCAGACCTTTAGGCAACAACTCGACTTATTCTTAGCACCTAAAATGAAATCTTCTTGCTAACCCGCTAATATTTGTTTGTCTATACGTGTTTCATATACCTAGACCTGTATCTGCTGGAATTGGTGATCCACTGCTACTAGATGAGGAAGCCAGTAAAGCGAACGCTTTTTATATTCAGTTCACAACTATTTGAAACCATTTAAAATATTTAAACGAACCTGACGTGAAACTCCGTTTTCATATCGAGTGATCACTGACTGAAATGCACGACTCATATAAATAGTATCAGCTAAATCGGTGAACTCTTTTAGGAAGAGACTGTATCTTCATGGTAACAAACACTGTAGGAATTCACATAGGTTGCCAGATCTGCTGTCCTTGTTATTAAGAACTGAAGACCTTTGATGGGATAAAACTAGAGTCACCGAACGACAAGAATAAGGTTTGTTTAAAGCCAGCCAGTAGCAGAGATCCAGCATTTGAGTGTAACTTCTGTAGAAAATAGACACACTGCGATTGTGATATCATAGTCTTACCGAAGCCTTGAAAAAGTAGGAGTACCCATCAGAGCACCAACTAGGATCAGAGACAACGAAGTCTATAGACGCACTTCACTGATCCTCTTTAGAGTCATGGCACCTGATGGCCTAATGGAAGGCCGCGATTGATTTGATAAACAGCAATGGCATGCTCACTGTTAACTCGGGCTGGAAACTGCTCCTGTGAGGCTTCAAGCTCCACAACTGACGTAGTACCGAACTAACCGACACTCTGCCTCTACTAGTATCGTTTAACACACCCGATCAAGAGGAGGAGATGACGTTACTTCCCTCTCAGAGGCCACGCATCATGAAAAATACAATGATTAGGGCCAGACCGGAAAAAGCCTGGGCGGAGAGGTAGTTAAAAATTAAGCAGTCAGGTATGAAGGGAAACACCTCCATGGTTTTGCATGGAGTCCTTGAGCTGTATGACAGTTTTCCAGACGAGCACTGTTTGCATGACCTGCGCCAATGGTAGTGGCTCCAGAGCAAACTTAACTTGATTGAAATCACTGCAGTGAGTGTCTGTAGGCTACCTCACGGTGTCCATCCACAGACAGCAACCTCACCCCGACTGATGAGCATAATATTTAGAAACCTCTGGGACCTAACCGAAACTCTATGGACTTGGTACGAGGTCAAGCATATCCTACGCGGACATACGAACAAAGAGCTTGAAAACAGTGACCACAAAATGGTTCTATGAGCTCTTCCCTTTGATTTTAGTCACTCTAATATTCATAAATTACGAAAAACTAGACAATATCGAAATTATAAAAATGTTGACTGGAATCTCCTGCACACCCTTCTAAGTTGCTCTGACTGGGAAAACTTTTTCTTGTCTAGTAGTCTTACAGATGCACTAGATATTTTTTATCAAATTAATAACTCATGTTTAGATGCGATTGCACCCATTAAACTAAGCAATATAATTAAGTCAAATGATTTGTATATACCACTTCATTACCGTAAGAAGCTAAGGAGTCTACAGAAGAGTTATCCTAAGTCAAATGACTTCTCAACATTTATGGAAATTACCATGACCTTGAATCAATTAAAAGAAGTCCACAGGTTAAAGACGATTAACGAAGAATTATCAGCAATGCACAGTAGCTCCAAGGTACAAAACTTGGTACGGCTGTTCAATAAACGTCCCAAACCTTCTCGGAAGTGATACTCCCCGCATTTTACGAGATGGATTAATGATTACCGACCATAATATCATAACCAACCTGTTCAGCGATTTCTTCGCTAACAGAGGTATACCCCAGGATGACAATGAGGTAGACATTATTAACTCAGCTACAAACCATATGGAGTCCGATACCTTCACTTATGACAACATTTGTAAATCCATAAACTCAGTTAGGACGTCAAGTAGCTATGGAGTAGATGGCATAGCATCCATTTACTTCAAACTCGGAGGACCTAATTTACCACTAATCCTATTGAAACTGTTTGACCTTTCATTAACAACAGGATCTTACCCTAATCGATGGAAAACCTCATATATATGCCCTCGATATAAATCAGGTGACAGGACAAACCTGCATAACTATAGGCCTATAAATATCACCCCGGTTATCTCTAGAATAATGGAAAAAATAGTATGCGATCAAATGTCTGATTATTTACTCTCCGAAAAACTCATCTTTAATTCCCAACATGGTTTTCTAAAAACTAGGTCCTGTATGACTTGTCACTTTGAATTCTTTAATTTAGTTTTCACCAAACGAAGCCTTGGGCACTTGGTATTAGTATTGCACTTAGATATATCTAAAGCCTTTGATATGGTTAACCACAAGCTTCATGTAGGCAAACTCTCCTCTTATGGGATTAGGAATCCATTACTTGCATGGTTAAACTCTTTCCTCAGTAATAGACATCAAATAGTTAAAATTAATTCCACTCTTTCGAAGCCCGAACCGGTTACAAGTGGTGTTATACAAGGAAGTGTCTTAGGGCCATTACTCTTGATAGCTTACATAAACGATATAAGCAAATGCTTCAGCATGGGTAGACCCTTTTTATACACAGATGATCTCAAAATAGTGTACTCATTCCCCCCTCAAGAATTTGCACACACATTCAGTGGCGTCACTGCCGAGCTCAACAAGGTCGCAGTATGGTGCTCAAAATGGAAGTTAGACCTTAATGCTTCTAAGTGTGGTTGGATATGTTTTGGGGATAAGTGCCTAAATTTTGATCTCTCCATAAACGACAGTAAGTTATCTAGGCTTCAGTCAGTAGCTGGCTTAGGACTAAGGTACCCTTATAACCTCTCTTTTACAGAACAGGTCAATATGCAGACATCTAAGTCACATCGACTACTAGTTTGTATACTACGTAACTTTTATAGTAACGATTCTGGTATTCTGCTATATAAAGTTTGTGTCAGACCTTTGCTAGAATACTGCACCTTTATTCTCAGTAATGTTTCCATTAGGGATAAACTCAGACTGGAGTCTGTGCGACGTCGCTTTACTCTTCGTATTCTTGAGGCTGATCGTACCCTAGACTATAATACTAGATGCACTAAGTTAGTACTAGATACTGTAGCAACTTAGCTTGACTAGTTAAAAGTTTACTTCAAAACTTAAGCATACGCCAAAATAATTAGGCTCCAGTATTCATTTACTTCCTTATTCTGCATAGGGATTATATTTCCTATTAGCTTATATTGAACGTTGAGAATTATCTGTGTGTTTGAATAACTAGGACCGCGCTCCACTGTCTCCTGCCCACGTTATTGAATAAAGACCTATTCCCATAATACTCTGGATTCTTGTGTCACTAGATCGGGACATACCTAGGCATTAAAATACCTTATGGAGGCGACGACTAAAAATAAACCAAATATCCTTTTACAAGATATTGAACAAACTAGCTTCATCATCGTCTAATACAATTCAGCTCAAGGAAACTTCTTGCTACAACCTACGCAATTCAGCCTCGAAATTAAAAATATCGCATTCTAAATCTGCTCTTTATATGAATTATTTTACAAATAAATTCTTGAGAATCTGGAACCATTTTTCTCAAGCCATTCGGGAAATAGATTCACTTCCTTTATTTGTACGACATGTTAGTAATTCCATCTCTTCTGAGATCTCGTTAAAAATGTTCACACCAACTATTGTTTTTTACTCCACTAGCGAAATTACAGGGACTCTGAACGTGTGAGCACCACTCACCTGTCCTGGTCATATGATAGTGTTCTTCCATTTTAATTAGCCTATAAGCATAAGTGGTATGTCGGAAGTATAATTACTATTCCTGCCCATTAGCTTTGTTAACTCCGGAATACCAGTGCTGTTGTTTTGTGTTCTCCCTTCTTTTGTCTTTCCTCTAGTTGTAGAAGATAATGTGCAAGACAAGTATAGAACTTACTGGCACAAAACTATTGCCTTCTCCACAACACCCAAGTTTCAAGTACCCTTGGTCCTATCTCGCATCTGAACATGCACAGTGATCCAATCTGCTAACCGTCAGCCGTTTTTTGGAACTGTAACGCATTAGTCAAGGAGCTCGAGATACTTTGTCATATATGCACCATGCTACAACACATAACTGATGTCCTAATACTGTGAAATTTGTTGCAATTGGTTTGGTTCTCAATGCATATCATTATATGTTATAAAAGTCCTGACACTAAAACTTCGTCGAAATATTTGTATGTATGTAAACTTATATTATTCAGATCATGCCTGTAAACTGGCATGCTCTCATGTACACAATGATACTTGAGAATAAAAACTTTATTATATCTGATGCCGCGAAAGAAGACTTAGCTTGACAAGGCAGAGATCAGCCGCAAGTGCGGCTCTCCCACCCGTTTTAATGACCCTAGAAAGGCAACCCCACTGTCTAGTACGTCTCCCGAAGAAGAACTGACTACCACCCCCCACAACAATATGCTCTCCACCACTTCCATACAGACTAGGCTAATAGCACCGAGCCACAAGCAAAACTCTGCTATGGAATTAGAGCGCTTCATGTTTCCGTTACGCTCTCACAGACTACCAGGCCCTAAACGAATATATAACTCAGGCTATATGGCCTAGTGAGTGGGAAAACTTGTCCGTAGACCAACACTGGTACACCGTTAAAAGTATCATCAACGAAGCAACTTTACGATGTACCCCTGTTATGGAAAATAAACCAGCTAAAACGACTTCGTGTTTAAAAAGTGGGACCGTACGCCTCCTTTATTTAGAAAGAAATACCCGGCACAGATGGAAAATCACATAGAAAACCTCGAACTACGACTCTTACGTAAGCCTTCAGAGCAGGTGCAAAGTGTGTGTCAGATACGATAAACGAAAACTCCAAACCCACCTGGCCAGAAAGCTTCGGGAGAGTCCAAAACAGCTATACAAGTTTATGGCCAGAAGGTCACCTACTAACACTCGTTGCAATCGAAAACGCCGCCAGAGGAATGGAAGTGGGGGATTGTATCTCAAATCTATAAGGGAGGGAACAGAAAATACCCCTCTTGCTATAGACCGGTGGCCATGCACCTAATGCTACCAATGGTTTTGGAAAGTATTATGGGGTGCTCAAGCGCGAGAATTCCTTGTCAATCGCGATCTGCTTCACGAAGCATAACACGACTTCTGGAGAAAGAGGTCCTTAACAAATATTCTTCTGGCCTGGGATGACTGGACCACCTGTTTGGACACCAAAACCCAGATTTACACATTATTGCTGGATTTCGCGGAAGCGTTTAACACTGTACCCCATAGCCTGCTCACGGGCTTCATAGAATCGTTACTCTCCTAGATACATAATTAGTTTCTAAGGAGGAAGTCCTGCACTAAGGTGAATAAGGTGTACTCAGAGTGGAGGCCGGTTACAACTGGACTATCATAGGGTTCACTCCTCTGACCACTGTTGATTCCAATTTTTGTAAATGACCTCCCATTTAATATCCGCTCGTCCATTCTTATGTACGCAGCCGACGCAAAACTGTGGAGAGCTATAGGATAGGACGAACGCATACGCCACGTTGCACCGAGTCTGTAGGCAGCTGGGAGTGCTGACACCGGGCCTGTTCCTGACAATATTTAAGACATATGTAAGACCGTTTTAGAGAACCACAACATCGTCTCACCCCTGACACCCAAAATGGATGCAGATCTTCTGGAGAGAGTCTAGAGGCGAGTTACAAAATGCTTTACTGGACTTCTAAGCAAACAATACTCTGGCTGGCTAAAACATCTGGGGCTGTTCACCCTGAGCATCAGACGGTTGTGAAGAGACCTAATTACCGTATACAACATACTAGGCACGACCGAACTTTTGGATAGAAGCAAGCTGACAGACCCACATGTCCGTACATCTCAAAGAAACCTACGAACAGTTATCCACCAAAGAGCACGGACACAGGTTAGGGCAGATTTCTTTTTCAGAGCTATTAAGAGTTTGTTATTAGGAGTTTGCTCCACTTGGGACGCGCTGTCAGAGGAAGTAACCACAGCCTCCACCCTGGCTCGTTTAAGGATGAAGCTAGGTGACTATGTGTACCATTATGGTGTACCTAGAACCTTCTGAAACGGGGGTTTGAATATTTGATATTAGTTCTAAATTTTGAGCCATAGCACTCTCAACCTTTATTTATTCTACGGTATTTTTTAATGCCTTACTCACGAAGCAGACTTCCAAGGATAGAACGAAGGAACGAAGACTAACGCATTACAAGGGCTTCGAAAAAAGAAATAAATAAAAAGGGAGAAACGGGAAAAAGTAAAATAGAGAGGCAGAAAAGGAAAAAATAAAAATAATTAAAGAACCCTTCTGAAACTGCCAGGTCAAGAGCAGCCGTGTATCCAGCCAATTACATGAAGTAGCCAAAGACCGGGAACCGAAACCACGACACTCAAGATGTGAGCACAAAGAAATTAATCGGTTTAAGGCTAGCTCGTTGCACAGATATTAGGTATTGAAGACCTTGAGACTCGCATCCACTTTCAAAGCCTTAAGCAACGAGTCTGGTATTCTAATTCTTCTGGCACTGTGTTGACAGTTGGTTAAATCCTCTTGTAAACAACTTCAGTTCGTCACTTATCCCAATGGTCAAATAAACAAAGCAGAACTGTTCCATTTAGTCACATGAATAAAGTCCCTCATATTCAGTACTCAGCAGATGACGAATTTGGAATAAGTGATATAGATCCTTTAAGTCCACTAAATGGTAGTATCAACGTCTTTTCAACGTGGAGTTCAAAAGTTGCGTTTTCTTTACCACCTGCGGACAAGTGTTCCACAGCGTGTATACCTCCTATACACAAACTTCCTTTGGACATAATTATAGAGATCTTCAAACTACTTCCAGACTCTGATCTATTACACAATGTTCCAGCTGTCTGCCAGTTGTGGTACAATGTTTCCCTCTCTCCTATCCTTCGCACTCGTCTAGTTGTACGACGTCAAATACCAGCGGAGTTACTAATTAAAGCTCTTTCTAGTCGACCAATGCTTCGTGTTTTACGCTGTTTGGCACTTAAGAATTCTGAATCAGTGCTACCGGATGCTATCAAGTTTTGTCCTTTTCTTACATGCCTTAATATAGGATTTATTACTTTAAGTGAACAGGGAGCAACCACCCTAGTCAATAATCTTCCACCAACGTTACTTCATTTAAATGTTGAAGGCATAAATAACATAGAGGTAATTAGTGTTTATTAGTAAGGTTGACTACGTTTTAACCTACCAGACATTGGGATCCTCTTTTTTATTAGATAGCGCAAATTAGAAGTTACCATCAGGATATTAGCATTATTCCTTATACCTGATGTTATACTAAAATTAGATTTTGTTATTTGGAAACATTTGGCATGACTAAAGAACGAGTATCAGTGAAAGATCCTGGAAATGACCTGGGGTGACTTGAAATTAGTTCACCCAACTAGAAGACATGAATGAGTCTGTTTCTTGACTATCTGCTTGTGACAGTAGTTTTCAACATTGACCACATTACATCGGTGTTGTTTACATTAATTTCTGTAGTAAGATCTGTATGGTGCGCATGTGGACAATACAGTCGGCGTATTCATTATATGTAGATACTTTAGCCTTAAATGTGCTTGTCGTAATAGTCTTGCAAATAAACATAATTTACTACTCAGCAAATGAGTACACTACACTGAAATATAACGCTATCTCGCTTTTGTACACATTTGTAGCTGCGCTTACCCACTTCAGCTGTGTGAAGAATTTTTCGATAAGTAACCTTTCTTGTTAAAAGTAGATAATATTATTTCATCATTTAAGCTAGTTAGCATACAATAAATTGTGATTATATGCAACCAAGTTGCGCGCAGTGAACACGCAACTGGGATTCACTTTCTGAGTGTCTCCTACCTGTTATGTAATCCTAACACCGTCGTGTACTAGTGCTGACAGTCATACGCAAATAAGAACCATTGGTTTCAGTATCAACTAAGTTACGCGGACATAATATCAACCTTTTTTTAATAGGTACTGGTTTTTACTAGATCAATAAATTAGTATCTACTGGGTTTTCAGATGTACATATAAACTTTCTAATAGTTTCTATATGGTTTTACTGTATTGGCGTTATTTGATGATGATTATTAGTGCGCACAATTGCAGATATATAAAAACTAATAAGTTAATGAATTCACTTTTCAACAACACTTTCAGTGTTATTGAGTTTAGACTAAGGAACAGTGTAATCCTTGAGCAAATTATACTGAATAATATTTCTGTGGTCCCCAATAGTAATTTTACTACTAGCGGTTTTGTTACGAAATACTGGTTTGTAATGGCTTGTAGCGGAAGCTGAAAGGTTGGCAGTGTACTAGATATTTATTTAGTAGCGTTGTAAATTACAACTACACGAGCTTTATCATATACACTGGTAATCAGTTATGTGTGAGTCGAGGTGACTAGTTGACTAAATGCTTATTGAGTTCACTTATGAGTTAGCTTGCATCATCTTTTAGTTTCCAGCAATTTAATACAGCCAGGCAGGCAAAACATGAGATGAGTTCTGGGTGTTTGTCAACTCGGCTTCTTACTTTTCTCATCGGCACAACAAGAAACAAAGAGAAAGAGAAAAAAAACGAAGACAGAGACAGTTATTCAGACATTAGTGGAAAATGAGAGAAATGGGTGAAATTAAGGGACTTGATGAATGGTATGACGTCATACGATGTAATATCATCGGCCTCAGATCATAGTTTTTTGTGATCCCCAATAAAGATATTTGCATTTTGACAGGGCTCAGCTATTGACTTCATGAACTTGGTGATCCTACCATATGCATGCAGCGCTTTGAAGCTGTTTCTGATCGAATAGTTGTAACTTACTCATATTTCGTTTTACGAGGAAGCACACGATTACTATCTTCTAAACAATTCAGCTGAAATCAAATGAGTTTTTTGTACTCGGGGTCTGGTTATGTACTACTAAGGACAACATATAATGCTCTAAAGTTACTATTACTTAAAAATAGTCATAGAAATTGAATAAACAAAAATTCTACCTTAAGCCGAACAACGGAAATGCATTAGTTGGAAGAAAACAAATAGCTTCAGTATGACAAGTTATTCGAGGTGTTATGATAAACGTCTTCTGCGGTCATGGCTTATTGTAAGTGTGAATAAAATGCCAAGTGAGTTGCTCCTATGCTATTGTGCTATTCGTAGCAGAAAATAATTTTTATCCACTTGATTATTTTCCTCAAAATAATTCACTAAATCATTACTAATTCACACATGTATATATATGCAGACACCGAGTGTTTGGAAACTTGTTACTTTGGTTATCAACGCCTGTACTGACTAGTATTATAACTTAAAAACCAGTTCTTTTCCATGAAATTGATAAAATAGTGGAACGGTTATTAAAGCACATCTTTAGCTTTTAAAACAATATTCGTTAGTGGTTTTATCTGTGATTAGTTTATTGCATGTTGTTTAGGTTTCCTTTGAAATTAAGAGATTCAAAGCTTAATATTGTACACTTGAAGCACGTAAAAAGGAACTGCACCTTAATAAGTAACCAGTTGTAATGTGGTGGCTATTTATTAAACTTTGTTTTATGTACTTTACACCCACGTTGTAAATCGTCAGTAGTTGGTGTATTATGGTTTATCGTGTTTTATAGCTCGTACAGTTTGCATTTTTACTGCCACTCTTACTGATAAAACGCTTTAATCATTTAAAAATTCTCCACAACGTTTTAAAGTTTTCTTTCTAGATTGATTTCAGCACAACTCTGGTACACAGATGTCCCGAAATTAGAAGCCCTTATTATCACAGTGTGTTTCAGTATGCGATACATGTGTTAAAATAATCTCTGATGGACTACACAGTCTGCGTCGTCTTAATTTAGATGGGGTCCCTTTGGATTACAGATTCTGGGGTGTTGCATCTTGCTGGCATAAGCTGTACTAATGGTAATCTTAAATCAATTTGTTGACGGTTTTGAACTTTGAATCTGTTAAATGTTAATCGACTAGAATCGAAACGATATTAGGATTTTGATTATTATCAGAAGGGACACTATTTTGAGTCCACATTGTGGTCATGAACTTGGTGATCCTACCATATGCATGCAGCGCTTTGAAGCTGTTTCTGATCGAATAGTTGTAACTTACTCATATTTCGTTTTACGAGGAAGCACACGATTACTATCTTCTAAACAATTCAGCTGAAATCAAATGAGTTTTTTGTACTCGGGGTCTGGTTATGTACTACTAAGGACAACATATAATGCTCTAAAGTTACTATTACTTAAAAATAGTCATAGAAATTGAATAAACAAAAATTCTACCTTAAGCCGAACAACGGAAATGCATTAGTTGGAAGAAAACAAATAGCTTCAGTATGACAAGTTATTCGAGGTGTTATGATAAACGTCTTCTGCGGTCATGGCTTATTGTAAGTGTGAATAAAATGCCAAGTGAGTTGCTCCTATGCTATTGTGCTATTCGTAGCAGAAAATAATTTTTATCCACTTGATTATTTTCCTCAAAATAATTCACTAAATCATTACTAATTCACACATGTATATATATGCAGACACCGAGTGTTTGGAAACTTGTTACTTTGGTTATCAACGCCTGTACTGACTAGTATTATAACTTAAAAACCAGTTCTTTTCCATGAAATTGATAAAATAGTGGAACGGTTATTAAAGCACATCTTTAGCTTTTAAAACAATATTCGTTAGTGGTTTTATCTGTGATTAGTTTATTGCATGTTGTTTAGGTTTCCTTTGAAATTAAGAGATTCAAAGCTTAATATTGTACACTTGAAGCACGTAAAAAGGAACTGCACCTTAATAAGTAACCAGTTGTAATGTGGTGGCTATTTATTAAACTTTGTTTTATGTACTTTACACCCACGTTGTAAATCGTCAGTAGTTGGTGTATTATGGTTTATCGTGTTTTATAGCTCGTACAGTTTGCATTTTTACTGCCACTCTTACTGATAAAACGCTTTAATCATTTAAAAATTCTCCACAACGTTTTAATTTTTTCTTTCTAGATTGATTTCATCACAACTCTGGTACACAGATGTCCGAAATTAGAAGCCCTTAATTTATCACATTGTGTTTCAGTATGCGATACATGTGTTAAAATAATCTCTGATGGACTACACAGTCTGCGTCGTCTTAATTTAGATGGGGTCCTTTGGATTACAGATTCTGGGGTGTTGCATCTTGCTGGCAGTAAAGCTGTACATAATGGTAGTCTTAAATCAATTTGGTTAGACGGTTTTGAACTTTCGAATTCTGGTTTAAATGAGTTTATAATTCGACTAGATTATGCTACGAAACAGATATCTAGTGATGTTGCTGATATTATGTATTCAGAAACTGGACATATGTTTGGAGTCCAACAGTTGTGGATTAGTTTTTGTGATCATATTGAAGATGAAGCAATTAAATCGATCTCTAATCTTTCTACTCTTGTTGCTCTTACTTTGCGAAAAACTCACCAAGTTACTTCTGTGGGCCTTAGTTCATTATTTATCACAAGTTTAAATCACCAATTAAATCTGAGATATCTTGAGCATCTAGATTTAAGCGAAGCACCCGGTCTGAATGATTCAGTAGTAATGGACATCTGTAACTGTTGCGGTAATCGTTTGCGCTTTCTTACTTTAAATTGGTGTTGGGAAGTAACAGATATTGGCGTGAATCAAATAATTAAAGTATGCAATTCTTTGCATCAACTAAGTCTTATTGGGAATTCCACCATTCAAGGAAGAGCATTTTCTGAAATTCCATCAAAAGTACCTCATCTAATAATATTGAATTTGACTCAATGCAATCACATTGTTGATAATGTGCTTGAGGATCTTGCGGTTAAAATGCCTAATTTATATGTATTTGATTTCTTTGGTGAGCGTGTCGGCGGGGGGTTGGATGATATTTGTCATTTTGATGTATCTAGAGCATTGGGCAAGGTACCTATATGTACAGACTAACTAGTTGTATTCACTTGTTCAGGTTTCCTTAACAGTCTCTGTAATACTTCGCCACTGATTTACCCAGTTATCATATTGCATAAATAGTCTGTGATATTTACATGGAAATGCTGTATTGTCTAACCAGATTGGTTCTCGTCATTTTCTTTTATATGAGGTCATTACAATATTGTGTTGTACTATCAAGATAATTTACGAGTTAGCGCTTATGTGCACATATTTTCCTTTCTAGAATTAGTTTGGTGTAGGAAATGTTTTGCACACACTATGTTAGATGAAAAATGCTTCTATTTTGTAATTGAAATTTGTTCGATCTTTGCATGTTTCAAGCTACTAACACCTTGTCGTAAATACTTTCAGGATCGTTGCTTATACTTTTTATTTTAATATCCCACGTTTCTTGTATATTAATTGTGCATAATACTTATTTTTGATAAAAATAATATGTACTGAACACGTGCAACTTATTTTCGGAGAAATCGTTCAAGTCTTCTATCAAGTAAGTATAGTCAAAAATCTAAGGCACGATTTAGTTTATCGAATTTATTATTCATGAAACATGTCATTAAAAAGTACCTATTACCATCAACTCCTCTATGATTGGAAATGGAAGAAGTGTTCTTGTTAAATTCCATAAATGATCATTATTATACGACATTTAACGAAATTTGGTAATAATCATAGTTTGTGTCACTATGGGATCAGTGATTTAGATGTCCTGTCGATTCTTACGGAGCGTGGACTTAAATGTGTAGCAACTCATTAATATGGAGACTTAAACTTCACTTCTATAGTTTTTAAGATCTGGATGGTTAAGATGTGTCTTTCTAGATATGTCACAAGTTTGTCTACTAGACTGACATTAGTTTATGCTTTCATATTACTGCTGGCCCAGTGGTGAAGAGGGCTAGGCGCCTGTCAATCTGAAGCCTCTGGGGCTGGTTCTAGAGTGCTCACTGTTGAAGTGTCATATTCCAGGACAGAGAAGCTATCCAGTGCTTCCTGATTTCCCAACTGTAGCCTCTATCTTGACATTGTGATCGGGCTGTATTGGATGGAATGTGTGTTCCTTTAGGTCGTACCATGCTAAGCAGGTCTATTAGCGTGTGATGTGACTAAAGACAGCAACCTAAGGTCTGATGGCAAAGTCGTGCAGTTGACTACAATGGAATATGGCAGCAGTAAGTTGTCCCTCTCAGATGACCAGCATGTGCAACGATACTAACTCCTCACAACTGGAGAAAGAGGTTGGAAGAGGTCGATTCTAAAAGTGTCACACCCTGCCTTACTTCACAGGTTTTCATCTTTGGCAGTAAGGCTTTCTATAGAGCGGAGCTAATGCTTCTTATAAAAGGCTGTGCGTGATCAGCCTCAAGTCGTTTTTCCTTGGGCTCTGCGATCACGCTCCCAACTCATTAAGGCCAACATTAACCCAACTTCTTTTTTAGGTACCTCAAGTTGCAATATTCTTCCACAGTATTTGCACTTAGGAAATGACAACCGTCCACATAACTCTAACAACACACAAGATCAAATCCCACCTTCAACTCTCAGTAACTAATTCTTCCTGCATATCTTTGTCGCCTTGCGCCGCTAATACAAATGTTTCGAGATCACGAAATGTTATTCTTGATCTCCTGAAACTTCGCTCTAAACTACATGTTGGAGCTTTTAATGCTCAAACCTTGTGCCAAGTAGGACAACAAACTTCCTTAGCTATGACTCTAGAATCCCTCCCGATCGATGTGCACTGCGTCTCAGGAACGTGTATGCAGGGTCCAAGTACGGTCATTCGCTTGATTTTATCTTACCGAAATGAAGAACTGGCCCGATATCCTTCGTGTGTTCTGAGGCCCTACTTCTATTACTCGAGACCTTGCTGGTGTAGGTATAGCACTAAGTTCAAAGGCCGGACAGGCTCTCCCTGACTGAATCCCAATGGACTCGTCTGTACGCTGTCCGACTAAACGGTACAGTAAGAACTCGGGAAGTTGGGGACACAGTCGACTGCTTCTTCGTTGTCTCTGCCAACACTCCCACTGATTACAGCTTAGATGTAGTAAAAGACAGATCTTAAAGAATTTTTTTGACCTTCAAAAAGCTAAGCGCTCTGATGTAGCATTCGTGCCTGACGATTTTAGTGCCCAGTCGGTAGACTTAAACGCAACTGAAAGGCACCTCAGTAAATCCGATAGTGTCACGGCTCAGCGGACGGATAATTGCGACAGTTTGCTACAACTATGCTCAGATAACTTTATTTCCATCAAGCACCAACTTTCAACATCTGTTGACATGGCGACCTACACAATCAGTTCAACACTGGACTTAAATAGATCCCATTTCCACCAGTCATCGTTGGGGAAGCTCAACAGAAGCCTACTGTTTATTCTGGAGGACATGTTTAAACTTAGATGATGCTTTCGTATGAGCACGTAGTAGTCTGCGTCTCACTAGACGTATAAGATCCATGACAATGATTCCCCTCAGAGCTTAACTTAATAATGGAAAATTCAAGATTACACCCAAGGAATAACTATTAAACGAATTAGTCAACTATGTAGGCGATGCCCACTTCGAGTCAGTTTGAAATGATGTTCAAAAAGCTGCTAAAAAAGCAGTGATATCTATCAATAAATTTAACCCAAAGGTTAAGAAGAGTAAGTAGATTCCAGCTGCACTTACTGAACTAACAGGTACTCAGCAACTCATCCTATTTGTCTTTGAACACGACGAGGAGCGGAGGTAGCTTAAACATAAGCTGGTTAGAAGCCTACGTAATGATTGTGATCAGTGGTGGGCAGTGAGTGCTAAAGAGAGAGAAAGGCATATTCAGACTCATCAAGGAGACGGATATCTGAAATTGGCCTGTTAGTGAAACTATTTCTAGAAAAGATGTGACCATTCACTGTCAATCCAGAAGATTAAACCGATGGGCAGAACACTTTAGGGAATAGTTTAAGTGGCCTCCAGTCACACAATTACCCACCATCCCCAAACAAACTGAATGGCAGATTAATGTCAGTCCTCCAGATCTTAGTGAAGTTGAGAAGGCTATAGAGAATCTAAAGCGAGGGGGGCAGCTGGGTCGGGCAGTTCGACTCCTGAGATATTAAGAGATGGTGGTCCAGTTTAAGTAGTGAGATCTTGGCTAAAATTTGGGAACTGAACGTAATATCTTCCAAATGGTCTCGGTCACTATTCGTTTTAGTCTACAAGAAGGGGCAAGCCCTCGTGTAGTAGTTACTGAGGTATTAGTTTTACGAATATAGTGTCTAAAACATTACCTCCAATAATACTTCGACTCCCAACTAAAGCTTGTGAAGAGTAAACTCGAGAAAACTAAGGTGGTTCCAAACCTGGCCGTGGTTGTATGTACTAAATATTCACATTCCTACGAATTCTTTAGCATGAGCACACTTTTAAACATCAAACAATAGTTGTATTCCTTGACCCTAAGGCAACGTTTGATTCTATCGATCGTGAGGTTGTCTATCACTAAAAGGTTGTCCGCTTTTCTCATTTCTATTTAGTTTTATGATTGACATACTCATAGAGTTGACGTTATTGTCGTCTGACATTCCAAGAGATAAACTCGTTGACTTAGAATATGCGGATCACATGGTTCTATTAGGTGAAAATGCAGAATCTTCTGTCCACCTTCACCGTCAATGCAAGCACGTTTAAGATGCGATTCTCCCCATCCAAATACAAAATGTTGATTCAGGATTTACTTGCGTTGTCGCCGAAACTAGTGATAGGAAGCGAAGTAGCCGAATGTTTTAACCGCTTCACTTATCTTCTGAGTCTCATCAGTCCTAGTGGCCTGTTGTCTGATGAAATCTCGGCTAGTATACAGAAGGCTCGCCTGGCTTTTGCCAGTTTGCGTCACTTTTGATGTATGCGAGACATCAATCTACATAACAAAGGACGCGTTTATTGTGCAGTTGTCTGATACATTCTACTTTAAGGATGTGAAACATAACCATTAAGGGTAGAGGATATTCGTAGGCTCTTAGTATTCGATCATAGATGGCTTCGAAGCATTTCTCGTGTTTACTGGGACCATCGAGTAAGCAACACGTAGGTCAGGAATAGAGTACTAGGTAAATATGGTAAATCGATTAAAGTAGTAAATCATCAGTCAAGGTGGTTAGAAGATGTTTTACGAATTCCTGACCACCACCAACCTCGGAGAGCAATCGTGTCTGGTGTAGGAGTAAGGTGGAAGACATGACACCAGTCTATGAAGTCACTGACAATTGGTCTGAGCCATGTTGATAGGTACAGACTACCTGATTGTGGTCCGTGTGATGATCGTAACCAATGGTTAGAGAGTTGGGGGGGGGCACAGGTGCATCTATTCCTCGTCCTCCTCCTAATTCCAAGTTTCTGAATTTATCATGGTTTGTTTTACTGAACTATATTTTCCTAATTCTTATTTTTGATCTCTAGCCCATTAATACTAACACTACTACTGGGATTAGCCTTGACAATTTCATCTACTTCTGCTAACTGAGGCAAGCAACTGATATATACTGATTCTTAGAGTCAAATGCGATCCTCACTGAGCTGACCAGTGATTACTTGACATGTCTTTGTTTGAATGTACCAATACTTAAAATTATAACGCATAAATCGTACTTGTACTTCATTGAGAATCGTCTAAATGTAGTGTGTGTGTTAGTATATTTGATTAGTAATGAATGCACGTTTGTGACTATATATACCGGGTTTATGTCTCGTTGTAAGCATTAATATTTCGTGGCATGAGCTTAAGTACTGAATTTGTGATTTAGTTGATGTTCAGAAGGTGAAGTTACAAAATGATCACCTAAAAAACTACTGAGGAAACTGTTAAAATTTCAGTCTAATTGAATGTTCATCATACTAAGATAAACTCATCAATACTTATAGTGTGAAAAAATTTCTAGTTGAGATTTATTTTGTTTAAGATATAACCTTTGATTTTTGAGTTTTATACTATAGTAAAGTAACTCTAAGTATTGAACTTGGCGAAGACATGAAGTTACTAATATTTTGAATTAGTTTCCTAAAATACTACTTGTAAGTAGTTTGCAACGAATTGAGAAAAACTGATGGGTCCTTTTACGATTACCGCCGTTATTTTATGTTGATATACTTACATCCTATGTAAGAAGACCATTTTGTATGTCTCTTGAACTTTCAGTTTAACTTTAGCCACGGAAGAACTGATTCAGTGATGTGTAATGAAGGCGGTGGTCTAAAGTTGACCGCCCGTCCGTCTATTCGGGCCATCTTGAAAAAATGTAGGGTATATGAGATCAAAAGAAAGGATGAAAGATTGCACAACAGATATACCGATAAAGAATAAGTACAAAGAGGAAGTACGATGAACCTTTGTGGTTCTGCACTTATGGGAAGATGAATGAATCCTATTCAATCTTGATTTTTTGTCAGTAAAAGTAGAAATCCAGAAAGTAGTCAACTATGTCATGGCATCTGATGTATGGTGTTAGTTATCAGACTTACTCCTTTAGGGATTTTCAAAAGACTGATTCCTAATTAGTATTTATGCCGGTATCTTTGTAGCACTAAGTTGAGTATACGGATGATGCTGTCTTACTGTGTGATAACATAAGCCATTCAAACTGCACATAATCAGTTGGCAACTAGTATCCGTCAGCAAGGCATATTCTGTGCACCTTCCAAGTACAAATCACTTAGCAAGACTAGCAGGAGTATGCACATGCTCTCTCTCTTCGTAGTGAACGGTTCGAAGTAGTTAAACAGTTTGTGCATGTGACTAGTTGTGAGTGCTAGTAGTTATTTGTCAGATGAGATCAATCTACGCCCCCTGACAGTCGAATCGGGTTGTTTCAAAATGGACCATCTCTAGTACCGTTTTCAGTTTAGCTGTACAGTGTCGCTTTTACAACGCTTTGATGAAAACAGTTTTTATTAAAAAAATTCGTTTTAAGTATTACTTGTTACTGTATTCGTATTTTGTGTCCTTCGTGTTGAGCAGCTTTACACTGGCATATTCAATTGAATATAACTTTATACATTTGCGATAAAACTTTTACAAAACTTTACACCTTATTATCCAGCTTCTGATCACACTACGAATAGGAAGAATAAACGAAATCGATAAATAAAACTCACATATTAAATACTGGAAGCGTTGAGGACAATACAGAATTACTAATTGTAATTAAATGGAGCTGTGTGTTTCAGTAAGACTTATTAAATCAAGTGATTGAAATCCGATTATTATTGAAATTAATATTTCTTTTATAAGTCTAAATTCTTAAACACGTTTTACTGGTTGCAAATGGGCATTGTGGAGATTGTTTATTTGATATCACTAATTGGTTTGAATTAGACAATCATTGACCACCAGAAGGCACTGGATAGCTGTTTTGTCCTAATATGCTTTAGCAGTTCGCATTCGTGACCCCAAGAGGGATTGTGAGCAGGACTTTCTGGCTCCCTTGCAGACGATTTACCATTAGATCATTGGGCCGATTTCCAACCGGAAGATATTTCTAATCCAGTCAATTCGCGTTATGCTTGGCGTTACCTCACCTATTATCACCGGTGGGTATCTGCCTCCGCCGGTCGAGTCTTCTCATCAGGACTCCAGGAATTACCTCGAGAAGTGAGTCACTAGTAAGCTGATATTCACAGCAGAGCCAGACGGTCCTGGGTTTGATCCCTAGTGAGGTAGCGGACGCACACTTCTGAAGAGTCCCATACTGGGGGGAAACAGCTATTCAGTGCTTCTTGGTGGTCAATCACTGTTTAAATCAGACCAATTCGTGATATCAAATCAACATTATGGTGGCTCATGTAATTAGTGTTTAATTGAGAAAGGACAAAAGTAAATGACTACACGTATTTGATGTGGTTTCTGTTTTCTCTACCTTGATAATTACTATAGTTACATACCTTCATGTAAACGTGCTCAAAGTGTTGATTATTAGCAAGTTCTATATAAACTAGAGAGTTAATGTATTTGTTTCGCTTCAGTGATATCACTTTTGCAGAAAACTGTAATAGAATAGGAAAGTACTAAGAAAAATCTATGTACACATATCATAAAACTCATATCACTTTTACTTGAAAAAATCTTTAACTTCATGATGTGAAGTTGATTGTTTTGTTGTGCTCATAAAACTTACGAAACGTCATTGTTTTATTCAAAATGTCATCATACTATTGATAATATCGATAAGTTCTGTGAATACTTCTCTTAAATTTCTCTCTTAGGTTTTTTGTCTATTCACGTAGTAAGTGAACAGAAGATATTTATGAAAGTAACTTCAACCAATGTCCAATTATATATATATATATATATATATATATATATATATATATATATCCCTTAAGCTTCTTTCATTTTCTTACATTCAGTAGTGATAGGCGTATTCTGGTCATATGCTCTATTTGAACCAAAAATATAACACTATAGATAGCAAAAATAACTAATCTTCTATGGTAATTTTGCCATTTACGTGGTAGCTAACTTTATTACTGAGAGCATAGATGCTAATCATATCGGTAAAATGTTTTAAGGATACTATGTTTAAAGAGATATACTTTTCAGCATAGTTAAAGCTGTTGGGTTTGAAGTTTTACATCACGCGTTGATGGTAACTAGACAATCATTTAAAACTATGAATCACTGTCCAGTTGTGTTATTTTAACTTGAGGTAGCATTATACTTTAATAACCTTAGAAGGTATCGAACCTGGGACTTTTAGGTTTTACAGTAATCGTCTAATCACTAGATTAATAAATTGGTATGTTATATATCCAGATATTATTTAGCTTTTTAGTGATATATTATCTCATTTACTTCAGAATTCATTTATATGTATTCAAATCTTATTTATGGTAGCACTAGCTGACAAACTTTTGTCGACCCTGATTACTTTCTGAGATAAGCAACTCTTATATTATACACTTCTTTGTAGTATACTTGTTTAAGGCATGACTGAACTTCTTTTTATCGGACTGCTTGGATCTTAGTCACCTATTAGATTATTTTGGTTCCAAATATACTGCTAATTCATCGTTTCGACCTCTTAACTTACGTACACTTGATCAACCGTATTTGTACCTGACGTCAGTTGATGTACGACAATTATTTATACATAGAATTTAACCAAACCTAACAGTCACAATCCAAAACCGATAGTTCACTCAACTAAGAGCTTTAAGAGAATTCATTTAAAGTAGCATTCACATACACGTATTCTCAACAGCGTTTTTAGATAATAACTGAGGAGAAGGTAGATAGAAATAAGGATTACAACTAGACGTAAATCAGGAACTTCGAAAATTAGTAGTATAACTACACTATGAAACTACTTATTAAATTTGAATTTCACTTTACATCTAGTCTGTTGTGCTTATGGATGAGAAATATTACTATTTATATTCAAGTGATTTTTATTTTAAGCTTGATAATAATACAATTTCGGTATATATTTTCACTATCTTATTTAAATATAAATACATCCTATAAAAAGTAGGCGAGTCAATTCAGTTTTTACAAGAATTCAAATGTTGCATAATAATGTGTAAAATGCATAGCTCTTTTCAATAGTTTACGAATATAGTGTCTTCAAGATTTATTTACATGTGAACAATAAACATTGTAGGATGAAGTGAATTCATTTCATTCCATGTACTTTAATTCATTTACATACGCATAAAATTGTGTAAATGTGTAAAATATTTTACAAGTGTAATACTGAATGTAACATGCATATAATATTAATAAAGCGGATGTCAGTATATTTAACCTGTGTTGGTGATATAATTATCGTATGTAATTACGAAGATCGTGCTTTACAATTCCTTAACTGTCTCAATTCAGTTCATCAAGACTTAAAATTCATATGCAAACATGAATTACAAAATAATATACCTTTCTTGGAATTAATAAAGAGTAAAGATGGTTCGGTTTCACTATCCATTCATCACAAAACTTACTGGATAGGTCAACACTATTGTTTTAGAAGATACTGTTTAATCATATATAAAAGAAGTCTGGTTAGAGCGTTGTTCCTGAAAGCAATCAGACGATGTTTCAAAGATTTACTGGTTAATGAAATGGAAATCATTTCAGATTAATAATTACACTTCCCCAACTAATAACAGTCGCCAAGAAGAACATGTTCGTTAATCTTCTATTCAAAGGGGGTGATCTCAGTACTCAGAACAGTCGACTACCGGCTAGCAACAGCACTGATTTACTTTGCTGAAAATTCGATTACTACTTATTCCATAGAAATTTGTCCAGATAAAGAAATTTAGATAATAAACCACTTCAAGTTTCTTCCATTGACATTTACCATTATGTATGTACACGCGGTAGCATTCACGTTGGAAGAACGGAAAGGCATTATCTAGGAGAATCTCTCAGCTAGAAATTCATTTGATCAGTATAAAGCCACATTACGCTAGCGAATGCCGATGATACGATTCGAATGCTCAAACCATAATAAGTGATGCTGAGTTTTGATCTATGACCTAACTGAACACTTCAACCATTAAGCCAATAGTCCCACAGATGAATGAGTGATGCCATATTATGTATTTATCCTCTTTTGATAGTGTAGGACGATAAATATAATAGGTTAAATTAAGGTACTAGACATTAGTGAAAAAAATAAACAACTAGTGGGAAATTACTAATGTAGTAAGAAACTTCATTTCAATACAGGGGTATGGATGACACTAAGCATACTGATTACTTTATGTTATTCTACTAGTTTTGTTCATTTCAAATTCATACATCACTTTGGGTATAGTTTATGGGCTACAAGAATATTCTAGGAGTCACAAAGGTATACATGTATTGCGATATTTTAAAATGTTGAATTGGAAAGTAACCCTTAACTTTAGTGGACTCTTCATGTAAATATGAATGGACAAACGGATTTTGAGACAATCAGGTTTTAACTACCTTACTAGAGTACATAATTGTGTAATCAATAAATTTATTCTAGAAGACTACTCATAACTGTCTTATTAGCTTAGTAGTATAGATGATTCGACTATAAATAAACGTTAATTAATATTTTCAGAATAAGCTATATTAGCATATTGATTCAGGGTATTGAAATAGGATATTAATTGTTTGTTGAAATGGTATCTTAGTCAACTAGTCGAAAACATCATATAACGATATACGGCCACTTAATGTTTGTAATTCATGTCTTGTTTTAGGATAGTCAAAATTATACTTCACAGCTAATGTCATCAGTGTTTCGTGAGGATTTTCTGACTTGTGTAACAATGAATAACATGAAGTTCTAGTAATGTGTCGATTAATTACTCCATGAAAATAATAAAACGTCTAAGAAACACTAACTGTGGTTCCAATTTGTAAATAGGTGTATGGAAATAGGCTAATAAGCTTAACTGCTAACCTGATTCCTATTGCATAATGAATGACTTTGTGCAACCTCATAGCCAAAGTAACGTTACGTGTAAGTTACACCGCCTGAAGGCGTCATTAACTTGGTCCAACTTAACCTTGCCGGTCAGGCTTTTTGATTAACATAAAACCAGCTATGAGTAATTTTTGCATTTAATAGGATAGTTACGCCAAAAGGTACATAAAAGACATCAGCCTACTGATGCAATCATTGTCCTATGAATCAAATTAATTACAGCGGTAACATTCTTATTTCTCTTTATTCGTGGACTTTAAACAGAATGACATTCAGTGACTATTTAAGACGGAGAAAGACAGGTGAGATACGGTTGGATATTCCACTGATCTCACAGTTGTAAGAAGTAAGAAAATTGAATGAACAATATAAATTCAAGTCGCAGTTATGTCAGTTGTACAATTCTAACAAGATAAAAATCTTTTAAAATAAGACTTAAGGAATCAATAGGCATGATAATGCACAATTCCGACGCTAAAAATCTAAAGGTGGAAGTAGGGTAGGCAGTATTGAATGTGTAACATTGGGAAGTATGATGTACTTCACTTTCATAATCCGTCCAATATGATGGATACTAGTTAAAAGTACGACGACAACACTGTAAATCTGTCTAATTGCTTATTTTATAGAAATATTTCAGAAAAGATTATTATGATGATAAATCAAAAAGAAATCAGAAGAAAAAGTGGAACAACATTACTGTAACTGATGAATTCACCTTTAATAAAATGGTACCAAGCATAAATGAATTTTCTTCGAGAAAAACATGTTCACTTGAAGATGTTTTACTTGTTTCATAATTGTTATCTTAGTAAAAAGAGCTTCTCTTAAGTGTTATTTTGAAGAATAATGATCTCTTAGACGATATACTTCAATAATAAATAATCTGATTAAGTGATTAGTATACTTACTGGAAAAGGAAGCATGTCAATATTATACTTAATAATCTTTTATACTTTCGATCACAATAATCACGTAATATATTCAATCACATCAAAGTGTGTTCAACAATAGAACAATATGTTAATATTCAAGACTGAAGATTCATCAATGTGTGGTCACAGAAAAAAGATGATTATAACACATCTGCTGTTATATTACAATATAATAAGCACAAATGACAAAGATGAAAGATGTTAGTTAACTGAAGTGTACTTTTACAATAAACTTTTATGCTCAGTGTAGTTAATAACCAACATAAATACACATTATTCTATATGCTTGATTCTGTATTCCATTGAATGGATCAAACATTTGTCTTAATTTGTTTCGAAGACATATTTACATACTTTAGTCGTTTGCTAATTGGAAGTATCTGAAAAATAAATGTTGAAATGTTTATTATTGACATTGAAATACGTTTGACAATATCTTTGGCTTTTTTTGCTTATAATTATTGGTAAGCATATCTGTTGATAATATTTTGATAAAGTAATGGTCCTAACATAAAATTAATCAGAAGTCAAGAATATTGGAGTGAATAGCTGTTGTCGATTAAATCATCTTCTCAGGTTATACAATTGTAAAACCATAAATATAATATTATAACGGTAAGCATTGAGGTGAGTATGTCAAGATCGTGCAATTAGCAAATTACATGTGATCTGATCTCTAAATACTTAAAAATGGTCTTAAACAAATACGGAAGGTTATGTAACTAAATATTATCAAGATTGAATGAGTATGTCATATTAAAGGGTGATGATCAACCAATCAATTAACCAATCACTCAATCAATGTCTATTACCTTACGTGGTGCATAAACCACCAACCACCATTCTCCAACCAACCGTATCCTGAGCTTTACCTTCCAGTTCTTCCCAAGTGAAGAAAATTCTTTTCATGTCTACTCCCGATTACAGAAGTAATGCTTTTTGGTCTTCCTCTTATCCACTGACCCCCAGGATTCCAAGTTAATGCTTGGCTTGTGGTGATCTCCTGAATGCATGTCCTATACACCTCCGGAGTCTTTTCTTAATTTCTTCCTCTGCTGGAAATTGGTTTGTTCTGTGCCACAGAAAGTTGCTGCTGATGTTATTCAACCAACAGGTTTGAAGTATCTTGCACAGGTAACTGCTTATAAATACTTGTATATTTCGAAGGATGCTTTCCATAGTTCTCCAACTTTCAGACTCATACAGTACAAATATTGTTGACGTTTGTATTGAAAACTCTGAATTTAATGTTAGCTGATAGCTAGTTTAGTTTCCAGTGATACCGCTGTTTTTCTCGCGCTTGCCAAGATCCCTATCTTTTGAATCTTGATAAGGTACCCTTCTTCCAAAATCGTTGGCACCTGTTCTTCCTCCCAAATCTTCCTGTAAAGGATGTGGAGCATCGTTGCAGTTACCCTTATATCTGACTTCAGTGCCTCATCTGGTTTATTGTCTGGCACTGCTGACTTGCCACTCTTTATTTGTCTGATTGGTATGTTAATTTATTCTATTGTTGGTGGTTTGATATTAATGGGGAGATCAGTAGGTACTGCTTCGATGACTGATGGGTTCAGTGGGGCTGGTCTATCCAAGAGTTCTTCGAAGTGTTCTACCCACCTGTTTCGTTGTTCATGCACTTCAGTGAGTGGTTTGCCAGCCTTGTTCTTGAATGGCCGTTATGTCTTATTGCATTTTCTAGCTGACTTCTTCATTGTACCGTACGAGTGTTTTATGTTTCCTTCTCTTGAAGCTTTTTCCGTCACCATATCTAGGTCCTCAACATATTTTGTTTTTAGGACCTGATATTTCTCATCACTAACTTGTTGACTTCGGTGTATTCGGCCTGTGCATTGGATTTCTCTGTTCTTGTTCGACTGTTATTGATTGCTATCTTCTTACTCCACCTTTCTTCAATCTCATCAAGAGTAATAACAGAGATTCAACTCTTATGGTAGTGTGTCTTGCGACCCAAAACCTCTTGACATTTTGAAATTATTGCTTCCATGATCCCTTTCTGGTTATCCTCCATAATAACTTCGTCTTCGTTTAGTAGATCGTGAAAAGCCTGGAACTAATTGTTGAGAGTTATTTTGAATCTGTTAAATTTGTTAGCATCTCGATAAAGGGTTGTATTAAACTTTTGTGATATTATTGCTCCAGGTGTCCAGTGTTATATATACAGTAATCTGAAGCTATATTAGCTCCTCTCTTTATTCTTAGCTTTTCATGGTCTCAAACCTCACCGTTTTCATTCCTTTCTCCCGGTCAATGTCGTCACATGATGTCTTCATGTCCGGTGTTGCCTATTCCAACCCTGGTGTTTAGTTCACACATCAGAATTGTCAGGTCCTTGCCTGAGCATTTTTTGGTGATTGACTAAAGCCTCGCACAAAACTGGTCTTTGTCATCTTCGTGACTGCCTTTAGTGAGCCCACAGCACAGTATGACGGTTACTATTATCCCATATTAATTTGTCTTGAGGGATGCTTTGATTATCCTAGGTTCATGAGATTCCCAATTCATAAATGTTCTCCATGCTTCTTGGGACAGCATTAGTGCCGCTTGTTGTGTGTGAGGTATTTTTTTCTCAGTGACCGGAATATAACAGCATTCTCCTGAGGATAATATTTCCTGTTCAGATTGTAATCAGTAAGTTTCGCTTATTTCAAGCGTCTATAAGTTGTATCTTCTGATTTCTTCAGCAATTTAGATGCTTGTCCCTGTCTCTTACACCGTGAAAGCATTCTATCGGCATCTTGACTTTCGAAGAAACTAGACTTTTGCCACGAGGCGTCATAACTCTTTGAAATGAAGACCTTCCAACTTTCAGGGCAGAGTTAAAATGGTTTTTTCAGGTTAACGACTTTAGCGAGGTTGTTTTACGGAATGCGACTTGGGACCACCAGTAAACCTAGGGGAATTCCAGGCGGAGTTAAAAAGTGGGTGGTAATGATATTTAGTCAATAAGGTCAGTGTTAGGGGCTAAGTAAAAGTAATATTAGCAATGACAACACATTTAGTGATAAGTCACAGTTACTGTAATGTAATGAAAAATTGAAAATAAATTGGAATAACCTGGTGAGAAAAAAAGAGAGATCATTAATATCTAGTAAATAGAAGAGAAATGAGCCAATAAAAGAAAAAGCGAGAAAAGATAGCCTAAAATAGCCTTAGAGATAAGATCCCATTATGAGCCAATGTAAACAGAGAGGTTGAACATATTTCTTTTGCATACCTAAGTTCAGTTTCTTTGGTTTGATGCTTGATGCTTCCTCTATAAAGGTGTAGTATAACACCTTTAGGTAAATTATTCGATACTTTGGACACAAACAAAAATGCTTCATCAATCTTGATTTTTGATGAAAGTAACTGAAATGAATTTATACTTAATCTAAGTTTCGTACTAATATGCGCTCGTCAGTAGAATGTGGTTGGGATCTCAAGAGCATTGATACTCCCTTTAAGAATCATATCGGTGTCATTTAGCTACAAAGACTATAACTGTTACCACTGAGTTACTCAGGTAATGACTGGTAACCTGAAAATGATTGGTTACTGTTCACTGACCAAACAATATGAACTATTATGCTACTTTTCATAACATCAGTAATATAACATGTACGATGTAAATCTAATAGTGGTAATTTAATTTAATCAATTAATAACACACTTCCATCTTTGTTTGCTCACAGTTGTTGCACTTAGATTTCTCAAATATTCAACTATGAATAAAATCATATCAGAATATTCGATAGCGAAGTTTAACTTTAAAGAAAATACTTCTCATGAAAGAAAAGGTTATTTAACTTCATTAGATTAGAATTAATCACTCATAATCAGTTCTTGGTAAAACACATATCTTGAAGTTGATTAATCGTTTTATTTAATAATGTAAATTAGAAAGTATTCGTACCCTACTCAGTAAACAATATGTTATCAATGTCTAAATAATGTACTTCTGTATAAATGTTAATCGTTTGCATAGATACAATAAATACATGTAAATAGTTGCTCATATGATAACTGCAGATGCTAAACGTTGTTTGAATAGAGATCATCTGTTTTTTATATTTTTTGAAATGCTAAAATAGTATTGCGATACTGTCTTCATTTAGATTGTTTGTAACATCTTATGATATGGGTTAAAGAAGAGATTTACTGTTAATAGGCTAATTATTCACAATAATGTGAATAGGATAAGTTGAATAGAATCACTGATCAGTCTATTCCATCAATAAGAAATGAAGACACAGTTTTACTTTGATAAAGCTGATTAAAATAATCACCAGGTCACGAAAAATAAGTAAAGTAAGAAATGGGGAATAAGTTCAAAATAAAGATAATGATAACAATAAGGAATATTTCTTCTGTTGACATAGGTCAAGCTTCATTACATAGATTCAGAAAACTTCCGTTGGTTTAATAATATAAGAAAGAAAACAATTCGTGAGGAATAAGGAAAAAAATCGATAAGCAACTTTGTATTTATTGATAAAAAGTCAACAACTCTCTGAGGACTACATTTTAAATTTTCTTGTTTAGTGTTGGAAGGAAATTGGAAATTCAGTTGATTGCATTCTTCAAGGATTGATGTTGTCAGGGTACTATTGAAAACCAGGGAGAACTAGACAGCTATTTTATCATAGTATTGAACTACTAAGCAGTGCACACCAATAGACTCACTCAATGAATGAACTCAAGATTTTTAGGTTTAACAGCTGTTGGGATGGCTCCCAGAAACCTTAACGAAACCTCCAGAACCCTCAAAGAAGCCGGAGACATTCCGTCCAATCACTGATCGACAGAACCTTCTAAAATCTCGACGTGGAACGCTCCGATTGGGTAGTAGTTGAGACTTCTTAATTCAGATTGTATGGATCATAATACTGATTTAGTTGTTTCAGAAAACCATAAATATACGAATATTTTGTACATGATTCACTTTCCATTTTACTGGAATAAAGTCTCCTGTCTTCTGATTTTGCTACTAGGAGGGTTCAAGGCGTTCAAGTGCTAAGATTGTTTTGCGGCTAGTCAAGTTATCAAGTACGAGATATAACAATAGCAAACGATTATCCAAAAGAGCCATCGAGTCATCATTGCATTCCTCACCGCTTTTCATCAGTGAGCTACTGAGCTACTGAGAAGTAAAACAGTCAATCATAATGAAGTTGTTATTATGAATACAATCATTGAAATTGTTGATTATCTATGTCTATAAGATATTTTATCGATAATGTTAGTAGGGTGACTGTTTCAACAAACCTTTTTTCTTGTAAAACTTCAATTTCTTTGATACCTCACTTTGTACTGTATTCATTACCTAACTGACAACTAAAAATAGTTGAAAATAATTTCCTTTTTCTGCATAAAAAGTAGTTAGTTTCAAAACATTGTTAATTGATTCTAAACATTTTACTGATAAACTTTACTTACTACTTGTAAACTTTATCAGTTTACCGACTTACACAAATAATGTTGTAATATACTTAAACAATATTTATCACCTATTTTCTTACATTTTAGTCTTTAAGTTTCAGGTTTTATGATATTTGCTCAGAGATATGGGCATTAATTATTCGAATGTATGCATTTTAGCACTGCAAATGAAGACAAACAATATAGCAGTAGCCTCGGCAGCAGTAATCCTCAATATACACAAAGGGAAAAGCAAGATCCTCAAATACAAAACAACAAACACTAACCCAGTTACACTTGACGGAGAAATTCTGGAAGATGTTGAAACGTTTACATATTTGGGCAGCATAATCGACAAACAAGGAGGGTCTGACTCAGAAGTGAAGGCGTGAATTGGTAAGGCAAGGGTAGCATTTTCACAACTGAAAACATCTGGAACTCAAACTAACTTTCAGTCAATATTAAAGTCAAAATTTTCAATACAAATGCGAATACAGTTCTGTTGTATGGAGCTGAAACTCGGAGAACTACGAAAAGTATCCTTCAGAAGATACAAGTATTTATAAACAACTGTCTGCTTAGGATTCTTCGGATTCGTTGGCCAGATACCATCAACAACAACATTATGTGCCAGAGAAATAATCAACTTCCAGTTGAGGAAGAAATTAGGAGAAGACGCTGGAGATGGATTGGACACACACTAAGGAAACCATCAAACTGTGTTACAAGACAAGCAGTAACTTGGAATCCTAAAGGCTAAAGGAAAAGAGGAAGACCCAGCAACACATTGCGTCAATAATTGGAAACAGACATGAAGAAAATGAACAGCACTTGGAAAAAGCTGGAAAGGGACTCCTAGGACAGAGTTGGTTGGAGAATGCTGGTGGGCGGCCTATGATCTACTTGGGGTAACAGGCATTCATGATGATGCATTTAGAACGTATTTGTTGTCTGGTAATCACAGTCACAGTTAACATATGTTGGGAAATAGTCCACTTTTGTTCATCATATTGATCTACTTGTTTGCTAATGAACGACTGCTTTACTAACTGTTTGTGTTCTTTTAAACATAGAACTTAGTTAACATTTGATCATTTAAGATAATTCATCACTTTTGAAGTTAAGTTGTAAAAGTACTAGCAAATACCTTTAATGAGTATCCAAAGATCTTAGTTCATTTATTAAAACAAACGAAAGAAATCTTAAATGACAAATTTCATTCACACAAATGCAACTACTACTAATGTAAGTTTCATGATGTAATGAGACCGCCTATCGCTAAGCATAAACAGAAAACACTTGTTACGTTATTCGTGGATGTATATACACCCTATTTTAGTTAAAATTTATAACATTTTACTTTTAGTTAACTTTGTATCAGTAACCTATGTGTTTACCAAACTGCTGGCATTTCTAAAAGTTCATGCCTAAAACCTTTAAAACAGAATATTATGCGTAACAAATTGTTACTATTGTTACATTAATAAAAAGTTAATCATTCAAAGAACATTCTGATAGTTTATCTTAGTTAAACGATAAAATTAACCGGTTGACAGTTCGCATCTATTACACTAAGTCAAAGTGTTTTTATAGACTTAATTGCTTTACATCTCAATAAACTTGCAGAATGCATTAATTTTCATTAGTATATTTTGCATTTCATAAAAGTCAGTATTTTCTATTATTCATATTTTCGGCATCGTGTTTCATTGAAAAGGTTAGGACAGATATTGGTTGTTATGGTGAAGTGGTTTTTTGAGAAAATTGACTGTTAATTTGTTATTTATATTCTTGACTGACTGATCTCTGTTGGGTGCCATTGAAAAACGGATAGAAATGGATAGATGTTCTTCCCCCTCCCTCCCGACTGTCAGACTTCTCATCAGTGGAACTCTCCCAGCCTTCCACCTTTACCTGATTTCAAATCTAAAGCCTTGAGGTTTTAAGGCGAACACATAAATGCAAATATAGCTCAGCTGTCACCCAGTAATAGGATTCGCATTACAAGCAACCAACCTATAGTAATTAGCTCACTGCTAACTGACTTTGACATGTTGCAGAATATCTAGGGAACAACTGTGACCAATAGAGTTCTTACGTGTCTAAAATGAGGTAGCATTCAATAAGTATTGTCTTTTAACCTATAAATTTTACTTAATGACAATTTGCACTTCAAACTATTTGGATTTAAACAATAAACCAAAAAAATAACATTATTCTCTGAGTTATTTAGGGTACCTTTTCTCGATATTCCAAGCTCAGAGATACAAAGTCAATAATTAATACCACTACTGACAAATTTGATTTCCACCAGTTTTTAATTCTTAGTAGAGCTTCAGTGACATGTTAAAGTTAGTCATCAGTTAGCTGACTATTGTAACTAAACTGAGGTGGTTTGGTTTTTTGTTTTTGCCACAGACTGGTATCAATTGAATGACGAGTCGTGACTAATGAAGATTAAATTTGTTAAGAGTGATACGGTCATCTCTGGTGATAACGGATGATTACCAGTCCATATCACAAATTGATGGAATTGGGATTTCTACCATTAGGCGTCAGCTAAGTGGTGTAGATAGTCGAACTTTCGATGTGAGATCTAAAGGTGCTTAGTTGATTTGCTTGGTGGAATTGAGAGCCGGCACTGTTGAAAAGTCCCATACTGGGGCAAAACTGCTATCAAATGCTCCCTAGTTTTCAATGGTACTTAGCCAACATCAATCTGCTTCACAGAAAAAGTAGTTTGAGAGAAACCATAAAGTCTCTATATTTGTCTGTTAGAACCAAACTAACACGATTCGATCAGTTTTGTTACCTAGATAGGACAGAAGAGCATAACTGTTTGAATAACATTTGTAAAAATTATAGTGACCACTAAGATCATAAACATTACAACGAAACCATTGGGAACAGTTCATATTCTATTTATACACAACTAATGTTATAAAGAATGTCTAGAAGACATAAAATGAATGATTTGACAAAATGCGCTAAATCCTAATAAGTTAGATAACAGAATGAGAATACTAGGTTTTTCAGAACAATGTGCTCACGAACACTAACTTGATAATTTGCATATGGGAAACTATAGTCATTTAAAAAATTGGAATATATACGAAAGAAACAATATGAATTTTGCCATCAACTGTCTCAGAATAGGTTTAATGTAAGTGCAAACTGCTTTTTTCCATACACAAAATGGGGTTTGAACTATCTGTTATTTAAGTCTTTAATAAACCTAACTTCAATATAAACCATAAAGTCAGATTTGACATCACACAACATTTTAGTTAAGTAAATGTTAACTGAAGATGATATTTAAGTTGGATGGTGACCGGTAAGCGGAATCCAGGACACGCGTTTCGCCCTATTTGGAACACATCGGTAGGATGTACAAGCTTATTCTAATGAAGATGATATTGTTTATCTATTCATTCATTTTATTGGTCACTTAGAACTAATATATTTTTGCACTCATTTTATGTACAATGACAACCGCCTAATTTGAAAATCATGGATCTCTCGCTTCCTCTTCTTCTTTTGCTCTCTCATTATATATATATATATATATTTGCACTTACATAAGTTGGGAAATATCGCTTTCGTTTACGTGTAGCCTAGCATTTTTGTTAAAGCATAGAATTTGTTTTCTCAGAGACAATGACTCTAATTTTATCGTATATTTTATATATAACCAATTTAAGTCTCCATCTTAATAAATGATTTTTTCGAATAACTTCAGAATGGCAAGACGGCATAGACAATTATTTGAGGTGTCAAATTTATGGCAAGTCATACCATACGTTTGCTTTTCTATCGATCTATAAACTCCAATCAGAAACCGTAAAGGATGCAGATTTAAAATGCTCCAAATGTACAATATGCAAATACACAATCACATAGCTAAAATCGATTTCAGCTTCACTTCGTGCAATTTAAGTTCATTAAGAGGACCTACAGTTTTCTGCTTTTGAAAAGAAGACTCCCTAGAAAACCTTCAGCAGTTGTTATTATAAGCTATGTCACTAACTGAAGTGAAGTGGCTTATGAAGATTAGCGTTAAGTTATAGTTGGCTGAATTTATCACAGATTAATGTTGTTAGGGTACTACTAAGAACCATAGATCACCGGACTGCTGTTACGTCCTAGTATGGGACTCCTCAGCATTGTACACCGTAGATTCCACCCCAGAGTCTTTAGGTTGGGAAACGCCTAACTATATGCACTGTTATCAGTTTGTGATATGGCGCTGACTCCGTGGTGCTGAGGGTTAGGCGTTCGCCAACCTGTTGCCCCTGGGTAGGAATCTACTGAGTGCATTATTGATAAATCCCTCACTAAGACAAAACTGCTTCCCAGTGCTCCCTTATTTCCACGTATATTAAACAAACATTAGTCTTTCCAGAATTCAATCAGCCAATTGTTAATATCAGTCACAATTGACAGTGATGATAAAGATTTTTACTAAATTCATGTTATAATTTTAGTAAATTCATTAATATTTCAATAAGTCTGAATTAAAGTTTCATTCACCCTATTGTGATAGAGAGTAAACAACTTCACCCATAACTTTCTTTTTTTCAATAATGAATGCTGTTTCATTTATCCTTGAAAGTTACTCAATTTATTTTACTACTATTCAAAACTAATTGAAGTTTCCAGTGTGTATCTAAATTAAGAATTATTATTATTATTTTGTATGCATTATTCATCATAAATGACAAATCTTTTCAGTTTACAATAAAATTACATATCAGCTTCTCAGTAGTAGCCGGGAGTTGGGGGGGGGATTTCAAGATAATTAAAAGTATTAGTTATTCCTATTCTTTGGGTATACTTCAAGGAATCACTCAATCAAATTGACTTAAATGTAAAATGATCGCATTCTAATCTATTATATTACTAAGTGATAAGAATTATGTATGATATTCATTTGAAAGTAATGAAATTTCTAGTGTATAATAAATTTGTCAAGTTGAAAATGCATTTTGATTATCATAAAAGTACTTCAGTTCATTATTCAAAACTCACCTGTAATTAGAGCAAAATATTTCAATTGGTTTACAGGATTCGAATGGAGGCTTCAGTAATAGTTTTATCTTAATTTTAGATAATCACATTAAATATTATATTGGAAACTACGTAAAAAATTGTTATTGATTATCCGAATTCAGTTCTACTGTGGGTAACTCCTTATCATTTAAATGAAAGGTAAGGGGTCGAAATTATAGTGTAAGTACTAACACTAGGATACAGATATATTCAGCTGAATAAACTCAATTAAAACAAAATGCGCTACATGTATTTCACGGCTAACCACACGCTAAATATATTATAACTACATTTTATATCCTGATAACTCAAATTATCTTTATTTTAACATAGAATCACAATATCTTGGTTTCTTTATAATGAGCTTTTATTTGTCCAGCGTGTTGTTAAGCTATTTGCGTTTACTGAGTTACGAATGCATGAAGTTTAAATTGAATGAATCCCAGTTATGTTTAAATTATGAGGCAATTTGCCTGATATCCAAGGCCTAAATGAATACGATTGTGTTAACTTATTCTTTATTTATCAACTGGGCTATGGTTTGACAGCCTGTCGTCGAGCCTGATGAGTACTCTCTTGATTTTGGCTGAGGATACCCTCCAGTCAACATGTTACAATAGCTCGACAACATGTTGGATGGCTACATTTATAATCAATTTAATTATCTATTGATATATTCATGTGTTTATTCATAGCTAGTTAAAATATTTATCACATTTTGCACATTCCATCCAGCCTATTCATTTATTGACTTTTATCAAACTTCATTTTCATATTAACAAGTTGTGGAGACTCATTTCACTTATAACAGACTACATTCATAGTGTATTAGCATTTCCAGTCAAAGAGTGGTCAATATTATGTGTTTCTCTGGCTGTTATTTTATGGTTAGGGACGATAAGTACCCTGGTGATCCTGCAAGAGATTATATCTACAAATTTATATGTACCTACAAAATCAGTTGGATTGACTGAAGTGGAGAAAAAGAATATCTTAAACTATTTTAGCGTGTTACAAAAACATCAATCATTAAGATTGAAAACAATCAGCAGTGTTATTTTCAGACATCTGATTGACATAGGACACCAAGTAGGCATTATTAATTTCTTATAGGTAATTAATAAGCAACCAGTTACCAGCCTTTTGAATTTTGCAGAAGCTTTAGTAATCAAGCTTGACTTTCACTACTTAAACAGGATTCAGTTTATATTCTTATCATTAGTATGCTTATTCAGTGCCCAATTACTGATTTTTAGTCCATTTTGATTGACTGTTTTTATCAATTCTTTTAGGATTACCCTTTTGATATAATATATGTATGCAGTATCTGATTGAATCTTAACTATTCTTCTGTGAAATTAATCTGGCATAAGGTTGCAGCTTTTAAACTAAACTCATATCTACAGGTGTTTTGCTTCCATTATGTAACTATGATTTGATTACATTATAGGTTTTAAATAGTTGATGAGATAATGTGAATCCAGTCATTTAAAGTGAATTCATATTATTCTGATCAACCTGTTGTTTTTACTGTTTCCAACTTACAAGACAGAAGTAACAGTATAACAAGTTTATGGTTATTTGTCAGGAAGGATAAGTGAGTAGTGGATTCAACTATGACACTATTATACATGATTATCAAGAGTCTAGTTTTATTGAAAGTTACAACTCACAGTTACGTAGATCAATGACTATTAAACTAAGTTATAGAAAAGGAGATTACAATAAGTAGGGAATCAAGAGTAATGAAATATTTTTTACTATTATGGAACAATTTTAGAGAGTTCCTTAAACAGTTATGTTGGTAATCTGTCCATTTTACAACTACTTTTCCTTAGTCTATCATCGATTCTGTGTACATTACTCGTTATTATTTAATTAATCTATGCAACTACTAACTGTGTTACATAACTCAAGATCTCATTCTTCATTATCTAAAAAATTTGTATCTGTATGTTTGTAAGACCTCCTTCCTGAATTTTCATATTAGTTAACGTATAAATATGGTAATCCTTCGAACACTTGTTTATAATCATCACATAATTACTAACTCCTTTCTAATTCTTTATGAAATACATGATATAAAGTATGTACAGTAATTTAAACGAATGACCATGATTATTGTCATTTGGGTTGACAAGAAACCGCGAAATTACAGAATTCATCTTCTGCTGTTACAATCACTATATTTTTCCATTTAAATTAATAAATGGAGAAAATGTACGGAGTTTACAGATGAGTAAAGGGGAAAATGAGTAGAATCAGTTATCATCTATGTTGATCTATATAACTGAATCTACATGCATTATTAAGATCTATTTGGATCTTCCGTTTGATTTGTCATGGACTGAAATTGGTCAGACTCTGTCGCTATAAGTGCATCCTCAGTGGAAGGCCTCGATATAGCGATAGATCACAATCATTGTTTAAGTTAGAATTAGTAGCCTAATGATGAACGTAGTGGAGTCTGACACGAAACGAACTGAATCTGAGTTTCGGTGTGAACATCAGCACTGAGATGCAGGTACATCCATTTGACAAGTCCCAAACAAGACGAAACACCAGTCCAGGATTCTGCATACCAGTCACAATCCAACTTAAACACTACTTTTGTGATTTTACTTATGTATAGACATGATAAATAAATTTTACTGAAATTTTTGGAAATAATTACTTAGGAGAAGTTGACATTATTTAGCATAAGGCCGAAGGAGAAGTACATTAAATAATTACTTCATTTTACCAGGTCACTTCTCACCAGTACACAATTAACAAACCATCAAGCATCTAACGGAAGTTTGTGAGTGGTTTTCATCTTTCTGAATTAGGTTACAATATAGTTTTCCTTATACCTTTTCAGTGATATTGGAACGAATTTAATTGTTGAGGGCTTATAATATCTAAACAATACCGTAGGTAAATACAACAATGGCATCTGCTTTATACTAAATAGATAAATGCAAATTATTATCATTATTAACGGTTTTACTACTAAGTTTAGTTATGTTTTCATGAAAATCATTCAGCTCAAAGGACAAAACGCTACCGAAATTCTCATTTTGAGTCACGGATATTCGACGTCATCTCAAATAGTATTGTATTATTAGACTTGATATTCTTGTTTGTCATCCAGATAGCTAACATGTTGAATTGTATAGATTCAGTAAAATTTTTTTAACTAATTAACAATGCCTAATTTGAACTAAAATTTATAAATGACATTTAAATATAGGCGGTGTTAACGTAGATTTGAAATATGTTTTTAATTAACTTTTAAGGGATATTATTATCGGCTTCTGTTGACTTGGGATTAACTTCCAAATCAATCTGTGTCACTCTGAGCAGTGCAATACCACTTAATTATTTAGTTTACAAGTTTTGATATGGTTCTGAGCTTCTTCCGTTCTGTATAGAAGAGATTAAGTGTGTAATAACGTTGTTTTCTACATTAACCACTAATTAGTGGAGTTAACATTTAATGCAAAATCGGAATATTATAATATACATGTGGCCTTCAACTATCCATTTGCATTCTTATATCCAAATTGGTCCTAGAATGGTTTCACTTAGTTGATTTCTTATCTCTTAAGTATTCTGAACAATCCTTGCTTCCTACCACCTTGAAATTCATCACTCCGGCTGTTTATTAATGCAAGTTTCACGTGACGCTTTACTACACACTACTTACAGCATACTGCGTATGTACAACATACAAGTTACATTTACAGAAACTGTTCTTGATACTGTGGTATTCCGTAAACAAACTAAATAAGTTTTGGGTTTACTTTGTTACTTTACATACTTTCATAAATGCCTATTTCATGTGTAAATTGTTCTATTTGGCTATGTAGTCCTGTATGTCCTTATAAAGAAAAGCACCAGTCTCTTTCATCATGAGTGATCTCGTATATCAATATAGGTCGTTCTTAGAAGCTCGATATTTGTGCGTCCTGAACTACAACCAATTACGGGCATCGGAATAATGACCTTGTTAGAATCAGTATACAGACCAATTACATAAGGTTGAGGTGGATTGGACACACATTGAGGGAACCATCAAACTTGTTGCAAGCCAAGCACTGACTTGGAATCCTAAAGGCCAAAAAAAGAGAGGAAGACGCAGGAGCATACTTCGTCGGGAATTGGAGACAGACATAAAGAGAATGAAGAGCACTTGGGAAGAGCTGGAAAGAAAAATCCCAGGACAGAGTTGGTTGGGGAATGCTGGTGGGGGGCCTATGCTCTACATGGGGTAACAGTCATTGATTGATCGATTGGTTATTTTATGTTAGTATATCTTTGTTGATACTGATAGTCCCAAGCAGAATTAGAAGAATACACAATTAATGAACCAACCAGCTAGAGTCTAAGTTATGTTTTTCATATTACAAGTACTCATTTATATACACGAACTCAAATTTAGACCCCACATGACACCAGTTAGAATAATAATTATTATAGGATGACTGGGTTACAGGTACGTAATTAATTAGTCACAACAGTTAATTACGATTAATATTAACTCACTAGTGAACAGCTTTTGGAGGTAATTACCGGAGATCTAGTGTGGAGATGTGACCAATGTAGTTCAGCCATGTTGATCGTAAGGCAGTTCGCAATAAGTTTGCAGAAATATATCGCGAATTGACAAAGTTAGAAATATTAGCCGCTGGCTTTGTGGCCTATTAGTTAAGGATTTATATTAAAGCATTAAGGTCCTGGGCCCGAACGCAGGTAGGGTGGTGAGTACACACTGTTAAAGAGTTCCAAACTAGAACAACACATCTGTCTAATGTTTCCTGGTTCTCAGTGATTGTTTAACTCAGACCAATTGATAATATCGAATTTTAAAAAGAAGTAACTTATTTACTTATATCGTGATAAACAATGCCAACTACTACGACCAAGAAATACTTCTTATAAATTTATGGTTTCTAGGAATATATCCAAATCTAGATTCAACTGAGTCATCTATTCACGTTCAGTTACATACTTGTTGTATATACGCCTCAAAGATACTGCTTCACTTCTAGGTAATCTATGCAGTATCCAAAAAAGTAAACGAACCAAACTGAGTAGTATGTTAATTTGACTTATGATACTATTCTTATACAGCTATTATTGTTCCTTTTATCATTGTTTCTGTAAATATAATGCAACTAACTCATAGGGAAAAAGTTAATTATCAATATATTAGTGACAATTTTTTCGATATTAAATTATGTTTTGGTACATATCTAACAAAAGTATGATAGGGAACCTTTGAAGCAACTATTGAACTCATTTTGATTCATTTCATATTGTTTCTGTCAGTTTACTAATAATTGATCAGATATTTCCAAAATTTTTGATTATTTATTTAACAGAAATGAGATGTAGGCTATTGATACCTCCTTTACTTTGTTGTTGATATGATGTTTACCATGTGAAGAAGAATTCTATATTTTCCACTACCATTTGCTTCATATAAATTCTTTCTTATGTTAGCATTTTCTTTTAAAATGAAATATTCATGATTTACAAACATACTAATAAATGTTTGTATTCTACTAATAATAAGCTAAATGTTGAGGACATCTAAAAAAGCTTATCAATAATGAAATGGATAACAATTAAACTACAAAATGACAGGATTTCACTGTTTATTTTCAGTTTGTGACAAATGAAATAAATTTACATTGTGGTATAATACATTTTGAATGATAAACCATTTGGATCTATGAATGATAAATTTACAGCTCATTTAGATATTAGTATATGACATAACAAGTAAACAAGATTTACAGTACTCATCATGATACAAAGTCAAAAAGATATATTATAATATGACTGAACTGAAATTTGGACATATTATAATCTTAGTGTTTTTAATGTTTAGTAACTTATTGTATTAAGCATATCTCACAATAAGAATGTATTTGGGTCATCCAGTTGATTTATCGTGGACTGTTATTTAACAATTTATGTTGCCATATGTGCATCCTTAGCAGATTGCCTCGATATAGCAATATTTCACTAGTATTCTTTGAGTTCGATTGTGACTGGCAAGTGGAATCCAGGGCGCACGTCTCAATTTATTTGGGAATCGTCAGCTGGATGTGCTTCCATCCTACCATTGACGTTCACACCGTTGAACAAGTATGGTTGTTTGGACTCAGTAGCCTAATGATGAACGCGATGGTATGTGTATGTATGTATAATCAACATAGAACCTGGCACATGTGTGCATCAGTTCAAGTTGCCATACCTCCATGGCACCGTAAGATTAACACCACCACCATTAGTAGAAGTTATTTCAATATAATAAAATAATGATAGTAACTAGGAGTGTGAACATATACAATATGGTTCAGGAAAAATAGAAAGAAAGTAATGGAATAATTTAAAGCTCATGATTTAAGGGAGGACAATGCGCGAATACATCTGCGCCATTGTGACCGATTCTGGGCCATGTCACTCAGTGTCTCTATCCACTGGTTATGGTAATCGCGAGGACCCCATCTAGGTAGTCTGCAGCTACCAACACGACTCAAATCAGCAGTCGGTGACTTCATGAACTGATCCCATGTTTTAGTTTGGCCGCCTCTTACTCGCTTCCATCCTATTCTTATATCAGCCAACATTGTGCGTCGAGGCAGACGGTGGTTGGGCACGAAGCAAACTGAGCTCGAGCCTCTCTGTTAACAACAATAGTGAGATGCAGGTACATCCACGAGTCCAAAATAGGATGAAACGTGTGTCCTGGATTCTGCTGATCAGTCACAATCCAATTTAAACAATACTGCATAATAATTATAATAACATGATAACCATCGTCATAACATAAATGCTCAGTAGTCAAAAGCAGTTATGAGTAATATATATATATATATATATATATATATATATATATATATATATATATATATATTACTCATAACTGCTTTTGACTACTGAGCATTTATGTTATGACGATGGTTATCATGTTATTATAATTATATATATATATATATATATATATATTCGGAAAATAAGCAAGTGATTTTATTCATTTCGTTAAGCAGGAGTAGACGTTAATTGAACTTTCTTTTCAATAATCTTGATTTCTCTAATGAAATCAACTTCAGTCTGAGTTATAAATTTTCACCATTATTTTAGAAATCTTGCCTTCTTAGTAAAAAGTTGAAAAAGGTTTCATTAGGTTTCACTGTTTATTGTCGGAAAACGTTTTGATTCTTCGACATTCAGAATTTTCATACTTATTGTTAGCATTTTATCATCAAACATACATCTTTTTTCTGTAGGTTACTTATAGTCATCAATAACAAAACTGATTGGATGTAACGTATGTTTGTTATGAACTTAAGTTTAATAAGTCGATATATAGTAGATATAAACTCGAGACAAAGGTTCAACTAGTATAAATTTATCCATAGTATACTAAGTGTATTCAAAAAAATAATAAGTGATTACAGTTAGAACAAATAATTCTGTAACGACTCTTCGAAATAATGAAAGTCATTTAACACAAGGGTTTTAAATGGATGGAGTAAACAGCGAAATGAAACATTAAAACAATATAGACAAGCATTGGAACCTGGCTAAATGAACTTGATTAATTTCCAGTCAGCCAGTTTCATTTGTAAAAGGAAGAGAAATAAGCAGTTATATGTTAAACTAAATATGGATTAATAGGTTAGAAAACGTCAGCAAGAAATATGAACCATGTACCAACACAGTCGACATGACGCCCATTGCATACAAAATATAAAATACAGAAATTCAGTCAATTAAAACTGAACAACAATCTTTACAAAGCACTACAATTCGATTGGGAAAAAAGTTGAACAAACATAGCTGGTTCAGGAAATGAATTATTTGAAATCATTATGATAGACGGTTGACTTATTTTCTTGTGTTACATTTATTATAAATCTCAAGTAGATAGGTAAGAGAATAAGCGACTTATAGTGAGTGAATTAGTGAGTAAGCGAAAACAGTTGTAGATTAATAGAGAAATGAATATTTTAATAAACATAGTCTATTGTTTAGTAGCTTACTATAGTACATTCAGAATGAATAACAGTGAAGCTGTATATCAGTGACAATTAGTAAATACGACTAGATAATAGTCGTTTACTTTGATATAGATACGTAATCTGTTCCTTTGAAATTAGAAGTATGTATGATCGTAATATAGAACAAATGAGAGAAAATTTGGATTTAACACCTTTAGTAAATCCGCGTCACAAAAATTTATATGTGCCGCATATCAGCTTCTTCTAATTTTGCAATGAAACATATTGTGTTTCAATGAATTTTGGCCTTGTAATTGCATTACATTATTTCCTTCAGGTTAACAGTTACGCATCAATGTTATGTTCCACTTTGTATAAAACTTAGGTTCAGAGCTTCTTGCTAGTTAACTGAAACCACTTAACATAAAAAAAGTGTACACTACATATCCAAATTCTTTAAATCTATTTAGTTTCTATATTTATACATATATAGTTATAGATTACACTACATTAAACTACAGTTTCTTAGTTATTCTTTATAAAAAAAGTGGTTTCTAGGGTTACTATTTATCTTTTCATTTTCATATACTATTTACTAAAATAGACAACTTAAGTAATATAAGATTTTTATTTGTAATTTTATAAAAGTAACAATATTGGCATTATTTGTTTTTTGCTTATTTAAAAGAAACAAACTTAACTGAGAAAAACACAAGTTGAATTGTTTTCAGAATGCAAATTTTATTAGATAATAGTACAAATTTTAAAATGTTATTATCTTCTAGGAGTAGAGTAGGTGAAATTCTAGTTACTATATTATAATACACATTTTTTAACATTAATGCAAGAAGTGTTTCTTTCTTGTATTGTTTATCATTTGTAAAACATCTTAGAGTTGAATATAAATATGTGAAATAGGTCAGTTCTAATAAATAAAAATGGATGACATATGAAGTATTAAATTGTTTATAATATTCCATAGATTCTTAAGAAATTACTTATATGATAATAACTTAAAGATATTTTTTAGAATAGACTTCATCTTTTCCTGGAGGCAGTTCGAATAACGGAATGTTATATATATATATATATATATATATATATATATATATATATATATATATATATATATATATATATGAAGATAAATAGAAAAAGCATAATGTGTTAAAGATGTTTACAGAGTGAAATGATATAGAAGAAAATACCATATGTTTATTTTGTTTGTTGTTAAACAAAGTATAAGAATGAGATTTTTGTTTTGATATATTTAATTTGATTTATCTCTTTTGTTATTCGAAACATAAAAACCAGACTATGAGATGTGATTTCTCGGTCAACTTCATTAACTTACGAAGTTTTCATTTAATCAGCCAAAGTTTTGTTAAACATAGTGGTACATGTTGTGAATCTTATTAAAAGTTTTATTTTGACTTGAGGTTTTGTGCAGTAGATCACTGAATGAAATCTTTATCTATCGGCTTCAGTACGAAAATACAGGTAAATCTCATTATAAAAGAAGCACCTTGGTAGCAATCATTGCTGTATCAGTTTTCTAATCCCTTTTCTAGAAATGACTAAAGATTTACAAATAAATAGTAGCAGTAATGTATCCAGAACGTGCTAAAGTTATAATGTTACAATTGTTGAAAAACAAAGAGTAGTTATATGCATACACAAACATGATGTAATCAGGTTTAAAGAAGCCTACAAATCTGCTTAACAACTTATACTATGTTGAATGCTGATTACCCAACAACTAGTTTGCATAGATAATTCTAAATGATCTCTTGTAAACAAAACTAAATAATATTGGGAGATAGGATGGCGTTAAATGAAAGGACGAAGGTTACTGTAAAGAATTTGGGTTTCTAAATCAAAACGCAGTGATCGATTTTCAATTCCTCAAAACGAAACCGTTTCAGTGTACTAAACATTAACATGTTCAATGATATTTAATGAATTCTTGTTCTCTTAGTTAATAACGTTATTCATTATATAGACAGGGTATAATTTTATATCTTATTTATATCAACATTTTAATGAATTACAATTAGGAGGGGGGGGGTTGTAGAGATAGTTAACTATCAATCTTTATATGACGAATTAACTTGAATCAGACTATCATTGATCTTCTGGAAGCACTGGATGGCTGTGTTCGTGGACTAAATGAATTGGAAATATCGACCATTAGTAACCGACTCAGTGGTTCAATGGTAAGGAGTTCGCCGCAAAGCCAGAGGGTCCTGAGTTCGATCCGTACTGGGGTCCTGGATGCACACTGCTGAGGGGTCCCGTAGTAGAACGGAACAGCTGTCCAGTGCTTCCAGGTGATCAGTAGTTGTCTGATTCAAAATTGACATTTTAATAAATGTTTCTTAGAGTAAACCACTAGAATGGTAGGTGTTATATTAACTACATGTCAATTTCTGATAATCTGATTCAAGCATCTTGTCTCTCACTATCGTCTTGTTCAATTAGGATGAAATTATATCCTCGGAACAAGCGGATTCTTACAGTATCAATCTGACAACTTCCTTAAAAATTCATGAGATTTACGATTATACAGGTAATGGAATTCTGATTGATTTTACAAATTCTCGTGAGTTAGATTAATGCATAAAAACATTAGAAGTTAAACTGAATACTTGTCATTAATTCAAAAGAAAGATATGACAGTGAAATACCGCTTATATTGAAGATAAAGTTATGTAATTAGTCTATCGTTTATTGAACATTACAATTTTAACATTTTATGCATATATTTACATAGAAAATGTTTGTGAATTCATTCCCTATTGATCATAAACATTGTGTATATCAATTGCATCAGGTTACTTTAGAACTTTGCAGTTACTAAAGGTTAACTTTCATCATTAAAATAAGCCTATTATGCTTCTAATTACTACATGTTTAACAGTAGCCTTTCATTAGAATGTAGTTTTTGAAATGTCAGTTAGAATATGTGTAGATTAGAATCGGCATAACCAATTCTTTTTGGTGTATGAAGTTAGTTAATTGAATTTATTAGAAGTGATAGAATCAACTACATAGGCTGTGCTTAAAGGTCCACTCCCTTGAAAGGACGTGAAGTTGTTGTCCACAGGTGTAATGAAACTTATCTCTGGCCCTACTCTTGGTCACTTATTTGACTTTAGCTGGAATATTAAGATGGATTAAGCTTTTTTGTCAAGGTCCCTAATAAATTTCTCAAAAGTTGTTAGATTATGCTTACATTGCATAGCTTAAACAGCAGCCATTAATTCAAAGTAGTCCAACTTATGTATTCAAATAAAATGTATCCAACTGCTTCGTTTACACTGGATCACGATAGAACCTTATCCACTAGCTTCAGGAACATCCTAAGTTAGTCACCAGTGAGATAACTATTGTAATTGAGTTGAGCTGATTTTGTGAAGATAGGTGTTAAATTTACTTGATTGTAATCGCCACAGATTAATGTTGGTTGGGTTAAGTGCTTGCCGTGATACCTAAAGGCTGTAGGTTTGATTACTTGATAGAATCGATCGTACACATCGCTGACGAGTTTCATACATGAAGAAAACAGCTAACCAATACTCCTTGGATTTTAGTGGTACTCAACTGACATCAATCTGTGTCGAATACAATACCTATCTCCCCAAAACCGCTTCATTTTAAATACACTAAATGTTCCCAAGAAGTGATTGGTAAAATACGATTTCTTTAACATCCATTTACTTCGAAACAATCAGAAAACATGAGTACATATCCAAACATACTTAAAGTTGATTACAAATTTTAAAGTTCCCAATAAATGTAATACATGACCTTACAGAAATTTAGTATTTTATCCTATACTATTACTAAAATACATATCAATTGTGTTTTAACGTCCGGCATTTTTTTCATTTCATTTAATAGCAATCCAACAATTCTCCGTATTGTTTTCATCATTTAACTAATAACCAAATTACATGATTAATGTTGACAACGGTCAAAAATCAGTGAAACGTAACGTATTTTCTATTGACATTCGAATTATATTAACATATATGACAGCTAAGAAAATTCTCATGCAGCATAAAAGTATTGTTAGAAGCACGTCAGAAGATTCTTTTAAGTCAAGAGGCAGAGAGAGAATGATGACATTAATAGTTAAGTATGGTGTAGCCTTCAAAATAGATAGTCATTTAATCAGTAAGAACAGTTGATTTTACATACTGAGTAACGGACCACTTAGTCAAGGATAATGCAAAAGTAGCTAGGACAAAATTTGGTATTTGTGTACGGAAACGGGGTAATAATATTTAGATGAAACTTCTGCAAGACGAAAACAGAAGACGGCATGATAAACGTCAATGAGTCTATGAGAAGCTAAGCGTTTAGAGAATACAAATATCGTCTTTATTAAATGTTTAGTAAATACACTTAAACGATATAGACTGTGATAATATAAGAGTAGAAACACATGACCAACTGGTAAAATGGTAATATTTTTCCCGATTTATGTTGGTCTATTGCAAAAAGTGTAGATTAAAGCAGATTATGTAGTTTAAGTCATCTGTCATGTTACTGGGTAGTTTGAATATAAGTAAAATTTCTACAAATTAAAATACTGATATATTTTGAATCGTTTTGCAACATGCTAGAAACCAATAAGCAATTTTATTTACTGTCAGTTCATAATGTCTTTGTGTACCCGATCGACCTGTTTATAAGTTGACTAAAAGAATAACAAATTCCTTGTCATATAGCAGTAAACTCTGTAAACATAATAATGAAAACAATTAGACCAAATGGTGGGAAAACAACTTAACAAAATTCTTAAAACAGTGAAAAAGGGCAATTTATACTAACGACATAACTAACAGACCACTCCATCACTAGCAGCTTGGGCGTTTTACTTGAATACTGTTAATTTATGTACGCTTAACAACTGGTTTCCTTCAATTAAATTTACACCTGAATTGGATAACGGACTAATTGCTCGCTCTTTCGATGTACATATGATAAAATAACGTGAAGGAAATTCTGGAAGACCTATGTGAGAAAGCTTTTACGGGATGTTCTTCTATTAGACCGCTACAACTTGGTCCTAATTAGTAGGAAGGAAAGTATATTCCAGTCCCTCACCACGCATACCAGAATAATTAGCAGTTCCGATGTCTGTGACGAAAAATTACAACTTTTATAGAGAGCGTTTATTGAAAATGTATTCATTGACAAGAATATAGAGCCCGAAAGTGCAGAAGTATGTCCAATTTCTGCATCAACGATATACTTTAAATATATATTTATTTCATTAGTGATAAGTCTCTAGGTATCTTAAATGGAAACACTTTTACCTCATCCAAAATAAAGTTCATCATAGCAACCTTCAGGATAATATTCTTTAATCTGCCTATATTCAACGATAACTTGAAGCAGAAATCTTCACATCTGACTACTTTTATATAGGTTTATAGCTTCCCTTCCTCCATTGCATCTTGGTTGTTCAGTAAGTATTCTATCCAACAGGAGTCAAGAACAATTTAGGGTGGAATTAAACAAAAGCAAGAAAGGATTCGTAATAAGATCAGTTACAAAACACCTTGTTAACCCACGTTACTCAATCAAAACTAACTGTTCATTCGGTTATATGCTAAGTCAGCTAAAACTAGACAATGACAGTGAATTTTCACCTACTTAGGGTTGTTAAAGCTATTGATAGAAAGACCAGAATCGTATCTTCAGATGATATTCACTATACCTATTTCTTCTGTAAAAGTCTTAGGTTTATGCTTACTTTGCTTGCTGACTTATTATCTTTCACTGACTTATTTATATCTTATTCATGTGGACATATTTCTTCTCTGTATTAAATTTGTCTACTTATTTTGTGTAGTGATTATTTTTTATTTAGGTTTTTCAATATTCTGATGAATACTTATAAATGGAGGTCAGAATGAAATGACGTGTAGACCGCGTAGGCTGCGTAGACAAAGAGAATTATTGCAAATTGATCCAAAAGCCAAGTCGTATACGAAAGAAGGGAGGTGATATGTCTGGAAGAAGACATGTGATTGGCTAATATTGTGTCAGACATACGACATTGATCAAGTCTTATGTATATATAACTTGTGTATTATTGGTTATAATATATTCATGTGAGTAACAAGTGGGCTTCTTGATAATCGGTCGGATCTTGTGTCTGTGCAATAGACTAAGGGAAGACTGGGTGTTAGCAGTAGGAAATAACGCAGCAGATAATAGAGTCGATAATACAGGCCACCCGTGCATCAGATATAACAACTTAATTACTTCAAAACCATACTGCCAGGTTCTTATTTTTATTGTTGTTATTATTAACAAGCATTAATTACTATTATTATTATTATTATTATTATTATTATTATTATGTAACAAGAAGATATGTGTTCACTATTGTACAGCTTTGTAAATAAATTTGCCGTAAAGAGAACTCTCTGTTTTTACTAGTCATTTGCAGTACAATGTCAACTTAGAGATGAACTAAAAACATAAAAGCTTTTATTTCATATCAGAACTTCATTCTCAAATAATGACGATGACGATATTTTGTGTATGTATGAGTTGATTGCGTTGATAAATGAATATCTACTATGATTGCATACATTAAAATCTAGATGCTTTAACTGATAAAGTTAGCAGTAAATCATTACTTCAACTGGAATCAAGATTTCAGTAAATCAAAATAAGACGAAAGCAACAAAATTAAGCCATAATTAAGTAATAGACTAAATCAAGAATCATATCTAGATCCAACGATTTTTATATACGTTCCTCTACCCTACGTAATGGTTAATAATTATTAAACAATTGATTTAAGTTAAAAATATGTATGGTTTTCAACTAAACTCATGTGGAATACTGTGTTAGACTGTCACTGGATAGTAACTAACAAATATTCATGCATAAATTCTTTGTATAACATGATACGATTAAGTGATTATAACCAACAGAGATCACTAGCCAATGAATTACTGTACTACAGTTTTGTGACATTTAAATGAGATAATAAAAATGTTTGGTTTATTATAACAATCAAATTCATTGTATTCTAAAATAAATTCTGTCATCCTGTAAAGGTAATCAACTTATCCTCATTTAGTCTGTCATTCAATTGTTTCAATAACAATTGTAACTGTCTTATTCAATATTCAATTTCTTGTTAATACACATTCAAATTGGAATAGGTCGAAAAAAAAGCATATTTTAATATGATTTTTCAATAGTCAGTATTTAACAGTTATCATTATTCACGATATGTATTTATCAATTCAATTCAACCATTTATTCTATGCATCATGTATATCATGCATGAATTCTCTTTTCCTATAAAATAGGTTAACAAAGAGGTGAATACACTGATAAGTATCAGTAAATCATTACTTCAACTGGAATCAAGATTTCAGTAAATCAAAATAAGACGAAAGCAACAAAATTAAGCCATAATTAAGTAATAGACTAAATCAAGAATCATATCTAGATCCAACGATTTTTATATACGTTCCTCTACCCTACGTAATGGTTAATAATTATTAAACAATTGATTTAAGTTAAAAATATGTATGGTTTTCAACTAAACTCATGTGGAATACTGTGTTAGACTGTCACTGGATAGTAACTAACAAATATTCATGCATAAATTCTTTGTATAACATGATACGATTAAGTGATTATAACCAACAGAGATCACTAGCCAATGAATTACTGTACTACAGTTTTGTGACATTTAAATGAGATAATAAAAAACACTAACAAATATTCATGCATAAATTCTTTGTATAACATGATACGATTAAGTGATTATAACCAACAGAGATCACTAGCCAATGAATACTGTACTACAGTTTTGTGACATTTAAATGAGATAATAAAAATGTTTGGTTATTATAACAATCAAATTCATTGTATTCTAAAATAAATTCTGTCATCCTGTAAAGGTAATCAACTTATCCTCATTTAGTCTGTCATTCAATTGTTTCAATAACAATTGTAACTGTCTTATTCAATATTCAATTTCTTGTTAATACACATTCAAATTGGAATAGGTCGAAAAAAAAGCATATTTTAATATGATTTTTCAATAGTCAGTATTTAACAGTTATCATTATTCACGATATGTATTTATCAATTCAATTCAACCATTTATTCTATGCATCATGTATATCATGCATGAATTCTCTTTTCCTATAAAATAGGTTAACAAAGAGGTGAATACACTGATAAGTATATTGTTATCAATTGAGTTTTCCGGTATTTAGCATTTGAATAAGTTATGAACTTGTTATAAAAGCACATGAATACATATAATACACATTCATAAGGATCTAATTTAAAGAAAAATCTTAAACAAGATTATACAGCTTAAAAATAAGAAGCTGAAATGATATGTTGAGTTTCCATTAACATATGTTTTCTATGTATTAACTGAAATCTTCCAAATGTCATAAAATGTCTGATATAAAGTGAATGCTTTACAGTGTGTTGTCATTAATAGTTTTAATTCTCTAAACAAGCGAAGTGTCACTATTATATTTAGTAAAAACGCTGATTACAAACGAAGTTAATGTAGAACTTACATGAGTTTAGTCTCTATTGCTTTAATATAGTGTTAAATCCTATGTACAATTAAAGTTGATGAATTAGATATTACAAGTCTATCCAGCTGAGAAGTTTTAAATGAAATGAAATCTACATTTTAGATTCTACATTCCAGTCACAATGAAACTTTAATCAAACATATGATATGGTTTCAGTCAACTATATTATATCGAATAAAGAAAGAACAATGAGCGTATCAACGTAAGATGAATTTATTTATCTCGTAGTTTCACATCAGCTACTTTATAGCTTGCAGATAATAACTATTTAAGATCATTATACACCCTCTATATTATAATAACAAAGAATTAGTAGAAAGGTGATAGGAAATTAGAAAGAAATTCTAAAAATGTGTGCGTTGGGAGGGTTCTCAGAAACTTCAACGAAGCCTTCAGTACCCTTGAAGAGCTGGAGGCAATCCATATGATCACTGATCGACAGGACTTTTTTAGAATTTTAACGTGGTGTGTTCTGACTAGACAATGGCTGTAAGTAATTAGTCCAATGCGGATGGATTATGAGGATGATTTTATGGTTTCAGAAAACTATAAATAAACGAATATTTTGTACATAACTCTCTATCTTACTGGAATGAAGATTTATGCCTACTTGTCTTTTATCTTTTGATTTGCGACTAGGAGGATTCTAGGCGTTTGAGTGTCGAAGTTGTCCATGGTTAGTTAAGCTATCAAACAGAAGTTATAACAGTTAATTATTGTAAAAATTCTGAAAGAAAATTTAAGAAACGCATATGGAGGCAAGTTGTTTTTAGATAATGAGGAATGAAGTCAGAAGCTATATAGTACCAATTGTAAAATCAGTAGATTTGATTGGTTAACAATAAGCAATTATCGGAAAAGAAATAAAGAAGAAGACATACCAGAAGAAACCATGAAATGCAATGTCATACAAATAAACATTTACGACTATGGTTACCAGGACAATATTATACTAACAACTGTATCTTTCGGAATACATATAATTGGTTTCAGCTTTTTAGTCAATATAGCCTCGTTATTATCCAATAAATTTGATATTGCTTGAGTATTGATTATTCTGAAAATTTTTCAGTCCTGTCTCTTCAAAGAATTTACTACCCAGTAAAACGATTCCGTAAATTCACTACCTAAGGCACATTAAATGTTTGTTCCTAATAAATTTGAGCTGTTCACAGCTGATTAAAAGTCTTGAAATAGAATAGTTTCATTTTATTATATTTATGTTATTTAAAATTATCCAGGGAATCAAACAAATGAAGTGTGCTTTAAGCATAAAAGTGATAAAATACCCGTTGATTACTAATTATTACTAGTGATAAACAAATTGATAAACTTGATTATTATCAGTTAATGTATGAATTTCTGGAAACTAATCTAAAAATAAATGCAACTATCCCTTAAGAACCTAATTATGATCTTTATCACCTGAATCTTTTAAATAATCTATACAAAATAAGATAAAACAAGAAGAACTCTGAGTCTGGGTAACTAATTAGTAGGTGCATTTGAGGCTAATAACCATGAATATAATCAAAGATGTAATGCGTTAAGTCACTGGCAGAAAGTGGCCACTTTTTCCTTTCTGTGATCAACAATTTGTTTGTAATTAAAATACTAAAGAATAAAAATTTTAAGTTAGCTATTTTTACTAGTGAATTACTGATGTTATTTAATGTAATATATGAAGTTGCTATGCAAGTCACATATGCAGCAAGTTAAAGCCACAATGATTTCATCAATATAATTAAGTGGATTCATCATTTTTAAATTCTATGTTAAATAGTCGTAAAATAATCGTCTTAATGAAGGACACATGATCAATGTTATATATTATTTTGTAAAGTGATAAAGACGTATTCGGGGAGAAATCATGTTTGACCTTACCTACGTGCTGATTATAATTCACCAGCATAGTGTAACTAGAGTCTTAATGATAATGACACCTCTCAGGGTTTCATACTCGAATCACTCAATGTCAAAGCCTATAACTGTTATCACTGTGATAATCAGAACTCAATTTTCTCTTTATAGGAGTGAGATAATTATATTGATTGATCACTGAGCAGTGATGAATATGGAGCTCGTATCTTTTTGTTGTCTATTCCATAACTATCTTATATCACAACAAATTGCACGCAGTTTTGTGTAACAGGAACTAGTAGTCACACGTCACTTTGATTGGTAGAATTCAATTAGCATTATAAGGGACTAATTAAATATGACAACAATCTTATCTCAGAAACCAATCAGTGCATATTTTATTTCTTAAGACTGTCGATAATGTAACCCTTAGTCAAGTTAATTACAGGTTTACAGAATGCCTGAAAATGATGTGTAACCATAAGAACTTCATCAATAAGCTTGACAACTTTTCACCTTAGTCAGAATATAATTTTCTTATGTGAAACTACTTTAGACAGTAACCGAAGATGATTATAAATTTTTTCAGCAAAAGAAAATGAAAAAAAAAATACTGGGTTCAGGATGTCACTATCTACTCAATGCTATTCTCTGTGATATTGTAGAAGAAAATTTATTTTGTGTTGATGGTTGATTATAACCGATAATCAGAATTACTATTATTCCTAAACAAATGACAAACTTGGTCCAGATGTAAAGCTAAAATAAGGAAGATTTATTTTCATAGCATCGAACACTAATTAGGACATTAATATGTTAGTGGTCGTTTTGTGTAGTTTTCATACCTCTTAGCATGAGTCAAGATTTTGCATGGAGACTTCCCAGCATAAGAGACATTATGATAGACACAGTTTAATTTGCAGATACAATTCTGTCTAGAGTTAAATGGAATTTAGTCTTTTGTTTCAACAAAATCATCTTGAATCATGTCGGTTGCCTTGTAGGATCTACATATTAGAGCACTGTATATATTATTTATCGAACGTGAAATATCCTTCTAAACAAGCATAGTTAAAGTGCATCAAATTTCACAAATGTTAAATGTTATATTGGTCAAATAAAAGAAGAATAACTAACTTTCACTGTTATGTCTCACAAGACTATTTCAGTTATTGTAGTTGTATATGATGTAAGCAATTTATTTCTATTGTCATAGTGTTCCTCATGCCTTATCCTCCCGTTAGCATATTTGCTATCAGTACATCATCTCTCAATCATTTAATTGATTGCGTACAAGTTACCTCTATTCACTACCAGAATCTCCCTTGTTTTGTATTTGTGTTAAATTCCTAACTGGCTACCTAAGTGGTGGTCAAAGGGTAGGCGTGTGGGTGCATACAGATTTGTCAAACTGTCCAATCATTATATCAGCCTTTTTTGACATCATAACACATATACATAAATTATTTCAATTTCCTTACATTAAACACTACATCTTCACACCTACTCACAGTTCACAAACGCGTACAATCATGTTACACTTTAAGTCATATTGAATAAAATGACGTAACATCAACACGATTACATCCGTTTGCCAACTGTAATAAACACTTTGATTTGCTCCTCTGTATTGTATAAATGTGTGTTAATTTGATTCGGCTGTTTATGTATCCTATGAAGAAACAGCTTACGTTAAGTTGCGTGACATCAGAAATGTCTGTTTATAATCACTATGATATTACAGGCAACTTACTTGTCACCATAAAAATAGTTATGTTTTAATCATGTTTACATACATAATGGAGGGTTTTCGGTTGAGTTTTTAAACTATAATCATCGTAGATGGAAAAATATATCTTACTTATTTCCGGTGGGATCACTGTTTATAACATCATGGCAAGTCATGACTAATATGTACATAACTACACATTATGATGCTAAACTAGATAACTTATATTTAAAGTAGATAAGTTAATAGAGAAACTCGAAGATCTCTTATTGACGTTTTATGAGTTTAAATGAATGTAATAACTGTGTTGGCGTAACACATTTTATTATATTTTCACGGTATATAACTTGAAAGTTATGCTCTGCAATTTTGTATATGGTTATGTTTCATTTAGTACTGTTTTGGTGCAATTTGGCGTTGTGGAGACTACTGAATTTTAATTTGGCTTACACAATCATTGGAAACTAGAAGGCAATGGGAAACGGCTTCATACTAGAGTGAAACTCTTAAGTAGTGCACATACTGGAGTTTCAATGGGAAGATATGATCAATTGAGTTTAGCCATGTTGAGTGTGGAGCAATGCTGAAAAGTTTTACACTTGAATACAAAGCTGTTTAGCGCTTCTTGGCTTTCAATGATTTGATTATTTAACAAGTATGAAACTGTACACGACATTGGATATATTTTAGTAAATACAAGTATTAATAATCAATACTATTTGTAAGGGAGATGCAATACAACGGTCTGATCATATGTTTTAGAGCAGGTTTACACTGAATTTCTCTTAATATCATTTTTAAAGACATTTTGACAAGTTTCATCAAAACTACAGCTTGTGATTCATTCATTCATATCTGTTGATGGAACATTTAATCAGTGTAAATTTCATGTTTTATACCCCCCCCCTAACACTTATAACTCTATAATGAACTTAAGCCTAAAACGTTTTTATGGTGTTCTCTGAAGTCGATCAAGACGACAATTAGGCTATTATCTATCGAAAATGTATTAAAGTTATGAATGTTAACAATTGAGGTCCGACTCACAAAATCAATTATACTATGCTAAAGAACAAACTTGAATTTTCTTTGTTTAATCCTAAGTAGGGTTATATAACAGTATTATTATAAATTTTATAACTTTAATGAAATAGAAAGTCACTGCTTTTTGGATCTTATTACTGACAACTGTTTATGTTGATCAGTAATTTCATAATGAATTCATTAAGATAATTTTCTGAAGTCGAAAAGTACTAATTTCTTCAACAGTTAAATAAGACAGTCAGTTTGTAATGATGAAAATCAAGTGCTAATGTGCACTGCTATTAATAAGTTAGTTCATTAATGAACATCAACAAACTTTAATTACTCAATCAGTCATATGCATATGGTGAAAGCTATTATAAGCCATAAATAAAACTAATCACATGAATCTGTTTGATTAAATTTCCTTCAATCGAATTAGTTAATGTCACATTAATGAATCATGATTCATACAAGTGAGTTGGATTGTGACTGGCAAGTGGAATCCAGAACTCATGTTGCATCTTATTTGTGACTCGTCAGCTAGATGAACTTGCATCGCAGAGTTAGTGTTCACACCTGGACTTGAACCCAGTTCGTTTCGTGTTATTTACCACCAAGTTTACTAGTCCATGACATGTCAACGGGAAGATCCAAACAAATTTTGATTATGATTTAAGTAAGTTGAAATCTTTGGAATTGATACATCGAATAATAAACTACAAGCGACAAGTAAGATGAAACGAATTTTTTTACATTTTCGAAAAGCATTGTCTTTAGTCAAATCTTCATCAGGCTTCCCTCTTATATATAATAATGTTTACATACAAATATGGAAACTGTTAATCTAGCTGTTTAAGACAATTTATGTGACAATGGTGATAATCAAATAGATGGACTGCATAAATTATCATAGCATGGACTGGCCAAATAAAGTGTGTAATCAGTTCCACCTCAACAGATAGACAGAAAGAACGAAGACGGAAAAAAACTAAACAACTTAAAACAATATTCTGCATTCCATCACAATCTTCTAATGGTATCAGAATTCATCTATTACACATTTCAGTAGTTATAGGGATTCAAACTACCAACCCTAGTTTATGTATTTAGAAGAAATATATGACACTCCTATATCGTCCTTGGCCGAATGAATGCTTAACAAAAGATTCCATGAACGATGCACATCTTATGTTTTACTTTCCACTCCCCCCCCTTTGTTTATCGCTTCCACCACCTATTTTATTGGAAATAATTAATCACATCTTCCTATTACGTAATTATTTTGATAATTATTATTTTAATAAGTTTAGCTTAATAGGTCTAATTTTCTTAATTTATAATCTGCTTCCTGCATTGAAATATTTATTCGATCTGTTTTTATCGTTTTCTGTGATTAGTACACCTACCCTTTGACTACCAATTTTTCACTTCTTACTGGTTATGATAACTTATGTGATCCGTCAATTTCATTATCACCAGTGTCACATAAATTGCCTTGATTAGCTTAACACTCCTCGTTTGCATATGAAGATTATTGTATATTATAGTAAAGCTAGTTGAAAGCAACATTGTTCGTTTACAAGTGTTGTCCTAATTTACCTCATGGAATGTCTTGCATTCTGAGAAAGCATACATATATTTAAAATTGTAATGCACAAACGATTACTAAGGCCAATACTTTCTTCTTTTATGGTCTTCCGAAAAGAATCGTATTGTGATTGAAGTAAGTGAATCATTTTAAAAATATATGTTTCCTATTAGCCGGAGATTCATAATAGACGATTATCACTTTGATATGCAAATTGGAGTAATAGTAATGAAGAAAATGTACTTCATTAAGGATTATGTGATAAGGTAATACACTTTTAAACTACATACCAGAAACCCACTAAAACTTGAAAATAGTTTGTCTATGAATACAACTGAATTCGAGTTATCTGCCTGTGTTATTGCAAAATTAACGTACTTTTTGATCTCTCTTGAAATGTGTTTGTATCCTGAGTCATTCAGTGCATTCTAATTAGTAACCACTTCAGTAGAGCACTAAGGTTTCTGTGATTGTTTGTCAGATTGCATGTCTGTCTCTCGCCTAACTAATACTTTAATTCGATGAAGAGCAATAATTATCAGACGAAGATATTTATCACCGTTACGACATATGTCAAAGTTACACTGTATGCAAGTAATATGGATAGGCTTGGTTATAATTTGATTTGAATACAACAGCCAATATTAAATCGAGACATAATTAGAATGTAGTTTGTTAAGTGAATGTTGGGTTATCCAGAGAAAGAAAATATTAACGGACAACTGATTTGTCTGGCTTACACTTAATATGGGTAGTTAGTGAAAGCGTACCCAGATAGGTGATGAATCACTACTGGATGGAAATATACCTATAACTTATATGTTTACCCTTTCATTTGATACATATGGTTTGCTGTAACACATACTTGTACCTAACTTATTCGGTTCTTGATCAACCTGTCGAATTATTTCTATTTGAGTAAAGACCTGTCTGAGACTGGCTGCAAGTTATCGTATCGCATAAAGTTCAACAACCAAAAGTATTTCGGGCATTCCATGTTTATATAATAAAACGCTTTTTATGTATGTAGTATACACCATAATAATGACATCTATATTAACTTAAGGATCGGAATTAGATTAACACATAAAAATCAGTCAATATTCTAAGTTTAATACATCTTGATCACGTATAAAATGACAGTCACTAGGATATAGTTCATATTAACTGATTGTTGACTTCAAAATGACTTAAAATGAGATCTATTGTATTAATGTTTTTACTTTTACACAGCCACGATGGTAGCTTCGAAGAATTTGTTATTTCTCATAAAGCTTTAACATGGTGATAGTTTTGAATCTTTTAGATAAAAATTGAATAGATTTCAGTCCGTAGACATTAGATTGGAATGCAACTCAGTACACTACACTATCTTAGTCTGATAACATAACTATAGATAAAAAACTATGTAGCTCATGTGTTAACCAGCATTAAACCTAAGTAAAGCAGAGTTTCCTTACAAATGCCTTTAACCATTTCAAATCAACTCATAGTTCAGACGATATCTAGTTATTTGGATTAGTGACCACACTACATAATGGTCAACAGAATTCAACAAACAACGAAGACCGAAAACAATGTGACATTAGTCACTTCTGCATATTCAATCAGCACCATAAGTGATAGATGATTTTTATTATTGGTTACCAAATACATTAACCACGATTGCATAACAATCGGTTTTAAAATAATAAATTTACACAAACAAAGTTATGAAGACCATATTTGTTATGTTGGATGGCAAAAGAGAAATAATGAACTTTGAGAACTGTTTTAGAAGACTATTTCAATTTTTTAATCATGAGTAATATAAATATTTTGTTCCTATCATTGTTAAGTTCTCCTTACCCTATCCTCCCGTTAGCATATTTACCTTCAGTTTATCATCCCTCATTTATGAACTACAGTTAATTGATTAAGTACACGTTGCCTCTGTTCACTACCACTATCTACTATGTTTAGTATTAAAATTAATTCCCTAATTGGTTGGTTGAGTTGTTTGACTTGTGTATATACAAAAGAATGCTTGAAAGATAATATGATTTTGTCTTGTTGATTTATCAGCTTGTGTTTTTCCTATTCTGGCGTTGGATTGAGTAGGCATCGGGCAGATATGCAGAGACCAACTAGGCACTCTTATTTGTGTTTGATGTTGCAAGTAATCATACATTCAAGCAGATTTCATTCAATTTGAAGAAACATTATTCATTAACTACGAAGAAACTAAACTGAATGAAAACGAAAATCTAATGTAACCACTCCATACAGATATTAAATATGACTAATGTATAATCACAATAAAAATTATTCTTGTTTAACATAAATAAAATTTTGTTTTTGATTTATTGAAAACAAAATGAAATAGAGAAAAAAATTGGAAACCTACAATAAACTATTCCTACTTTATAAAACATCAACAAATCGACTATAAAACTGTGAAATTATAGGGGAATATACTTGACGACGATAATAAGAATAATACAAAAAACCGAAATTTTCTCATCATTTAAAGATGGCCACAAGAAATAGGGTGTGTGTTGGGGGGGGGGGAAGAAACAGAGGGAGGAAATAGTGTTAACATTATAATTTTAGATTACGATGTTTATTAAATTTTCTTTCTTTAAAGATTACGAAATCGATTTCGTTTATACTGAGTAAAACAAGTGAAAATGAACAAAATTATTAGATTTATGATCAAGTTGGTCAAAACACTTGATAAGAAGCTGATCATCAAAATTTTACAATACTATGGTGTATCTGTAATTATGAATAAATGGCTGCTAATGTTATATGGTGACGGCATAGTAACTAACTCTGTTATTACATTTAACATGTTGGATGAATATTCCATCATAAATGCAAAGACCCATTAACTTAAAGAGATTTATATTTTGGACAGCAAAGTGAAGTTAAATAGAAGTGTTTTCAAAATCAATAAGCGCACAGTTTGAAACAAGTGTTTGTGTTTAAGGAAGTTCTCTCAGAGACTCTTCTTATACTATGCTATATTCATTTTATTATTATTATTATTATTATTTAACTTTATTTACTTGGTACCGATCTGAAACACACTCTGAGTATAAAAATTAGCGATATTACCATAATGTTCAACACAACAGCGGTTGAATTAAATTAAAAATTGGAGTGTCAAGACCATTGAGCTAATTACTAGTGTAAGACGAAAGTTTTGGTGATGTTCATACAATAAAATTAGTTATTCAATTATATTAACATGATTTTCAATTTAGATGGATATAAAAGTGATAATTTATTACCATTAGGAGTAAATTGATCAACTGAACAGAATGCATTAACCATAGTGGCAAAGTTCAGCTTTTCACAAGGATCCGTTCATATTGACTGTTCTTAATTACGTTTAACTTAGAAAGTAAGCCGGGTGTTTAACAATATTTTGAAAGAAATTCAATACGCTTAATTCAAATATGCTAAGTATTTAGTGAAATTAATAGAAACTCTATAATAGGACAAATAGTTAATTAGTCATCATGATTAATAACTCACTAGTATAACTATCCATACTTCACGTAACTTAGTGAAGTCGAGTCCATGTGTTGCACTCAATAGCTGGTAATAAAATTCCTATTACTTATGAAATATTGAGTTTCACGGAAAGCTCCATAACCGTTATTGTAATCATAAATTGCTAGTCTTATTATGTTCGAACATCTCTCTCTCTCTCTCTCTCTCTCTCTCTCTATATATATATATATATATATATATATATATATATATATATATATATATATATATATATCAGTTACGGACTATGCACCTTTTTATAGGCGTATTGAGATCGTTAAAAACACACGGGTACATTATTCGAAAAGGCGTCTATCATCAACTCTTTCATTTGAGCATTTAGTACAAAACTTTACAGAAACTGCATGAAATAAGATGTCGGCAAAATGCATGTTCATAGTTGATGGTGTATTAGTTAAATAACTATATTTAGAAATAATTCTGTAAGTATATACTTGGTTGTGATTAATGGTATGAAGTTTACATGGAAAGCAATACAGCAACATCACGTGTCATCGTGAAATGAAGAAAAGCTGTATAGAACTGGTCTTTGTCGGTTTACCCCAACTTCTTAGATTGGTGTCTTCAAGATGGTACAAATCAGTGGCTTGAGATTTTATCAGATATGGCATAGAATAGAAGCCAATATCGATCTTGTTCCAGCTTCCTATCACAATTTTCATAAAAGGATGATGACTTCTTTAAACAGAAATGCAATCTTCTTTTCTGTATCTCCATCCGAACTGTATCTCCTATCTTGTAATTCTACTACTGTCCTATTAAATTGTGAATGTTAACCCTAGATCACCTATTTCTCTATTTTAATCACAACATTTTTTTGTTATTCGTATAGTGCATATATTCTTGGTTCTATTTAGTACCAAATTTTATGTATTTAAATAATAAGTAATAATACGAAGAAATCTATCTTAAATAAAAGTGTGAAAGTTGCTTTTGTTTTCATTTGCAAAAAGAAGAACATGAATATTAACGATAAACATATGATATCCCTAGATGAATACTTATTTACTAGTACAGCACTAGCCGAAATGATCGAGTTTATGTGTATACGAATAATCGAAAAATAAAAGAACATTGAATTTCTTCAAAATGGTTTTAAAGAAATATTCTTAAAACATGCAATGAACCTGAGCCTTATCTTTAACAATGTTGTCGACGAATTGATGGTATAGATGTTAGCTCATCTTCAGCGATACTTTTAACTGATTTCTTCTTAACAAATTTGTAAAATGAACCTCTTAAGAAGGACATTAATAGCGAGAAATTAGCAAAGTTAATTTAGTGATGTACACCTAACGGACTCTTTCATTTGTAACAATGTATGTAACAATAAGTAACATTTCTTAGAGATCTTATTAACCAGAAGACAAGTCAATCATCAAAGCGTGTATAGAAAAAACTTTTCTTTGTATCATTACATACGTTTCTTTAGTTTCATGTCCAGGACTAAATATTTTATGCTCCGAAGACTTCGTAACGAAAGAAATAGACACGATGAGTAACATGGTGACAGAAATGAGTTGTGCATAGATTTTTCTAAAAAATACATATACTTACGCGGAAATTCAATACACAATCCACTTTTCACAAAACGCTATTCCAATGAATGCATTAACACTAAACAATAGCAAATCGCAAACTATTACAAACTTGTAATTAGGATAAGCTTGTATTTTTCCGTTGATTTTTAATGGACTGAAACTGATCAGTCTCTGTTGCCAGATGTGCATCCTGAGCGGATTGCCTCGATATAGCAAATTTTCCACGAGTATTATATAAGTTGGATTGTGACTGGCAAGTGGAATCCAGGACGCGCGTTTCGTCCTATTTGGGACCCATCGGCTGGATGTACCTGCATCCCAATGTTGATGTTCACAATGGGATTCAAATTCATTACGCTCCTTGCCAAACGCCACCGCGCTAACCACTAGTCTACTGTGTCCAGACAGTCACACTTGTGTAACGGGCATATATATGTAATTAGGAAGCGGACTGAGTTCGAATTCCAGCGTGAACATCAACATTGGGATGCAGGTACATCCAGCCGATGGGTCCCAAATAGGACGAAACGCGCGTCCTGGATTCCACTTGCCAGTCACAATCCAACTTAAATATCACAAACTTATATATGAAAGACATCTAACAACCGGTTTGACTACAAATTGTTTTTACCCATTCATTTTTATAGAAAACAAAATAGATATTTGACAAATACGTCATCTTAAACATACTTAACTATGAATAAAATCAATTTGATTTGAACAACAAACATTTTTGTTTATATATTTAGCAAATGATCGAATTTCATGTTATCTCTGTTTCTTTTCCACAGTCAATTGTCTATCAATAGAATGATGTTATTAAACTACAATATTTTGATGCTTCATATCAATTGACTAGTTACTGTGTAAAAAACAAATTGAGTAAAAGAGAATAAATCTCCACGAATAAATAAACTTATCAGTAGTATTGTTGAACTTAGAAAGCATGTAGTCTTTTTGCGTATACATAACATTATCATTCATGAAAAATAACTAATTAAATGATTACTATTATAGTCGTTTGCAAAATGGAATATTGCTATCTAACTAAGAAGTTATATGACGACACTAAATAATATTTATTAATAATAATATTTTCTAGAAATATATCTGATTTTATAGTAATTGTCGTCTACCAGATGTTTTCGTTTCTTGTTTATAGCATATTTGTAAGTAGTATCCAACAATATTATGTGATGTAGGATGGATGTAGCGTGTAACTAATTATTTGTATTTCATAAATTATCTATAGACTATTTGTATGTCCGTTAATGTTTTAGTCGTCATTTCATAATTAGTAAAGATGAAAACAAAAAATGGTTAAACTACATTATTCTCTTTCAACCTATTTCTAAACGTAAATTGGGTTAGAGAGGGAATTGCACATTAGGCCGTAATAACTATGACTATCTTCAGGCTGTCTAGGTTTAACTCTGTTGGATGTTGTGCAGTGTCCTTCTTTTAATGAACCCTGACCGATGCTGTACTTTTATGCACAGTGGCAACACAGAGATCCATTAGATACTACTAAAGATGTGGATCTTCAAAGTAAAGATTCATGTACTTTGACCCAAAATGTCTTAGGATACTGTATAACTGAAGTGAAAATAAATAGCCTGTGTAAAAGCGGTACGAGTCTCTGTCCTCTTGCAGAAATGTGAAACAGTGGATCTAGTCTCCTTAGCCTGGAATGTTCGGACTCTTCTTGTCTAAATAAAGTTCTTTGTTGGCTAGCTACCAGTAGTGTTCAAGGCAAAGGTATACCTTGGGTGATCCTGGCACTATAGTCTATTGGTTTCCTTAGTCTGGTACGAAAATATGGTCGATGATGACTTCTTAAAGCCCAAGAGAGCTTATCTGTAATGTGAAGACATGTTGAATCGCCCAAGGTTTTTGTATCTGACGAGTGGCGATTCCTGGCCAATAGCATTATTTTTCAGAATTATCTAAAGGATGCCGTGGGTCATTCAACAGATCAATTTATGGGCGTATTGTTGAGTCACGTACAAAATCAAGGATCAGCTTTTTAAACACTTATGTGGTTTTTTTTTGGGGGGGGGGGAGTTAGCTGAATGGGAGTTCATGTCAGGAACTTATATTGGCCAAAGGCTAAGGATATTTATCATTTCCAGCCCCATTAACGTGTTCACAAATGTATGCCTGACCACTGATCCTATCGTGATCCTGATAGTATGAATAGTTTTTATTTTTTCACATTTGTTTCAAGAGTTATTACTAATTATTTTGTACCTACTTACTGTCTGTCAAATTAAAACGATCTTTCACATTATCTTCTACTACATTTGAAAAACTGCTATTTTGACTGTTTACTTCCAATACTTGAGAGTGCTTAGCACTATCCAACAACCTTTCATGCCATTCAACACTTCATTAGATGACTATTTACAAAAAATTAATTAAGAACCCCTGCTTTATTCAATACTTGAGAAAAATTTGACTAATTTTTGATTACTCTCTTAGATGACGTAATACCTTTCTATATTTTTCTGAATTATTATTTGAAATAAGGTAGTTTTGCATAGACATTTATTAGGTTTAGTTTATCGTATTCATCACGGATTGACATCCACTGACTATCACTGAAAACTATGGAGCACTGGACAAGTGTTTCATTCTAGTATCGGACTCCTCAGTAGTGCACACCGTCTATTCCATCAAAGAATGGCATCAAAGGCTTTCGGATATTACAGCGAGCGTTTAACTCAACCTACTTGAGTCTGACGAGGAAACAATAGACCAAACTGAGCACCTCAATTCAATAACAATAGTTACTTCATTTGTGGCAAACTTTTAGTTAAAAGTCGCGACTGGTGGGGTTTAGACTAGTCTGGAATAAGACAGTTACCACCAATAGCAATGATTAATCGTTGTACTAGATCACAGTAAGCATTATCAACTCCACCAGCGAATCAAACCCAGGGACTTCAAATTGACAAACACTTAACTATCTACCCAACTAAGTTGAAAGGTTTACACTGTTAGAATTTCTATTTCTATTATTCTGAGTCAAGGGTGCTCACAGTTGTAGAGTCCTATTCAAGAACAAAATGGTTGTCTAGTGCTCCCAACCAGCATTAGCCCGTGACGAGTACAAACAACTACACTTAATCCCAATCTCCACAAAAGCACCTAATTCCAGTCACAATAATTAGCATACTAGGTACTAACTACAAGATATTCCTGAAGTTCTAGCACGAAGCCATAATTAGCAGGGTCCAAAAGTGTCAGGAGAAAGGCAGTCACCATTAATAACAATAGACGGTCGTTTCCTAGTGCACAAATCGGTAGGAGTAAAAACTATATTATTGGACACCAGCTGGCTTAGAAGTATAGATGTTTACGTGTTCTTTGTAAGACATGGAGGCTCTCCGTTCGATTTCGTGGTGAGCTCGAGGGTGTGCATTATTGAGAAGTCTCATATTATAATAAAATAGCTTCCTAGTGCTCCTTAGTTTTTGATAGTACCCAGCCGAGACCAATCTGTGACGAAAGCAAAACAGCAAAGCTAGTTTAATTGTTTGTCGATTTAAATAAACGCCAAATAACTAATTATTTCTTTCAAAGATGTAAACGAACGAACGAAAAAGATGAAACGTTTCATACGAAACTTGAAGTTTAACATTTTCACTGAGGTAAAATATAAAAAGTATGAACTGAACGTTTACATTTTCTACTGTTGTCATATAGTAAATTGTAAACTCGTGTTATTTTGAGGAACTCATGACTTCCCAGGAAAATGGATTAATGTTATTTTAATTGTGCATTAATTGAAATACCACATTCTCATCGTTAACTGAATTCTAGATGAACATGAGCAGGTCTCCAGTGATTTATTTTTACTAAGGGAGTTCGAACGGTATGAGATATTTGTCACTATATACGAATAATTAATTTTCGTTAGATATATGAACAGCTGAATTACAGTTTACTGGTTTTGTCTTAGAGAATTAGCTATAAGGTAACAAAAACCCAAAGTCAATTCCTGGTATCATCATGAAATTTTGAAGAATTCAAAATTAAAACAACGTAGATGTTCTATTCTTACTAGTTCTCAATGTTTCCTTAAGTTCCATCAGTTTATTTCGAAAAGCGGTTTTTACTATGATAGATAATCTTGATAGTGTAATGAGAAGGCCGAGTTGACCTGACAAACGTGATGTTTTTACACGATATATTTCGAACAGTCTAATCATACATATACATGTTAAGTCATTTGCATATGGAAACTAATGATGGTAAATTAAACAAAAGGTCAAATAAATGTAAAATGATAATTATTAATATAAGTAAGAGAAAGAACATATAATATGGAGAGCATAAATTATTAAATCACTTGTTCATTACAGTAAATAAAAGATTACCAAGGTAGACTGAAGGTTAAGCTAAATTGATTTTGGGTGCACAAAGAGGGCTTCACTTTTATAATAGCCAAAATTCTATTCTGTAACACAGTTCTTTCGAGATCTTTATAAGGTCAAATGAATTGCTTGTTTTAATTATGTGTTTCACTATCACGCAATATGATTTTTTACTTTTTTACGTTATCAGAACATGCGAATTTATTAAGGCTTCGAAAAATCAGTTAAACTATCTGAACTCCTGATTAGCTCCGGTTTCTAGAAGAATACTTTGCATCATTTTGTCATGTAGAAGAGAGTCAGAATGAACAATTTTGAATCACAGAATTGGAACAACTAATATACATTCATGTTCCGATTATCTCGAAAACTGTGTTATTTATGACTCGAGTTTACAACATCAATAGCTAGAAGAATACAAATTCAGTCTTTAAATGTAAGATGCATTCATATCTACATGTACTTGGCGAAAAAGTTGGTTTCCGCTTTGCTATTTAATCAATATACAGTAGTAGTGGAAGTTTAATTGTCACCAGTGTTGGAAAAAGGGAAATTATTTGAGTAGTCTTGTTAGACTGAAAGTTAGGAAATTAGAGATTGCCTGTAAGAAACCCTACTTCACCTAGGTTTCGTGCTTGTTAACAATTAACATTAAGGACTAACCGAATTCTCGAGAGAAATGGTACTTCAAATATTAGGTTTCTTGCAGCTGATTAATTTGATCTACAAATGACTTCCTGTAAAACTGTGATATTTATAACTCATTCATCATTCAATAGTGTTCAGTGTTATGCTTGTCTGCTACTTTAGTATTGATTAAATTTTGTCAACCAACCAAGTGATCAATTAATTATCAATTATCATTTATTACCCGAAGCTCATGGGGCTGAATCTAAGGTGCACATTGATGAGTAGTCATATGCTAGAAAAAAATAGCTGTCTAGTGCTCCTTAGTTTTCAATAGTACCCTACCAACATCAATCTGTGACGTATTCAATCAGTAACTATGAGTTAAAAATTTTTAATAGCATGGCAACAACATACCCTATGCACTAACTTAAGAAATATGCATCAATCATTTATTTTAATGGCAAAAATGTTTTGCATTACAACAAATATTTATGATAGAAAAGAAATGTAATGGTTAGAAAAATTCATGCTTAAGATGCCTACTACTGAAAAGTACATAGAAATCAAAAACTATGAGCATATAACACTTAGTTGAATGCTTAATGTTAAGCTAAAAGAAAGAAGGACAGAAGAAAAACTTTAGGATCTAATGTAAATTTACATAAGAATTTATTGATAAAATCAAGGTCTTTCTATTAAAGTACAAATCGCACTAAATATTATGTATAATTAAAAATAAAACTATTTATCACTAAGTGAATTTGACCTCAATCATACATAAACTACATTCATTTTTCCTGCTAATTACACTATATTTAATATCACTTAGTTATTTATTATGGTTCACCTGTATTATATAGATTATGTAGTTAAGTAAAATGTCATTAACAAAATAAATAATTATTAATGATTGACATTCTAAAGATTTCATCAAAAAATTGTACAAAGTTCAATAGGTTCAATTAATTTGAAATTAAAACGTGATTATATTTTAATTACTTACTAGGGAGATTGTTGAATGTTTATTTTATATCACAAATTATACTACATTGGACATCTATTGGTCATCAGGAAGCATTCGACAACTGTTTCATCATAACATGAGACTCTTCAGCAGTATACATCCACGATCCCATCAGGGATCGAATGCAAGGCTCTTTATTTGGAGCTGGCTTAGTGATCTAAAAGTACAACATTCGCCATTGAGCAAGAATGTCTTGGGTTTGATTCCTAGTGAGGTCGTGTATAAGCACTGCTAAAGAGTCCTATGATGGGACAAAACAGCCAATCAGTGCCTCCTGGTGGTGAATGATTGTTTAATTCAGACCAATTTGTGATATCAAATTTAGATCGTATTTGTCAAATTGATTTTCTTAAATGGATACTCAAGACTAAGGTAACTAACTGAGTATGAAATTTTGACGTAGAGAAATGTACGTAATCAAATGACTACAGTAGACTATTTGTGAATAGTGTTATAAATTGATATTTGACAATATCAAGAAGCATTAGAGTAATTTTGTATAGGGAAGCCAATTGAATAGTTGCACAAATGTCATTTAAATACAAAGATAATATTTATCTAGGTAATGTAAAAGACGAAACATGTCATTATTGGGTTGGTTTGATTGAATATTGTAGATGATTTTGAAAAGTAACTTAAATCTATTTAGTATTTAATACTGCTTAAACGAACTAGAATTTCATATTCTATTCCGTTTTCCGATTTTTAGCTAATGTAAGGTAGTTTGCAGAAACACGTTAATTTATTTACTTGTTTAGACATTCAATATAATTGGCAACATTAGATCAGTTCATGTGATGAATTCATATAATGACAACAGAACGAAGTAGTAGGGTTCAAGAACTCAATATCGTGTAACTTAAAACATGAAAAATATCCTCATGTTGTAATAAGTACTAATTCTAAGTAATTCTATAGTTGATCTGTGACTGGCAAAAGGAATCAAAAATGCGCGTTTCATCCTATTTGGAACCTGTATCTGAATGTTGACATTTACATCGAGACTCGAACTCAGTTGGCTCCTAAACATGCTCTAGTTATAATTCTAAGTAGTTCTCTATACACCGTATAATTACCTCACCAGTTAGATCACCTCTGAATTGCGATTTCAGAAACAAAAAACCTCTGGCGGTGCAGGTAATTTTACTTTTGAACTTGCTACGGATACATATTCACTTAGGAAACTTGAAGAAGAGCATATTTTTAATTCACAAATTACCGAGAATTTTTTGACTTGTTGTCTTTTGAGCATTGCATCCATTAAATTCCCATATTATTAAATTCATCGGAATATATATATATATATATATATATATATATATATATATATATATAGTTCCAATTAACATTCCTTAATTGCTTTTATAATCAGCACAGTTAGAACTACAAAATGACGTGGTAAACACCAAATTGGTCACTGCACAGTAAATAATAATTGTATACTCCACTATTAAACCTGTGTATTAGTACAGAGCTGTTATGAAAATCTAATAGAAAAGAAATATTCTATACCTGAAACTTTGCAAGTACTTTATTGTATAAGGGATTCCAACCATAGTCAACTGACTGTACAATTTGATAGGTTAACATTAAGCTCTTTGGATCACAGAAAACTACCTGGTAGTTTGAGAATGTTTATACTCATTACATTGTATTATTTTTTCCAGAATAAATAATAGTGATACGTCAAAGGAAACTGCAAATCTATCCCTGATTTTAACTTTGTATTATATTTAAGTTAATTGAAAAGCATTTTTCAAACCATGTACTTAGAAAGAATTGGCTATGGTTTAACGTCATTAGCGTGAAAAAGGCCATATACCAAAATTTGCAACGAAGTACTAAACGTCTTAAACAAATAAAAAAATGCAAATCACTGTTATGAAAAAGACTGATTTCATTAAATTTGGACTGAATGAGGGTGAAATATACACAGCGATCTGTTGAAGATTATAGACCATGCTGTAAAGAATGTACCCATTAGCTAATCTAATCTCACTAATTTAAGCTTATTTCCTGTTGAAACAGTAAAGTATAAACATATGTCTACATTCTGTTAACCAAAATTGTGTCTACCAATTCACTTGTACACGCTAAAGCACATAAATTGGAAGAAAATAAATAGTGTCTTCGTTTGTCCAAAGTCTTATACTAAAATACCGACACATTTTCAATAACCCAGTTGCTCAACACTTTTTTGACAGTGGATATGAAGTTGATGTTTTATAATCTTTCAAGAAAGTCAGTAAATAAAGAACTAAACATTTCTTACTCTTTACAGAAACAGCTTTATCAGATGCCTTTGATTCAATAGTTATCTACTCGACAATCTTTTTACTTCTACAAATTTAATAATTTCGGAAATTTGTTTTATCGTCTGAGTTTTCATCAGTTAGTCAATTTTTTCGTTACATAATACGTAACCTGACATTTTTTTCTGTATTCGTGGTTTCCGGGTTTTCTTTGCTAAAACATTCATACGTTTCAGCTACAGGTAAATAAATGTCTAAGAAACGTTTTAATTCCTCCATAGTTATTATCTTTCACTATTCTGAATTCACATCAGTGTTAAAATTTCAAGACTCTCCTGATAAAATGTATGCTGACTAATCACGCATTTTCCAACAGTTAGTGTAATTACATGTTGAAAGTAATTCTATCTCTTATTGACTTCTTATGGAATGAAGTTGACCAGTCGCTTTTGACATAGATGCATCCCAGATGAATCGCCTAGATACTGTGTTAGTTTATAAGTATGAATTATGTTGATTAATATAATTGTTTAAAGGTTGTATAACAGATCAAGAGGATGTGTGTAATAGATGAACTTATCTTATTATTTTTTTACCATTTATTCAAAATTATAAATGGAGTAAATTGGGTAAATTAGTTCCTGACTATTTCTTACCACATCCTTAACATAATCTAAGAGTTACATCATATGTTTGAGTTATAATCAGTTAATGCTTGTTACCCAAAGTAAAGCATAAGCCACCGACTATCATCCTTCTACCAACTCTATAGTGGTATTAGGATGAGTTTGTATCCTTTCGTTGATTACTCAAGAACTGAAACTGGTTAGCCTCTGTCGCTAGATAAGCATCCTGAGTGAATAACTTTAATATAGCTACTAATCACAATTCCTGGATCCCGCTTGCCAGTCACAATACAACTTAAACTTTATCTTGGGCTTGAGTTACAGTGGATCTACATAAATACAGTAGCACAATTCATAGGTGGGGACACAATAACTACTTGTTTAATATGTATCATATTTTTAGGCGTGTATCAATAATTATTGTTGATGCTTACGTCTACGAAGCTGTTGCTGTGACAAATTTCTATTATATTTAACAATACAAAAAAATCTGTAATTTGCTAATGTAAAATAAGGTAACAGAGTTTTGTAATCATTTTTATTTGACTGTTATTACATTTCAATGTGACTCCTTCATACTTCTGAATGTCTGGTGAACATTTATTGTGCAGTATAGTTTACTTGATGCCACAATGAATCCTGTCAGATTACTGTTCATATATTGAGACTGTAAACTATTGTGAAGTAACGTTATGATTGAAAAAACAGGTTAAAGTGAACAGTTAGTATGATACAGAGATAAAGTGAGCTAATACTTTAGAATTCTGTAGTGTAGATTGTTTTATGCGCTGACCAGATTTTCAAGTTGAATGGAAGATAAAACATCAACAAAAGATTAAGTTATATCAGCAGTAAGTAGTGATCTCTTAATCTCTATTTCAATAATCAGTATGTTAAACGATCATAAATGATCTTAACTTAAAGTTCACTTATTAAATTACTATCAATATTCTATATTCTATTTATTCTACCTTCAAAGAGTAAAAATGATTTAATTCATAATGATACGTATCCACTTAATAACACTGAATAAATTACAAATATGACTGAAACGGAAACTAATCTGGGCCATTAGAAATCGAATTGTTATTCATTCTAGTATAATTACTGGTTTTACAATAATTGCTTTATTTACAAAGCTTTTATTTGCTCAAGTAATACAGTTTAACATAAGCAACAACTAATTAAATAAAACCTTACTATTAAACGTAAGTACTATAAAGTTAATAAAACTAACAGTTTGAATTCAATACTACAAAGTGACCTTGATTAAATAACCACTCTAAATCAGGACGCAATAAGCAGATCATTTTATTCAGTTATGAGACTGCCCTACAGTGGACACCTGCAACTCCATCAAGGATTAGAGCATAGGATCTTTATGTTTGTTAAGAACGTTCAACTATTAGATAACTGATTCAGTATCCAACAATTAGCAAGTTTAGGTCAATTCGTGATATTAAATCGTAATTCAACAATCTTCGCTATGCCTAATTCCAAAATAATATTAAATGTGAAGTTGAACACTCACTACTTATGAATAGTGAATGGACAGTTTGTAGATAATATTCAGTTTATAGTTTGCGCTAAGAAAATAGGCTTCATCTTTACCAATAGATGGTGGTCGCATAACATTAGGCAAATTAGAAGTTTACGCAGCAAGTTACAAGCTCAGTGATCTAAAGACCTTGGGGTTTAATGTTTAACGTAGTAATGTATTGTCATTGGTGAAACTTCCAAAATTGAAGTGAATGATCTGTCTGATACCTCTTGGTTTTTATTCGTTATCTATATTAAATTAATCCATGATGCAAGCTCCTGCTTCAATTTCACATCAAACTCATTTGAATAACGTGAACCAATCCACTGTAATGTTCGAAAACACTGATTAAATGGTTATAGAGACAAAATGACAGCTCCATGAATCATTTATTGTTTTTGTTGGGGATTGGAAATCCTCAAAAATACAATTATTCATTAAATCAAGCGATAGGAGGTGTATTCATTATTTTTGAAAGCTTGGTTTTTAAACTTTCATCACATTAATATGAGTCAATCTGAGTTATACTCACAGAGAGTATATTTGACAATATTTGACTGTATTAATAAAATGTCTATAATTACAGTCTGATGAATAATCACAATAAATATATGAATATTTTGTACATAACAGACTCTCTCTATCTTACTGGAATAAAGATTCCTGTCTACTTGTCTTCTGTCTTCTGAATTTACGACTAGGAGGGTTCAAAGCGTTCGAGTGCTAAAGTTGTTTACGGTTAGTCAAACTATTAAGTACTAGATATAACAATTTTCTTGAAGAATATTACAAACTAAGGAAAACATTTGAAAATCAGATTCAAATAAGAAATTGTAATTGAAGTAAACGCTTTAATGTAACTACTACTTATATTACTAGATCAGTTGTACACACTCTTGATTTTCGTTTTATTCAAGCACAACCTTTAAGCAAATGAAAAATATGTCACTAGTCTGATTAGTTGATCTTTATCACTGAAACATATATATGTATATATACTAAGAAATGTCACTTTAGTTAATTGATTGAATGATTTTGTATGAACTAAACAATCATCAATTTAGTTAAATGAATAAAACCAATTATGCTGATTAGCAAAGAATGACATGTTAATCTAGTATTCAATATAAGAAGACACGTTGACAGATAGAAAAGATGACCGACAGAAAGTCGTATTTAGTGTCATGAATGAAAAAAGTAGGTGTTTATTATCAGAAGATATGTGTTACATTATCTACAAGATTGAGTATTGAAATTAAATTTTCTGTGTTTTAGAATAATGCAACCTATTCACATATTAATGTCAGTAGGGTACGATTGAAAACTAAGGATCCCTGGATGTCTGTTCCGTCCTAATATGGGACTTTTCAGTAATGAGCACCCTACCACCATCAATCTGTTACAAATTCAGTCAACTAAACCTAAAACTATTCTCCACAAATCATCTCAATTAGATATATTTGTTAATGAAAAAATTTCAAGCATCATATAACAAAAAAAAATTTATACAGCGAAAGCTTGACCTTTAACAAGCTGTACCATTGGAAGAATTTGATTCTCCAGATGAAATCAAGGGCGTCCACTGCTCGGGGAAGTGGCATACTATACGAAAGTGGCTGTCCAGTGCTCCCTGGTCTTCATTGGCACCCAGCAGACATCAATCTGCGAAGAATACAAGCAAATAAGTTGGTTAGTTGTCAAGTAAAATTTTTGACTACCTTGTGTTTTAAATAATCAATTTCTAATTAGAGGAGGAGAGGGGGGATTTTGAAACTTGAAACCTGTATAATCATTCTGATGGCAGTAATTGTATTGTTATATTAAGGTGAATATATGTGAACGAAATTGGTAACAATTTGGACGGAGATGGTCTTTGTGATAAAATAATGATAATAATTGTAATAATAATGATGATTTTTATAATAATTATGATAATGGTGAACGGGTATGGTAATATTAGAGGTAAGAATGAGATGTGAAGAAACGTAAAATAAAGATAAATCAGATAATATGAAATCCAAACTATGACCATAATAAGGGAGGCGACCTCACAACTCAGGCTTAAAATCGTGAATAACTAAATCTTCTGAAGATTTAGATGCAGACTTCGTTGTATCATTGCATGAATTTTATAGATTATATTAAACGACGAATCTAAGGTTGAGCACTCTGAATCTACTATATGTTGCAGGATGGAAAAGGTGATTGATCAGCACTGTCTTTTCCTTAGACACGTAGGAAGATGCTCTAGGATACGGCTAGGGGGAGACTCTAATGAACGACCTACGTACCTAACTCCATACAAGCAGGCGAACTTATAAATGAATATTAAATTGGTCAGTTGTGGTAGCTGGTCCTGTAGCTTAAAATATAACAGTAAGCTCCTACTGAATTGTATGCCCAATACCAGAAGTTTAGACAAATGAAGTCTTGTAGAATAGCAATGAAAAGCTCTCAAATAAATCATCCATCTCAGGGAATACAGAATAACTAAAACCATCCTTCTTAACTACATATTTTCAACATCATCTCAATATCACGTAATATTTTGATCAACTTATACTAAATCATTTCTACAGTACAAAAACATTTTATTGCTTACTTAGTATAGTTATTTTTCTCTTTAGTAAAATATGTTGAAAACATTAAAAAAAAATAGTTTTTAAATTATTTTTTTTTCTTTTGAAAAACTACGTAACATTTCACCGTTGTTAGGCATTTTGAATTCATAGAATATTTTCCCTTAAAGTTTACTTAAAGAAAAGCAAACTATCACTAATTCTGTTAAATTATTTATAAGTTCACATTATTTTAATAACATTCTAAATCAGAGAATTTATTGAATTAATGCCTATTGACACTTTAATTAAAAATAATATTAAACTCAATATATTTTCTGTTTTTGTTGCCAAAGAACATACAAGAAAAATCAGGTCACAATGAGTATAGAAAAAAGAAACAAAAAATAAGAAAATGTTACTTCCTAGGTTTTTTATTTCATTCTTTCATAGAAATAGATAACAATAAAGAAGTATATTTCAAAAGGAATCAACATAAATATGTCAAATTGACATGGTTTGTGATAAGTGAAGTTAAGTTTTAATTGATTGAATTCATCACAGATTAATGTTAAAATGAAGTGAATTGAAAACTAAAGAGCACTGGAATGAAGGAATTTAGGGTATGAACTATTAAGAAATATCATAGTGGAAAAAAAATATCTAGTCATTTTTCCCTGATTTTAATTAATACTATACAAACACCAATCTGTGATTAATTCAATTTACAAAAATAAAAGTAGAATTTATATTTTAAATAGTCTCAATGAATAAAATTGATTGAATTTCAATATTTTACTTAAGTAAACTAGTTGCAGTTTCATTTGGATATTAAGTGATCAAACGTGTTCAATTGCTGAGTTGAGCGTATTGTAAAAATATAAGTGTCAAATATGATGTAGGAATGCGACAAAACAGTAACATGTATATGTGTATCTCATGTGTGTACCAATTTTCTGTTGCTATTAAGTACAATAATAGGCAGGACTAAAGAAATAGTACGAAAGAGAGATCCTAGAAGGGATCCTGAGAAATTTAGACCTTATTTATTCAGCCAGAAAAAGGATTATGAAAGAGAATGTTTCTTGATTATCTACTACAGAATATAGTTTTCCAACCTAGACCACGTTGCATCGATGTCACTAATGTGAAACTCTGACTTACGATCCAAAAATTAGCACCTTTGAATGGCACAAGGAACGTATACTTCAGGCTTAATTATATTTTTTGTTAGATTATAGTCTCAGTAGTCAATATAATTCTACATATATATGACAACAGAACATAACACTACCACACTTTGGTGCACATATATATGTGGCTGCATGTATCCAATTCATTTGTATTGAGATGCCATGATCTTTTATGTTGAAAGCAACCGATTATCACTTCTTCATTGAAATTAATTAGTATACGATAGTGTCATTATATGAGACCAAACTCCGTTAACTTGAAACTGTAATTCACTTACTGGTTGTCCTGTGCTTGTCCTTTAGTCCTACTCAATGATAAATTAAGCCCTAGGCTATGAATAAGAACAGTTAACAAATTTGATATATAATTTAAGATATACACATACATTAAATACGTCAACGTATATAATGACTGATAATAGTCAGATAGTGTTAGTAAAAGTTAAGTAAATAATTAGCGGTACATTCAATACGTTAATTGATCAGTTAGTGTTCGTTGTTGTGGTTGCTACTAGTGTAATTGGCAATATAGATGACGGGGATGTTAACAACCTAGCATTTTTGTTAATCATCATTTGCGAAAGTATAGTCAGCTGAATTTCATTATTCAGACACTTGGAGTTGCCTCCCATCCCCCTACTCATCTCATACACATACTGATTGAACTGCCAATCATTTTTTATCTGCGAATAAACCTTTTTAAAATACTTTAGTTCTTTCAAAATCAACTGTGAATAAAAAGAAATACGTTCAACCATTTCTATTCCCATGGTCAATCCAAGATACAATAAGTGCTCACCTTAATTGTAGGATAATTTAAGTGGGCTAATATACAAATAGTCCTCCCTTTTTGCATTTTCATAATTTACCTCATTCAAGTAATACTGCTTCTGTTCTTAGTAATCAATACTCTATGTGCTACTGATATTCTTCGTACTATTATTATTATTACAAACCGTGTACACGTGTAATGAATCTGAATATCATCTATTTCATTCACCTATTTCATATAATTTCATTATTATTAAATTCATAATTATTAAATCAAACACTCGACTTGAAAATACTTTGTCATTATATTTCACCTATGTACATTCACGTGTTATATAAATATATCATAGTTAAACGGTACACAATTGTTATTGTTATTTTAACATTGCTACTAGTAATTAGGATGTACTTGTATCTTCCCGTTGATTGGTTATGGACTTAAGCTGCTCGGTCTCAGATGCTATATGAGCATCCTGAGCGGATTGCTTCTATATAGCAATAAATCACTAGCATTGTTTTTTGAGTTGGATTATGACTGGCAAGCAGAATCTAGGACTCCCGTTTCGTCCTGTTTGGGATTTGTCGACTGGATGTATGTATACACCCATTGTACAAGTGTGATTGTCTGGGCACAGCAGTCTAATGGTGAACGCGGTGACGTTAGGCAGGAAACGGACTGAGTTCAAATTCTGGTGTGAACATCAACATTAGGATGTAGGTACATTCAGCCAACAAGTCTCAAATAGGACGAAATGTACGTCCTGGATTCGACTCACAACTCAACTTAAAATAATACAATTATCACAAGTGGTTCACAAACAATCACCCCCGAATTCATATCCAGTAACTTTTATCTAAATTATAAATTTGCCACACAATTCACTCATTATTTATGATCTGTAATTTTGAATTCATAATTGTGGAATCTACAGAGAATTCACCGCAAAGAGTGTTCTTCGTTCAAAATTATTTGTCTCAGAGCTAACGAATAGTATTTTCTACTTATAATCTTTTCATGTATGAAAAGGAGCTACTAGCTAAACACTTTCATCGTCATACACTATATGTTAGTAAAAGAATTGTAAGTTTTCGTGAAGTAAGAATGTATATAATAATCATTTCCAGATAAAAAAACAAACAAAAGTTAGTTTATGATATACATATAGATAGCCAGCTTTTAAAGATCACACAATGTGTTCTGTCATGGATTTATAACAAGTACAAATGATCATTTTAAGATTATGGTATGTAGTCAACAGTAGCAGTGGACGGTTATAGTACAATGTGATGAATTGATTGTAGTTTGTAATGTCAACCACAAAATCCCTATTCAGTGAACTGGAGATTACTATCATAAGTAAATGTTCTTGATTTAATTCCATATTACGTTGCGGTTGTGAACTATTCTATTCTATACTATACTATACTGTTCAATACTTCTTGATTACTATTAATTATCAGTTCTATATAAAAAAAACTACAAATTTCTAACAATTTCTACTAATACCCATACTAAAATCATGTAGAGATACTGTATTAAATTATACTTTCCGATAAATTTCAGCAAGTTGTAAATAATCACCAGGTAAAATGAAGACAAAAACGTCGTTTCATTCATAATCATGAAATCATGTCGTTGCCGAAATTAACGTAATTTAGATAACCAACTAATTTCTTTGAGTGTTTCTGAACCACAAATAAAGTATTTTTAATAATTCTGAAGCAATGATACACTATTCAAAGGAGCCTACTTAATTGAACAAACAATGTCACATAATGGAAAGTAGTACTGGAATAAAGTATGCGCAAACTAAATAGACGACATTACTAACTTCAGATTAATGCGTATTGACTATATGTATATGATAGAACTTAGGAGTTAATTTTATCCTTTGCATGAATTCATCAATATGCTAAAAATGCACCGAAAGTGTACCGTAAGTCTTCATAAAATGAGCCTTTTATTCTAAATTTTATTAATTTTAATTAAGTAGAATAACAGATCAGATTATTTTAATTAACCAACATCAATATATTTCATAGTTTAGCCTCTTTTAATAAATTGGCTATTAAAAATATATGCTAAATCTATTGTTATTGAACACATGGAAGTTGAATTATGTGTTCAACAAGAACAAGTTAACAACCTTACTTTATTAAGTTGATTTAACTTTTCTATCATCGCATCGTTTAAATAACTAAGCATATTCTCTATTAACCTTATTTCTTCACTTGACTTCGACTTCGTAATTTTTTTACTACACTGAGTGATTTTCTAGAACCTTCGTTTGCATTCTATGCTTGAATCGAGGTGGTTTTGTGGAGATACGTATTAAATCTAACTGTATGTATTTGTCACAGATTGGTGGCTGGGTACCACTAAAACCCAGGGAGCACTGGATAGCTGTTTTGTCACAGTATGGGACTCCTCATTAGTGTGCATCATCGATTCTGCCAGGGAGTCCCACCACTAAAAGCCTGCAAAATGGTATCGATCGTAAAACTTTCGACAGGAAACCTAGAAACCCTTGGCTTGATCTTTTGGTGGAGACGATTGTGTGCACCGTTATGGAGTTCAATAATAGTATGAAACAGCTGTCCAATGGTTCGTTGTCCTCACTGACACTCAACCGGAGTCAACCTTTGTCGAATACACGCAACTTATATTACTTTGTGGTGCTCTGTCCTTCTTCGTAAACTTTTTATGAAAATATTTTTTGACCTATATTCATATGCACTAGATCTAAATTTCAACTAAATTTGCCGCTATAAGTATAATAAACTTTGTTTAAATTATAATTCGCATTATTGTACACTTCATGAAGCTAATGAGAACCAAGCAAAACAGATTGGACTCATCTTTTTCTACATAAATGGTTGTCATTACTAGTTGCTGTGATACTCTATTATTAGAACTCTTTTGTTTAAATAAATTGAAGTAGATTTTTAATGTTCACTTTACACGGGCATGGTGAGTAATAGGACAAAAGACACAGGCAGGTAACGTTTGAAAACTATGTCGGCTGAGTTTTAATTTTTATAATGACATCTCCTAGTTTAACGCATAATTGTAATTTTACACTTATACCAGACGAAATAAGTATATATATATATATATATATATAAGTATAAGTTCACAGACCGTTTAAGACGATATAATGTTTATGATATGGCTTTGTTTAGATTGATGAATTGAACTTTGGTATCACTAGTAAATCTGAGTTACTTAACCATTGATAACATGAATACACTGGACACTTGTCTCGTTCTAGTATGTTTTTAGTAAATAGCAAAATCAGTACCTTCAATAAAACGTGATTAGTGAAGTTCACTTATGTAATGTGTGAATTAGTTACTCAATAAGAGCAATCTGTTACTTTGCGCAATATATCTTTAACTGAATAAATTAACCACCGAGTATCGGCTTAGTGGTTCATAGACAAAGTATTTCTGTGGTGGTTCTTTAATTAATCTTCTGTGGAGGGCTTTAATGCTTACTGTTGTGAAATTCTGTGATAGGGCGTAATTTCTATTAATTGATTCTTAGTTTTTAGCGAATATCCAAATAGGGTCAGTTTTCGATACAAACTCCAAAAGGATAAAAATTTTTTTTTAACATCATTTTCCAGGTTCACAAATAATTCTGTCCATATCTATATATACTCATATTTGCGTTAAAAAAGAAAAACACAGTAAGAAGACAGAAAATGTTGATTTTTTGTCACAGTGAACATATCAAAACTAGATTAAGCTGACAACTGTAAACTGATTATTGCATGTTTAGTAATTCAATATGCTATATAGGCTGTAATCAAAGAGCTTTCTATTTACCATCTTGTACACACACTCAGGAAATGCCATTACTGTCTATAATCAAAGTTATGTTTTCTCATTTGTTCGATCATGGACAAAATACCACGACTGAAGTACATTCATTTACATAAGAGGTTCCATGTAATTGGTTCTTCTGTATAGTATAAGCATTTGGCGTCGAATTTAAAGAGAAATTTGATATATATAAGCAAAATAAATACACTAAACATTTTTTCTTTATCTTACCCCTTATCCTATCCTTGATCCAATTAGCCACTTTTTGCACATTATTAGTTCTATTCTTTCATTAAATTTATTCTTACATACACGTTTATGTTTCTTATCTTACATGTTATTCTTATCGACAACAATTAATGCAAACATTATCATGATTACCATCATAACCATTGCATAATATCATTTATCTTCTAATATTATTAATAAGTTTGTATGCGATTCTAATCACATTAATTAAAACGCGTTACCTTAAAGTAAGAAAATGTTTTGTGTTTGATTTCAGTTATATGGATCGTTGTTAAGTAATCCTGATATAACGCGAATTCATTTGAACTAAAATTCACACTTTCATTACTCAATAAAGATAGCATGAAATAGTACGAGGAAACTTATAAAAGGGATTTAAGTGATCTATGCAACTCCATGATAAATGAGTAAGTCATATGAGATTGACATGTCAATTAATTAAGTCAATCAAACATTCTTTGTTACACTATTAAGATATTTTTTCCAGCTAATTTTGTTTCCCTATCAAAATGTTATATTCATACGTATATTACATAGCTCATAGCATTATCATTACTGCGGGTAATAAAATAAAATAACAAAGTAGTGAGTGCATTTAAATTAAGCTTGTTACTGAATCAGTCGTACAAATAATATGCTGGGCACCTAAAGTAGATTCATTATCTTCGAGAGCTATGTATCTCTAGACTACTTCATTATTTCTGGTTGTATTCAAAGCGAACATTTTATTTTTATTATTATTCAGTTCCCCTTAACCTATCCTCCCATTTGACATAATAACTGTCAGTATATTTTTTCTCATTCAAGAACTATGGTTAACCAATTTTGTATATTTACTTCGGTTCACATTCACCATTTCTCCTGTTTTGTATGAATGTTAGTTTCCTAATTGGTTAACGGTGAGGTCCGGTTTTGTGCACATATAAAGGAATGCTTGAAATACAACACGATTCTCTCTGGTTGGTTCATCAATCCCGTGTTTCTCTATCTCCTGCTTGGGACTAAATGGGCATAGGCTAGACGTGAAGTTATCGATTAGGAACACCCAATTAGCGTTTGATATATCACTCACGATCATTTTTCTAGTTATAACAACAAATCACATAGAGTTCAATAAAGTTCAACTATATTGCTCATTTACTAAGTTAGAGATATCAGCGTTGGAAACCGGCTTGGTGGTAAAGCGTTTGTCAGGAAACGAGAAATATGCCTCTTAATCGGGTCTTAATATAAAAGTTACACCAAACAAAATTTTACACCTGGTAAAATTTTTATATAGAATTTATTCCAATTTTTTCATACCCACCCACATCACACTAATATATGCAAATATGTCAATCTGTAAGTTACCTTGACCCAAAAAGCTTGATATGACACGATTAGACTTGTATTTTGATTGTACGAAGTGTTTCGATTTTGATTTGTTCCATCGTGTTATTTTTTCTTGTGTTGATTCAGTTCGGTTATTTATATATTTTTCAAAGAAGCGACTTTCACTAAGCTTGGAAATGTCGGAAATTTTAATTTCTACTCTTTGGAATATTGCAAATAAATATCTGCAGCTGAATTGTTTTCATATTTCTGATATACAAGTCAAAAGTTCAGATCACATTAATTAACTTCTAGCTTAATGGTTTAATAAATAACAGTTCTGATGCTAATATATTTTTACGTTGATACCATGCAGTTAGGCAGTTATCTAGTAAGAACATTACGATTTACATCCCCAAAGAAATTCACTAATATAACTTCAGATATCTCACAAAAGTCCCATAGTATACTTTTTGTTTCGTATCGGTTAGTTACCGCATAATGTAATTAAAATAACCTTTATGACTATAAATGTATGTATAAGTGACAGAGTTAGCTACTAATAGGTTTTCAACGTGAGTATTGTTATCGTCTATCTAATTCAAACGTCCATTCAATATAAGTTTAGAGTAATAGTCGATTACAAATAGACTCGTAGCTGCTATTCTACACTCACAAAGGTATAACCTAAAGGTATTTTTAAAAACGAAAGAAAATTATTTGTTTTTATCATGTCACTCAATTTGTTCTCCTATTTTCGTTTGACTTTTACAGTTTTTACGTAAACATGCGTGATACAAAGAATGAAAACAAGTCTCCATTCACTGTTTGATCATTAAATTCATGTAATTACTTTTGTTTTTCTATGGTTCTTTTCAAATGAGATGCTACGTAGGCAACCAATAGTCAGACTATACTTTCTTTTGTAAGTAATATGCACAGAATACTGTTTATAACTACAAACAATCGACAATTGTATATTTAACTTTGAATGCCTAATATAGTCCAATATTTTATGTAAAACATGAAAGTACTTTTTTGATGCTACGAATGTAACTTTACAGTTATGTACATTGCACAACCATAGCTTCAACAGATAGCACCGAAAACATTCAAGATGTTGAAGCAAACGCACTAAATGTCTATCACTTGGATGTCACTCAAGTGTATCAAGCTCATCATATGACCTAAAGACTGTATATTCAATGTCTGGTGAGGGTGTGTTTATTTAGGACCAAAACTAAATCTAAATAATTGTCACTAATTGTCTTACATGCATCATTTACTAATGTATACAATATCTGCGGACCATTCATTGTAAGTTTTTATTATAAATGCAAAATTGGAGATAAAGATATCAAGCTTGGAGTTAAACACTTGAACACCAACATCAGAGAACACATTAATAGTACTAGAAAAACATAGTTTTATTACAAAACAGAATCCACCACCACTTCAAAAAGAAAAATTGCTTTAAAGATTTATTTAGCTTCAAAGAAATAATTTCATAAAATTACATAGAAGAATTTCATCTGCTTTATAAAAGATTTTCTGTAATAAACTTGGTCTCGGAGAGTGAAATCTTTCACCAATTATGCCACTTCAAGCAAGATTACGATTTGAATACTTTTACATTTAACAGTAATTCTTAGTATATATTTGGTTGTGGTAACATTTGCACAGGATAATGTGGAAGAGAAGTTACTACAAGCCAAGTTGAAATGTTCATCCTAACCATTGATTAAATGGAAGTAAATTTATCACACATGAAATAGCAGGATAATTGGATAGCATAGCAAAAGACATTTTATGGACGTCACACAGCATACCTGGATTCGTATTTATTTAGTAAATTTAGAGGTATCCAGACACACTATAAGAACTACGAAAGGACTGACATACAAATACATCAACAGACCTTGAACACAGAAAAATGTAAAATGTATGGAAATTAGAATTAACATTCAGTCAAAGCTCAATAGAACGATCATTGTAAAGAAATATCACCACCTTATTTGCTTAAATAAATCATGTTTTGTTTAATTCGTCTTACAGTTTTTACAAAGTTACGTTTAATGCATAAGGACTGTTTAAGAAGTGATTTCTATATTATATGAACGGACTCATTTGGATCCCGGAAGCACATTTGATCAAATTAACTGTTATGGATAGAAAGTTTATCAAAATACAATAATTAGGATCAGAGGCTGCCAATGTTCTTCAGTCTTTTTGGTCATATATGATGATATATCAACTTCCACACTACGATTTTAGCAAAAATATGCTTCATCTTTGCAACATATAGCAAAACTAAACCAGAAAAGAATGGAATGTCAAGTAATTGAGTATAGGTGTTTCAATTTAATGTTAATAATGTAAATATTTTAGCCATACTAAATGAATTAGAATTTTGTGGCTGTAAACATTCGGGTACTGAACGACAGGTATTGAGTTTTCATAAAATCATAGCCTGACCTGAAAATGTCTCTCATTCTGTCATATTTAATGCTATTTTAAGTGTAATAACTGTTACTGGCTTACTATAATTTGATTTATTGTTATCACTTAGTATATCGGAAGTATTCTAAAGTGGATTAGCTTCAATTTGTAACTGGTCTTCCATAAAAAGACTATACTTGAAGAAAGTAAGAATGACAGCCACAGTAGAATAGTATGAATTAGTTTATTTCACGATTCCTCATCACCTTCTTCGTAAAAATATGAATACCACCAAAAAACAGAATAGTTCGTACACACTATATCCCTTTGAAAGAGAAAAAGTTCTTATTATTGAAGATTAATATAAGGAATATTTAATACCGAACAAATATAAAAGGTTTTCACATAGTTGATTATTTATACTTTGAGTTATATGCATAAAATACTTCGTTTATTTTTATCCTTCCATATTTATTGATGAAGATGATGGTGGAGATAATCACTTTCACCTAGAAAATTTCAACACAAGTTATTACCTGCCGATTCCTTCTTCTGTAAGCAATTTTATTACCCTACCGAACAACCAATAAACCACATCGCTTCTTTAGTTCATTGGTCTGTTACTATTAAAATTTAGAAAGATTCTACCCTATGAATTCTTTTGATGAATGAGTCTTTGGACTCTATCTCTTTATTAAATTGGAAATTATTTTCTGAGGACAAGATCGATGGAGAGTGAACAACGGTAACCAACAAAAAATCATCAGTAAGTATAGAGGGATAGCATAAAAAGCATTGAGTATTTTATAGCTCTAAGAAAGCTCCGGTTCAGGCATCCTAACTTCATATTTGATTAAATTGTTACCAAGAGAGATTACAGATCAAAGGCTACGTCAAAAAGAGCCTATCTTCCACTGAAAGTTTCATCATCTTATCAAATAAATTGCACGTTTAAACAATCAAAGCGGATGAATACTAGAATCTTATTTGGGATTATTTATCTGGAAATATACTTATTCCACTATCGATATTCTCAGTGGGACTCCGACCAATTAAACTTCACGAAATAGCTATCGTTTGATGTGGCTTCTTATTGTTTATCCATTCACACGGAATCTGTTTTGTTTTCTTAAGAATCATTAGTATTATTAAAATGCATAAACAATATAGAGCATTGATTAATAAAATAAACATGACAGTTTCACACAGTAATTTCGGAGTTTGCATTATACATTTTATCTGAATAACATTTTCCATGATAAAATCCACTAACACTCCCTTTGCTACTAGATATATCGTTTAAATTTTACTTACAAACAAACTTATCTTTAAAATTGGTGGACTTATTGAAATATATATTAGGGTTTATTACAGAATAGGGTTGATAGGCAACTACCTCATGAATTTGACAGGATTGTAGCTTCTGCTATAGAATATTTTAATTACTGTGATTCATACACATATCAAACTTATAAACTCAATTCCATAGTTCCGACAAAACAGGTGTTGAAAGATAGAGCTTCTAAATAACTGATAAAATATTACTAGGGAATTCAAAAATAAATACTTACGTTACTTGTTGTCTGTTATCTTTAGTTGGAGTGTTTCTAGCCACAAAAATGTACGCTTTACATTTCTCCTTGTCCAGGACTCATCACATGGATATGCCTTCAGTCAAGTATCAACTTTTATAATTTGACTGAAATTTATTTTTTTTTATTTTATGTGCCTATCCAATGACTAACAAATTCAGCGAGCCACTTACATGTTCAACGGGCAAGAAGTTATATATATATACATATATATATATATATATATATATATAGTGCATGTTTGTGTTAGTGAATATTTATAATATTTTGTTTTTATTATTATGTTGATCACAAACCATTCAACTATTCACCAATTCAAATTCCTTATGGGTTACAAAAGACTATCAAGAAATTCATTTATATCAATCAATAGTCTTTCTTAGTTGAGTGCCAGGCTTTATTTCTGTTATTTCCTCTGTTCAGTAAGCATACTGAATAAAGCAGAGGAACCGTAATCGATAACAACTAATGTTGTTTTCATCTGCATTATCGTAATACCAATAAGCTGTGGGCTTTTTCTTTTAGATATTATGATGACATAGACAGAGTTCGAGATAACACCAAATACGAATTATAAACCAATGGTTGTGCTGTCAACCAAAGTTTGTTTTTATTACAGGGCAGCATACAAAACACATTCTTGTTTTAGACAAAGCTAAAGTGGATAATAAAAGGAATAACCCACACAATGGATCTAGCAGCTCCACCGACCATAGTGGGAGCTCGGATAGTAACTAAGGCATATCCAGGTTAGTTTAGTTTACTATTATCTCAGTTTCCAGCTGTGGTTCAAATGAAGAAGAGACTGGCGTATAGGATAGAAGTATCAGATCGAAATTTATGAGTGAATGCAGAATGAATATTCAGATCCATCCACATCTAAATGCAATGCAATATGACTACAAGTTCTGTCTAAGTGACTGTGAATAATGAAGACCTTAGAGAATACCATACATTTAATAACCTTAATTAAACATAAAAGTTTTGCTTTGCAGATGCATCTTTTCATATCATTATCTTTTACCGTGATATCAGTTGTATTTGCTATATTTGACAAATTTATCTGAAAAACAGAGAATGCAAACAAATTAATAAGCTATTTCAGAATTATTCTAATCAAGGACACTTGAGAGATAGAAATTCAGGGGAGGGGGTCCAGGCTCCCAAATTATACTGTATACATTCACACATGAAACAATATGATTTAGAGTTGTTGCAGAAGCTTTAGGTAACTTATCAGTTCCCCACATGCAAACATTTGAAAATTTAACTGTATTCCATAAAGAGAACAGAATACAAATTAGATGGAAATACAGCAATTGATTTTATGGATCTGTCTAAGGGAAAAGAAGTTACAAGGAAGTGCTGGGATATTTTTACTTGGTTTTAGATCATGTAAAACAATCAAAATTAACTCATTTGCGTGAAATAAATTATAATTTTAATGTTTGGGTGGTATATGAATAAGGCACCAATAGAACGATACTTAAAACTTTTAAAGATTAAGAAAAATGTGAATAACTAGAAAATTCCAACTCGCTTTAGTATTGGTTGAGGTAAGGAGAGCAGTTGTGCAGTATGATTACTGTCATTTTTAACTGTATTCAAAAGGCATATTGTTAATTAATGGGGCAAGTTTAGTAGAACATAGTGTTTTTTTTCGGAAAAATATAGGAGGATATTTGTAGATATTATGACATTCTTACAGAATAATTGTTTTCGATTAATTCTTCCTCTCCGGTTCTAAATATATAAATCCTTAAATATCATTTGATAATTGGATAATGTCATAGGATAAGCATTATGGTGATTGGGTATATCAAGATTGTAGATTAAAGTTAGCAAATTACATGTCGATTTGATTTTTAACTACTTAAGAATGGCCTTAGACATATATGAAAGGTTATGTAACGATACGTTAACAGGGTAATTCAATATTGGCAAGATTAAATGAGTATCATGTTAAAAGATAACAATGGTGATAATTAATCAATATGGTCAAAATGTTAAAGGTAAAATAATCATAGAATTAGTAGTAACAGCAGTATAATTATCAATAAGCCACAGTTATTGTAATGTAACGATGTATGGAAAATAAATTAAAATTGGGGTAACTTGGTGGCAAAAAGGAATGAGTACAAGTATCTAGCAAGCAGTAAGAAAAGGGAGTCAAGGAAACAAGCAATGAAAAAAGATAACTGAAAAAAGAAAGTCTAAGAGACAAGGCTCTATTATGGACCAAAGTTAAAATAGAGATTGAATATATTTCTTCTACATACATAAGTTCAGTTTCATTAAATTGATTTCTAATGCATCCACTATATTCCCTGTTGCACAACCTTTCGTAATTGTTTTAGGCTATTTTTAAGTATTTAAAGATTTGATCAACATTCAATTTTTACTCATTTCAGTTCACATATTTTATATACTCAATCACTAAAATACTTATTTTATGACATTATCTAATTGTAACGTGATATTTATAGATTTAGAAGCAAACAAACCTGAAAAGAATCATTAATCGGAAACAATTATTTCTCTCTGCTATTCTTAACTTCTGTTTAGTATTATATAGGCGAACCAAAGGGTGGATAGGTATCTTAAATTTAACTCTCAATTAAAATGTATACTAAGCAGGTTTCTTTTATATAATAAGTAAGAGTATGGATGATTTATTATATGACAGTAATATTCATTAGAGTATAATCTATTTATCTGATGAATTAATCTCAATAACAATTTTTTTTTTTAAATTATGAAACCCAACTAGTTATCTTGAAATGTACATCTTGAATATCAATTTAGTTTTAAAATGATTTTCATAATAATTTGATATTATCAATAAAATGTAATTGTTTCTATGTGATCTTTAATAAGTTGATCATAGAAATAATTTTGTTTTTTTGTTTTAAATTATTAATATTTTCATTTCGGTTGAATTAAGCATTTCATTTATTCAAGTGATATAATGTACATTGTAGAATTTTATCAAGCATAAGTAAAAAATGGATTACACTAATTAAGTAACATCAAATTTATATAATGAATAATTTATTTCACAATAGAAATTGTGATACATGTCAGGTGTCTTTATATAGTTTATTGTTTAAGAGAAACTTTATTCATTGAAGATATCGTATAAATAAACAAGTTTTATTCAATTTTGACATCACGAATTGATATGAATCAGAAAACTATTGATCACCTGGAAGCACTGAACAGCTGTTTCATCCTAGTATGGGACTCATCAGCAGTGCGCACTGCTTCCAGGTGATCAATAATTGTCTGATTCACATCAATTCGTGATGTGAAGATTGAATATTAACTATCTCCACAAACCCACTAATTGAAACAAGTTTTAGTTTTACTTTCCTTTTATATACTACTTTTAAAGAATATTTAGTATATTTGAATATTCTTGTTGATTAGTTTTGGACTAAAATTGATAAGTCTTTTTTGTCATATTTACATCTTGAGTGGATTGCCTATATGAATTGATAATTTAAAAGTATTATCTGAGTTAGACTGTTACTGGAAAGTGAAATCCAGGTACATCTACCTAACGAATCCCAAATAGAGATTCCAAATATCAGTTACAAATCCCTCCAAATAATACTAGTGAATTAGAGTTATATCACAGTAATCCGCTCAGGATACATATATGACAACGGAGACTAATCAATTTCAACCCATGATAGTTCAAAGGGAAGATTCTAGTTCTATGTACATAATCGTTACACAAGTGTGACTGTTTGGACTAAGTAGCATAGTGGTGAACACGGTGACATTTGGCATGAAACGAACTGAATACGAGTCCCAGTGTAAACATCAACACTAGGATACAGTTACATCCAGCTGACAAATTTAAAATAGGATGAAACGTGCGTCATGGATGCCGCCAGTCAGTTACAACCTAACACAAATAATACTTTTAAAGAATTTTCTCTCTTTCGCTATGAATACTAAACAAAACTCTTAGAATAAAAAAGATGATGATCAATATTTTATAGTCCACATTCGTATGAGGATAACATCAGATGAAGAACAAGTGGAAAATTCAGAGTAATAAACTGTTATATTATCTCACCAGTTCATATTTATGATCTAAAAATCATTGAATCATAGATACTGAAATCATTTAGCTTGTATATTTTCCAGTTATTGTTAGAATGTCATGATATAGTTATCAGTTTTTATCAGCAATCGCTATTTATTTCTGATAGTAGTGAACGCTTTATTTTTTTTATTATATGGGTATTATATTGACTTTATGTCAGTTTATATCATCACTGAATATAATATTCAGCTAGAGACAGATTTTCCTAACGAAATTTTTCGAAAAACTAATTATGATATTTTTAGAGGATAATTTCCATGTAGCTGAGTTTCATCTAATGTAATCATTATTCAACCTATGATACTGAAGTAAACTGAATCTTTATTTGTCATAATGCACTTTACGATGTTATTCGTAAAATGGACTATTTCACTTAGAACCACTTTCATTGAAACTATTAGCCACCTATAACTGTTAAAATAAGTCATACCATTAAATACCATTTAAAATCCTGTAAACAGAGTTCAGTGTTTTGAAAATATGCTATTTAGCTAAATTCATTACATATAGTCTTTGTTTTCAATTAAGTCAGTCTACTGAGGTATGAACCAGTATATTAATTAGGCTTCTTAGTTATATATACCGCATACGCATTATAATTTATGGAATAATGCTTTCTTGTATGAGATTAATTCTCTGTTTGTTTCGTAAATTCCAAGTCATCATGTAGTCCAAGTAAGTATACTCGATTTCACTAATAATGAGGATTCACAGCATACTGATTAGTTTAATAACTCTAGCTGAGCGACATGTATACATAATTCACAGCCGCTTTATACATATATATACATATATTTACTTTGGCTATATATACAAATAATTCAGTTGATCAATTGCATTACGTATGATCGATGATAACTGATTAGTGTCTGCTGTGAAAAACATACAATGGAATAAGCATTCTCAATCTAAACTGTCTAGTAATTTGCTGTAAATTAAACGTTAGCACGTGATAGAATTTAGCTACTTTTGTAATCCTTAAGTTAGATTGCGACTGGCAAGCGGATTCCAAGACGCGCGTTTCGTCCTATTTGGGATTCATTGGCTGGATGTACCTGCATCCCAATGGTGATGTTCACATTCAGCCGATGAGTCCCAAATAGGGTGAAACGTGCGTCCTGGATTCCACTTGCCAGTCACAATCCAACTTATATAATACTTGTGAAAAATTCACTATATCCAGGTAATCTGCTCAGAATGCACATATAGCAACAATGATTGACCAGCTTCAGTCTACAACAAATCAACGGAAATATACAAGTTCATCGTTAAAACATATATGTTGTGTTTATAACTGTGATTTTATGCACTCAATTAAAGTCAATTGTTTACAGTTTCTTTTATAAAGTGATCTTTTACTTCGATAAATAAATTATCAAAGAATGCATAGATTAATTGTTTAAGCATATTATTAAATAATTTTGTTATTATTTATTACATGATAAATAAATTAATAAATTGTTATTTAGTTAAGATATTACTGAATTCAATAATAATATCATGATGATAATAATAAAAGTAAATTGTAAACTTTTAAAATAATTATCATCACGAAATACTCATTATTTATCATGTCAATATTCAATATACAGTAAATTTAGTCAAGGTAAAATAAATTCTAATGATGATGATACTTTGACGACAATGCTACTGCTGGTGCTGCTGCTGCTGCTGGTGCTGCTGATGATGATGATGATGATGATGATGAAATACATGGGGTTATCATTAAGGTGGATGAAATTTGTAAGTGCATGTATTTCATACAGAAAATATTTATGAGTTTCATAAAATATACATTACAAAGTAGATTTGTTCTTTGTTTAACTGTTCTAAATTGTCTTAACATGAAATTTATATCAACATAATCATAAAGAATATATCACGCATATTGAATATTTTTCTTCAAATTTATTTACAATGTGATAACATTCAACTTTAGATTAAATTAAGATTAACAGAAGTTGATGTTATATACCAATATGAGTAAAGTATATACTTTAAGAGAAAATGGACTTTGGTGTACAATGGAATTCAGTAAGCATATTTCACTCTTTTTGACACTCTTCAGTTAGATGAATCCATCTATATTTCACTGTTGATGCTTCCACCAACCCCTTTGTCACAAGATGTTAATTTGTATAAAACTGAGCTACAAAGTACAGATCGTCACTAACGTGTTCAATGGATAAATTGTTTTATTTCGATATTAAACGTCTACAATATTATTGTGGTGATACAAACCCCTTACAAATAATATAATGTATACACCCTTTAAGTAAACTTTTCTCATGTTCTACAATTGCAATTACAAATTAGTAATCATTGACATTTAAAATAGATATTTCCTTTACTTCTTTTTTTCAAAGTTAACATTCTTGTCATAACGAATTTCGTTTCTGTTATCGTTTATCGGTATAACAGACTTTCGGAAAACATACAAACCCACATAAATGACATTATTTCTTGCCCACAAATGTTCGAATATACATGAGTTACTTATTTAAGTGAGGAACAAATGTTATTCAAAGCAATAGAAGAAACATCTTTTGATGGTATGGCATCTATCTGTCATATGTGAACAATTCCAATCTGAGTAAATTTCTTCAAAACTGTCGTCGGTAAACGGTTGCAGATGATTTTTAACAATGAAAATAATACAGTTATCTGTTTTTTATTGTCTTTAATGACTAAACTTAACAACATTTTTATGTTGCAGTATACTTGATGCTGTCAATTATAAATTACTTTTAGTTTATTGTTGTGTTAATTTTTGAGCTTTGAACGCAATGCATCTATTTTATTGATTTTGCAGGTTACCATGCTACACAGTATGTTAGAATTTCGTCTTATTCTACATTAAGACGACTAGAATATCCTTATACGTTATCATATAGGCTGTCAACATATTCCATATTTATTGACATCTCCACTAATCTTCACTAATCATACACAAGGTGTCTGCATTGGCATGAAACAATTATTGCTATTCTTTTTAGATTGAATACAACTGTAGGAGATGAAAGAAATAAATCGATCCAAATATTCTATTACGATAATTAGTCGTCCTTTACCTCATTTTATAAATGAAACATGTTATAAAATTGAGTGATATATATATATATTTTTTTTTAATTCATGAAATATGTCACAGATTGATGTTGGCAAGGTATCATTGAAAGTCAGGGAGCATTGGACAGTTGTTTTGTTCTAGTGTTAGTCTCCTTAACATTGTTTACCCCAGATTCTGTCCCAGGGGCTTTAGATTGGCGATCACCTAACTATCCGAACCACTTGGTCGGTTTCCAATCGTAGAATTCCCACGTCAATCAATTTGTGATGTAAATTTATGACATTCTAATGTGTAATTGTTAAGATTTCTGACTTTTCGCTTTTTTAAGATTAGGATGGCCTTACTATTGATCCAACATGTAATTTTTATCCAAGAGACCATGATTAAAGTACATCAAATTTTGTTTGTGCAAATACACAATTTTACCATCAATCCACACATTTTTCATACCCATTCACATTGCACTAACTAATACAGGTACGTCTCAATTTAAGTCACCTTAACGCAAATGATTCGACATAAAAAGATCAGACATGGATTTTGATTGTACGGACTTATTTTAATTTGTTCCGTTGTATTATTTAATCTTATGTTAATTCAATTCACTTATTTATTTATTCTTTGAGGAAGCACTAAGCCGCGAAACGTCAGAAATTATAAATGTCGCTTACTGGAATATTGCACATATATATCACTCAGTTTTATAAATAACCTATTTAGTGCTCCATTGATTTGAAATTATCAAGTCAAACCTTGGTAATGATATATACCATGCATGTCATGTTTTTTTATAAGAATCTTTTTTTCAAAGAAGAATAAATAGATCTACAAAACATGGGCACCGAGTGTATGTAAGACATATATGTAGAATATACTTGTGAATAATGTCAGCAAATAAACTTAATGAAAATTCCAACGTTCCACTTTGCAAGCACTTCCGAGCTACTTCAAAGAAATAACTAAAATAAAAAATTATTGAATATAAATGTAAACAAGAGGTCAAATTTCACTGTGAATATCCATTCGTATGCAGAGTATGAGCCTATTTTGCAAGAGTCATTATAAGTGAAGTAATGTTGAAATGTAGATGAAGGAAGGTGTACATTGCGTGTTTAGTTTCCGGCTGCGATCATTTGTGCATGTATGTTATGTTTTGTTGATTATCATTGTAATCAATATACAGCCATATTACCATAGTTGTTTTCATTTAATATAAATAATGTTAGCAGTGTTAACATTAAGCTAGAATTGCAGATGCTCAGTATTACAAACATATCTGATATGGAATATGCTATAATTAATTTCTTCACCATACAATACAACAATCAAACATTTATAAACCGCAGTTAGATTGTTTAGTGTCAACCAGCTGTAGTTGAAGGTCTTGGCAGATATAAATAATAGATATCTTCAAATGAGTTCCAAAACTACCAACCAAAGTTCACTTTAATTTGTATATGTACCATGTTGTTAATGTTAGGGACTGTAATCGATTACTATTTGTTGCTACATTTACACTCTGATCAAATCACCATTGGAATTGAATACAAGATACACATTATTTAATGTTTCGGCATCTTTGTCGTGAATTTTACATTGGGAGTCAAACCCAACTAATTTGTATCAAACGAAATCATACTATTCACACTTATTTCGGAAAATTCCGTATACTAATGACAAATAAATTATTTCACTGTTGAAAAACTGCCTTAGCTTTCACCGTTTAGTGTCAAAATATGTACAAATGCAAATAAAGCAATAATTGTGAATGATGTACTCGTTAAACATCTATACGATAAACCTCAGTTTAAAGCTAAAATGCTCTTTTCTGGCAAGTGTAAAAGATAATTAAACTCACGTTAAGCTGAAATGATAATACATGTTCACTGTGTTCATGAGATTTAAATGAGACAGGGGCGAGCCTTGTTTGATGAAATAGAAACTACTCTTTCATTAATTATATATGCAAGGGTTTAAGTAGTATTTTTGCTTTAACGAGTTTAAACAATTTTCTAAGTTTTTTATGATAATTTCCGTCGACTTGTAAAAGGATAGCTTGATGATGAAAGCGTTTGCTATTCAATAACTGGATGGTAGATCTTAGTCTCATTCGAATGACTTTTGGTGTCAAAGATAACTCGACTATTATGCATTGACTAGATCCTTTGAGTTAGAATACTAAATTACCAGCAGCCCTGAAGTGATTATGCACAATCTAACTATCCAGGACATTAACAAATGCTTCTCCAAGCAACCCTTGTGCCAGTGGAAATAACCCAATCGTTGTAATTCACTTATATTTGTACAACAACCAGGGATATCAGCAGCTTGCTAGATCGCAACAAAGTCTAACAAAATAGAATTATCAATGAATTACAAGATACTTCTAGTAATATTTCTCCTGGATCTGTCACATGGAACAGCCAATAACATCTAATAAGATTGCTGTAACAAAAAAGAAATGAATAGAGTCAAACAGAACAAATTACCAATGATACCAATAAGCAACTACCACCGACAATTGGTTTATGGAGCTATGTGTGATTACTACCTCAAAGACAGATGCATAAATCTATACCTAGCAATTAAGTTACATTTCAATTTCGAATCACTTTGAAAACTCTCCGATCAGTGTCATTAAACGTGAATACAATATCACAGTATACAAAACAACTTTACGATCTTCAATAGAAATATAAATTCAAATTAACATTAAATAACGAATAAATTTAACAATTATCTATATTGATGAAAAAAGAATATCGACTTTTCAATCAGGAATCTTTTAGATCATTTTAATTGTCCAATTTCTGAATTAATCCACAAAACAATATAGTCAAATAGAAATAATTTTGATATCACAAATTAGCTTGAATTACATAAGAATTGATTGCCTGGAAGCACTGGATGGCTGTTTCATTCAAGTACGAATCTCTTCAGCACAACGCATTCACAACCTCATCCAGAGAATGAACTCAGGACTCTCCAGCTCAGCGGCGAACACTTTACCATTACACTACTGAGTCAACTGCTAACGTGATATTAAATTAACAGTCAACAATCTCTACAACACATAATTACAAAGAAATAATTTTATTTAATTGTCTATTAGAACTGTTCACTCTTCTGTATATAAATCCTAATAATCACATAAATAAGTTTAATGCATAATTGAATTTTATTATTAATAGTAAACATGTGTTCGGTAAAATATTCAGGTCAAATTATTCCACAGTAATTATTATTATTTGCATATTTATAACATGAAATTATTAGCGTATTTTTAATGAATTCTACAAAATAGTAATTTATATGCAAACAAATTACTATAGACGTTTAAATTGAAAACAGTTACATTTAATTTTTCATGTATATGTACTTTAAAAAATGTTTAAATCTATGGATTCATACTTAGATGTTGCATAACACACATGTATAAAAATAATGTGTAGGATAAAGGGAGAAACGTTTCTAGATTTGATTCTGTTTTCAAAAAAAAAAAAAAATCAACTATATGCAATTAAATTCTATATCTTTGAAATCATTTTCTAAATTGGTGCATTTGAATGATGTAAGTTATATTTGGCTAATAAGTACAGAGCAATATTATATATCTTGTTAAATCTGGTTTGCGTTCAATTTGAACGTCAAGACAGTCCTGCTGTATGGAGCTGAAACTTGGAGAATTACTGCAAACATCCTCAGACGGATACAAGTATTTATAAACAACTGCCTACGAAAGATACTGATTGTCCGTTGGCCGGAAACCATCAGCAACAGCTTACAATGGGAGAGGACAAACCAACTTCCAGCCGAAGAGGAAATTAGGAAAAGACGATGGAAATGGATAGGACATACATTACGCAAACCATCAGACTGCATCACGAGACAAGCATTAACATGGAATGCTGTTGGGAAACGGAAAAGAGGAAGGCCAAAGAACACGCTGCGTCGAGAATTGGAAGCAGACATTAAAAGAATGAACAGCAACTGGAAACAATTGGAAAGGATTGCTCAGGACAGAGTTAAATGGAGAATCCTGGTGAGCGGCCTATGCTCCTCAGTGAGGAGTAACGGGCATAAGTAAGTAAGTAAGTAACATTATAAATATCGCACTCTTAAGCGATGTTTTATTTGTATTGTCTACCTCTCACAATATATATATTTGGTTAGTTAGTTAGTTAAATTCGTCACAGATTATTGTCGGTTGGGTACTTTTGTTAAGCAAGGAACACTGGACAGCTACTTCTTCCTTATATGGGATTTCACGATACGGCGCACTCTCGATTCAAACAAGGAATCGAACCAAGGGCCTACAGGTTTGTCGACAGATTCCTGACCCCTACCCCGCAGCACTGGGCTGACCAGTGTCCAATCATGGAATCCTGTTATGACGTAAAACACATAGCCTATGTTTGGTTTATGAGACCATTTGGTCGATATGGCCTTATGCGCACGTGGCCACAATGACAATGCCAGTGAATACTTTGCTAATTCCTGTACGTTTTCCCGGTGCCCGTTTGATCCCAGGCCAGAATTCGGAAAACATACACCAATGAATTAACCAGACAAAGAAATATTATATTTCAAGTATTTCTTCATATATTCACAAAACCACACCACACAGTGAACCAAGTAGGAATTTGCCATTAGTACGAAACAACAGGGGATAGCAATTAGGATGAGTCTGAAGATAGTGGCAGTAAATAGGGTAACTTGCACACAACTAATTAACTATAGTTCATAATAAGTAACAGTATACTAACAGTAAATATACTGAACGGGAGGATAGGATTGGAGGGACTTAGCAATGATAGAATGAAATATCTGCATTACCCACAACTAAAATAAATGAAATAGTTTTCGAAAACACAGTTCTGAGAATTCGTTACACCTCTTCAGTTGTCCAACATAAATTCACACTTTTTCCGCTTTTTGACAAAGCTCTATAATCATCCATTTTCACCGGTGATAACTGTATTGTTCCCTACAAATCTGGCCTCCACCCACCACAACTTCTCCCCAGGACTTCAGAAATATGCTGAACTTCTTCACTAGTAATCTGATTAGTGTAATTTAGTTGAAGCAGTTTTGTGAAGATTGCTTTGTTGAATCCATTACGTCGGTTTAGTTGTGAAAATTATTGAGTGTTCACTGAGCTGAGGTCCCTGGGTTCGATTTAGTCTACTATATTTAGCACCTTTCTCCATATGGTCACCTTAATTCAATAAATATTTCTGACCTTTTGTAGTTTGTGATCAATATTTAACGTTGTTTTAACCGATATCAGATTATTTAACAAATTCTTTGGTAACCTTGTTGCAAAGGATGAAAATAGTGACATGGTCGTAACTCGGCCATTGTTAATTGTTAATGGGGATTCTCTAGAAATATGAAACAAATCGAAATTTTATCTATCAAGTCAATCTTATTGCACGTAGGAAACCTTCATATATACTATTAACATGAATCAGTTAGAGTAAATTTTAAAGATGATTCTTAAAAGGGATTTTTATGTTTACACTTATTACTATGAGAGTTGCTAATCATAGGACAAAAGTATTGAAGAAATTTTCCCTGTCTCAGTTCTCACTACCTTCAAATATATTTCTACACACATTGACAACTTTATGTATATTCAAACTAATAGACACTTTATTAGTAATGTTGCAACCTTCCAGATATCGTTTATTGTAAACTTTATAACTCCGCATGACATATTCAAATAAAACAGCCTTAAAACCAGTTCATAATAACTTTATCAATGAAAGACTCATACATAAGACATACTTTCTCACATTAACTGAACTGTGAGAATATTTCCAAGACATTTTACTTTACGAAAGTCTTCACTGTTGTCTGAGTAGATAAAAATTAAACCAAGTGGATACTTATGTAAGTAATTCTCTAAATGAATCTAAACAAAGTATGAACTATAACATTAACAGAATACAACCAATTTTTCCTAATCCCTTGCTTATAGTCCAGCTACTTGCATATGATAAGTTGCGTTACCTGACCATTTTAACGGTTCTAGAAAGTGGAAAGCATATTATTTTATATCATAAAAGTAAATAAACTGTTTGTTAGGTTTGCATTTTCCTCTTTTCATTGAAGCTATTCTTAATTAGGCAAGCAAAATTAGTATGTGTAGTTGTCGGATGACTCACAAAAACCTCTATGAAGCCTTCCGAAGCCCTGAAAGGGTCGAAGACTTTCTATTCAATCACTGTTCAACAGAATGTTTCAAAATATTAGTATGGATTATTCCAACTAGATATAAGCTGAAAACCACTGCTTTCAGATTGGATTAACTGTAATGGTGATTTCATTTTCTCGCAAAGCTATAAATACGCGAGTATTTTGAATATATTTGGCACTTACTGGAGTAAACATTCCTTTCTGCTTTTCTTCTGTTTTCCGATTCGGGATGTGGAGAGTTCAAGATGTTGGATTGCTGAAGTTGTATGAGGTGTTATTAGTAATTAAGCGTGAGACATAACAACAGTCGGAGACGATATTCAAAGTGAACTGTATTATATTTGTTTCAGCATCGTTTTAAAACATCCTTCACTGAAGTAAATTTACGGTGAAACTAAACTTTGCATGACCTTGAGGCACCTCTTAACCAATGAGAATGAAAAACGATGAAATTAAAAAAAAATCTACACATGATACACTGTTTTTACATGATTTATAAACTTTTGGAGGTTGGAGATGGGTTCATTGAGTTTAAATTTAAAATATGAGCGATATAGGAACTCATCCATATGGGTCCAAATCATGTTGTTTCTAGAACCTTTATAAGGTCTAAGAAACTCCTTCAGACGTGACCAGTATCCTTCGACCTTTTGTGTGTGAACACCAGTACATGTGTCAATATAATGTCTTTCGTGTACTACGACATGGTGAACATATCCAAGTCTACGAAGAGGCCGATAAGCTCTCCAGTTGTCAGTATAAATAGTGGATCCTGGTTGAACGTACATCTGGATTACTGATATCAGGGTCTCTGCAGTTCGATCTGGAACATACTGGAAATATCTCTTTCCTAAGGTTCTATCGTAAATACCAAGGACCTACCAGTGAGATTAAAGCAATTATTACTTACCCATTTTGGGGAGCATCATCGATGAAAAAGGAGGGTCTGATGCAGATGTAAAGACAAGGGTTGGCAAGGCAAGGGCAGCATTCCTGCAGTTGAAAAACATCTGGAACTCAAAACAAATATCAACTAACCTCAAAGTCAGACTCTTCAATTCGAACGTGAAGACAGTCCTGCTGTATGGAGCTGAAACCTGGAGAATTACTGCAAACATCCTCAGACGGATACAGGTATTTATAAACAACTGCCTACGCAAGATACTGAATGTCCGTTGGCCGGAAACCATCAGCAACAACTTACTATGGGAGAGGACAAACCAACTTCCAGCAGAAGAGGAAATTAGGAAAAGACGGTGGAAATGGATAGGACATACACTACGCAAACCATCAGACTGCATCACAAGACAAGCATTGACATGGAATGCTGTTGGGAAACGGAAAAGAGGAAGGCCAAAGAACACGCTGCGTCGAGAATTGGAAGCAGACATTAAAAGGATGAGCAGCAACTGGAAACAACTGGAAAGGATTGCTCAGGACAGAGTTAAATGGAGAACACTGGTGAGCGGCCTATGCTCCTCAGCGAGGAGTAACGGGCAGTAAGTAAGTAAAGTAAGTACTTACCCATTTGGTTTTTAGAGATACGACTGTAAAAGGCAACTGCATAATCCATAATCCAACTAACATGCAGGTTTGCCTTTGTGTCAGTCTAGACCTGCTGAAAATACTGCCTGTTCTTATTGACTTCTTTTGTCAGCAACCGTTACAACCCCTACTCCATTTCGACTATCATGAAATTGTACTTGAGCCATATTGAGCCCACAATCACGAATTAACTCTCTACAAAGTAATCCGAGAGTTTGTAAATTGGAAATAATAACGTCTTTATTTAAAATTCCAATAAGCGCATCTAAAGTAAGCATTTCGAACGTGAATGAGCGCGCACCCCTCGAAACAAATACCTTGATTATCATTGGCCTTTTCAAGTTCGCCGACAAAGTTTACCTTTACCATATTTACTACTGTACCTGACTTTAGTCTGAAAATATTTTTTGTAAATTGATAAATTTACAACGGAATGTACTTTTCTTTATGAATTAGTAAGCTTCAGTTTTTATGTAAAATTCAATATCAGAGGTTACTTTAAATGCTTAAGTAACTTAATTTTCTAGAAAATACTTATCCATTTGTTACATACTCGATTTACTCAGTCTCGTATTGAGTAGCTTGCAGAATAAAATCAATGGAAGTCTAGATCTTGACAGCTCTATGTTAGTATCTACATATATTCATGCCCTCGGCAGGAATAGTTACTATTTCTAGAAATATCTGGATCAGAAAAATGGTTTGCTTAGTCTTATGTGAGCTTCAGCGTAAACGTGCCTTAATAGAAGTTTTGAGTATTTTCTTTGGTTGACATACTTCTCTATTATCTATGATATTGTGGTGGATACTACTTATAAGGTCATCAATAAGTAGTAGGTAGCAGAACGTCAAAAGTTTTCTGCGCCTCCTCTGTCCATATAAATTTTTCATTGCTTAATAGTTTATACAGTGGTGCAGCGATCTCATTGAAGTTCTTTATAAAGCGGCTGTAGAATGCTGCTCTTCATATAAACTGCCTGAGTTTCCTTTTCGAAGGGGGTGCCGTTATGTTCTTGATAGTCAAAATCTTCTCGAGTAACGGCTTCATTTCACCATCTCCCACTTTATACCCCAGCAGTGTGACGTTACATTTGGCTATCTGCCACTTTTTCTTATTGATGCGCAACCCAAAATCCTCGATTCGTTTGAGTACTGCTTCAAGATGTCTTATGTGGTCTGTCTCTGTTTTACTGTAAACCACCAAATCGTCCCCGTACACCTCCACGTTCTCAAAATTTCGTAGCATTAAGTTCATTAATCTTCTAAATGCGAACGGCGCTCCCGCCAGCCCAAATGGCATTCTTCTAAACTGGTACTGTTTATGACCCACAGTGAAGGTTGTCTTGTACCTGTCATCCGCTTTTATCGGTAGCTGCCAATACCCTGACCTGAGGTCCAGTACAGTAAACAACTTTGCTTGTTGTAAGCGATCCAGGGTTTCGGCTACAGTTGGCATTGCACATGGCTTCAACTCAGTTATGCTGTTTAGTTCTCTGAAGTCGACGCAGAATCTATATTTCCGATTGGATTTCTTTACTAGAAGCACAGGTGAGTTGTAACGGCTATCGGCCTGGCCGATAACGATGGGGTTTCTTTACACCGCCAGTAGCTGGGGCACTCTTGCGAACAGACCTTGAAAGACTAGTTCGTTGCCAAAAAGGCGATCCAACGCTTAGGACGGTGAGACGAGCGCTAACTGAAGCAGTGGACGACGAATCAATGCACTTTAGCAGAGAGGTAAAGACGTTTCTAAGCCAAAAAGACAGATTAAGATTAAATGTAGCTGGAGTGTTAACATGGAAAGACAACGATGGAAGCTGGATAGCTGTAATTCCAAAGCCATTACGACATGAACTAATCAGTGAATGCCACCAACAAGCACATACAGGCGTCGCAAGAACCACTGACCTCCTGAGACAGAGTGCCTACTGGCCAGGAATGCTAGAAGACGTGATGAGGTACGTCCTCGCCTGCCCCCAGTGTCAGTTAATGAAGGGTGATAAATGCATACGCACGTCGTTACAACCCATCCCCGTAACGATAGTAGGTGATCTGTGGTCAGTGAACGTAATGGGTCCATTTCCTCAGACATCGAGCGGTAACCAGTACGTGTTGGTGATGACCGAGCATGCCACGCGTTGGGTAGAGGCTGTGGCGATTCCTGATCAACGAGGAAAGACGGTGACCGAAGCAGTGATGTGGCATATCGTGGCCGACCACGGAGTCCCGAGAATGATATTGGCCGACTAGGGTCCATGTTTCGAGAGCGAGGAATTCACATCTCGCCTTGGGCAGTTAGGTATCGAACGAGTCAGAACAACACCGTATCATCCACAGACCAACGGACTAACGGAGCGAAATAATCACACTCTAAAAGAATGGTTGGCAGCAAAGAGGGGTAACTGGGAGACGGAATTACCGATGATATTATTAGCACATCCAGCATCGAATCAAGGAATAACAAAGAAGTCGTCATTTCAGTTGATGTACGGAAGGAGACCACGACTGCCAGGCAACATCATCTCCTGGCCTAAGCCGCAAAAGTGGAATGATAGGAAATGGAAGGAAGAGCGGAAACAAGCGGTGGAAAACATACAACGGAAACAGGAAATAGACGTTAAACGATCAGAACAGCATCGAGGGAATCACCTGAGACACTTTTCAGTGGGAGATCTGGTGAAGTGTAGAGGACGGAGGAGCATAACGGGTGGCGGACATGGCTCGAAGAAGGTACTCCCCAAATAGGAGGGCCCGTATACAGTCATCGCTAGGCGTGGACTGGTATACACCATCAAGAAGGACAACAAAGAGAAGCGTGTAAACATAAGTCAATTGCAAAGATGGATGTGTTGGAATGATGGGGCAAATACTCAGAAACAACCGGTGACCACAAAGGCAAGAAGGTCAGCGCGCATACGAGCACAACAGTTAAATGGAGGGGCGAGTGCGGTGGATACTACCTATAAGGTCATCAATAAGTAGTAGGTAGCAGAGCGTCAAGGGAATTAGGAAGAATCAGTAAACAGCATACAAGGCGAGTTGCGAGGTGGCAAGAAGTAAAGTAAGATTAAAATACAGAGGACAATCGAGAAAAACCAAGAGAAGCAAGCTAATAAACGACACAGTCCAGAGAACGCGGAGGATGTGCAAATTGATGCTTGGAAGTAAGATATGTAATGTTGTATGACATACTCTGTTTCGCCAAGAGCATTACTGCTTTCGCAGTTGGTCTTTTCACAATATGACGAAGTACAATAAAAGCTTGAATAGTCTTACGATTGCACCTACTTCAGCCATTGGTAGTGTCATATTCATGAGGCTATGTGGTTGTAGGGCTTTTACTGTTTTTCTTGACGTTAGTATCTACTTCTTGTAGGTTTATCTATAAATTAATGCACAACTAAAATATATTATCTGTCATTCAAAACAAAATAGACCTTTAAAGTGTTTTTTACTTTCTATTTCTAAGTGTGTTAGTTTTAGTAAGTAGTTCAATTTATTTATCAACAACATTGACAATAAACATAGTCAATTACAATTTCTATCTTGATTATTCTAATTGAATGAAGTATTTCAATAGGAAGTAAACAGATGAAATCAGTCCGATCATAAGAAAAATATTAAAATGTACATCATTTACTTGAAAAATCTAATGAATACAGAGAAGAAGTAGTTGGATGTTATTTATGATTTGTTTGTTGAAATTGATCGGTGGTATATAATGACTTAATAAATTAATAACTAACACTTTTAACAAAATAAAATGTACACTTTAACTTAAAATTTGCCAATCCTTTTGATAACTTTCCGATGATAAATAGTAACATGGTCATAGGTTAGAATTAATTGTAGTGGTTTTTTTAAATCCAAGAAGTAAATTAGTATGTCGACTATTTATAATGAACATATACATTTAACTAATTACCTTAAACAACCTTATGTTTTAAGCTAAATGTCTCGTAGTAAACTGTTACATTTTTCATTAAGTAAATGGAGATTTATTGTAACTTTGTAGTGCAGTTATGGTTATGTGGCTCAGTTGATTGGTAAATTAGAATTCATAGTATTAATGTCCAAAATAGTTTAGTTGATTGTATTCGTCACAAACTGATGTCGGTTGAATGCCAAGGAAAACCAATGAGCTATAAATAGCTGTTTTATCTTAGTATGGAACTTTCTAGCGATCTACACTCGTGACTCCACTGGGAGAGATTCAATTCATCATCTTCAGGTTTCATGGCGAACACTTAATCATCTGCACCACTGGGTCGGCCGGTGTTCAATGACAGATATAGACTGGTGATCAGTCCGTTAAGTGTAAATTTGTGACTAGTTAAGTTTACAAAGGCTACAGGTGATACAGTTACCACCAGTGGTACAGATTGGTTATCGTATTATTTTTAAAATTGATGGCAGTGGGAATTCAATGATTGGACGCTGGCTCAATTGTGCAGATGGTTAAGTGTTCACCATGGAACCTGGAAATCCCAGATTAGATTCCCACGCGGAATCGATAGTTCAGTGCTAAAGAATCCTATACTAGAACAAAACAGCTTTTCAATTGTACCTAACCGGTATCAGTCTGTGACGAAAACCATCAACTACATTTAACACCTGTCACCACAAAACCATTTTCTTACAGAAAACTGGTGTACTAAAAATACCAAAATATATTCAATTACATTACATTTGGTGATGTAGAGTTCTGCAAGGCGTTTTTACACGGGTTGAGATGTCACAGTCATTACTTAAATGTAAGTAATACAAATTAAGTACTTCAGGTCGACATAAAATGTTATTTAAACGTTGATCACTCATTTATCATACTATATGTAACTTTGTTTATAACTATTATTTTTACAAAAATCTATTCCTTATTATCATTCCATTTATGCAACGGCTGTTTTGTTCCGATATCTTCATTTGAATAAAGCAAGAAATGATAGAATATGTAGAGTACATTGAATCCAATCTATTATAGTGCATTCTCACCAGTTATATACAGACTATAGATTTTAAATAGCTTAAAATACTGATATGTATGGATGGTATAAATTGAATTGTTCATTAGTTAACAACAGACTGTTAAATTTTATATCAAGAATTGGTCTGAGCATGACAGTCAACGACAATTGGAAAATACTAAACAGCTGTTTCGTCCGCGTATAGGACTCTTCAACAGTACACGTTCATAAGTATTGTTTAAGTTGGATTGTTACTGACAAGCTAAATCCAGGACGTGAGTTTTAGCCTATTTGAGACTCGCTGGCAGGATGTGCCTGAATCTCAATGTTGATGTTCACACCGGGATTCGGACTCAGTTCATTTTGTGCCAAACATATTCGCTACTAGACTACTGAGCTTAGAATGTCACCCTTGGATATGTAATTAGGACGAATTTGTATCGTCCCGGTATGAACATCAAACTAGAATACAGGTACATCCTGCTGACGAGTGGGGAATAGGACAAAACGCTCATCCTGGGTTCCGATCGCCAGTTTAAATCCAAACTGGACAATACTTGTGGTTCATCGCTTTATCGAGATAATCCTCCCAGGGCGCACATATAACAACAGGGATTGACCAGCTCCAGTCCAAATTCGTTCTAATTACACTTTCACGACTCCACCAGCGATCAGACTAAAAACCTTCTGGCTCATCAGCGAATCGTTTACCATTAAAGGACTGAGCTCATGAAGAGTATTGTACTAGGACTAGATAGCTCCCTAGTTCTTCAGGGTTGTTAATGGCTGACTAATTCAGGCCAATTCATGATATCAAATCAATATTCAACAATATCCACCATACCCAATCGCAACTGATTATTCAGTAAGTAAATCTGTAATGAAGCTGAATTTGGAGTATCTACAAATAAATTGGTTAATGACTTAATAAATTTACTTAAGTAATTTGAAAAGATGCATTCGGAATAAAGTGAAATCAGTTTAATGGGTCATGTATAGATGATAATCGTAGAGAATAATACAAAAACCTTGATCATGTGATTATAATTATGAATTAATTACGAAATATGAAGATAACGAATAAAACAGAAGGGATAAAACTCATTGAAATGCATTCACGAAAAAGAATGATAAGAGGGAAGTCAAAATCATAGATATGTTTGTCACAAAGATAATTAAAGGTCAACCACTGGATTCTTTTTAAGACAAAGGACAAAGTTTTCATCTTATTTTAATGATCTCATAGAATTTTAATAACAATTATATGAGTTGCTTACTGATAACTTTGCATGGATCCATATTATCTATTTCATATGGTGTATCTATTAAGTGGCAGACAATTGAACTTTTACAAACGTGTTCAACATTTTCTGCAAATGCTATCTTTCTTGCTTTAGTCAAATTTATGATAGTAACAAATCGTATGATGTTTTCATCAATTTATAGATTATTTTCCAATAGACAATCTATTTCCTGACCGACATCAGTTTCAAAAATAGTCTTGGATATAGAGTGACAGAACTGTATTATTTATCATTGTAAGCATCATGTATACCTTAACTTCTAACTCACTAGTGATAATTTTTAACCTTAAATCAAGAATACAAATAAACTGGAGGCATACTATATCATTAGTTATAAAGGTTTGTACTGGTTAGCAAAATCTATTGAGATGAAATAACTATTCATTCATCACTTTCTTGTATTCGTCTCTTTTTCGGCTACATTTACCCAGAAATGTAACCTCCACTATTCAACAATGTCCATTAGCAAATTTTATATTACTTTATACATATTTGTTCATTCATACTGAAATGTAATATATATATATATATATATACTGGAATTTTATATTATGGGAAGATATTTCTGATAACTATACTTATGTTTTCTGACAGTTCAATACAAATGTACACTGTGCAGTAACAATAAACGTGTATCTACCTACGTGTATGTAGATTTTCAATAAAAGAATCTAGTTTGCAAAACTAAAATGTTTGTTTCAATATATGCAAATAAATTGTTATGCAAATGAGATTAATCAAATGAAATTTTTATATCAGCATTTATTTTACCTAACTTGAAAATTACTTCTTCTTTCATATGTAATTAAGTAAACAGAAACCAGAAAATGGAAAGTTTACAAAAGTCTTGTAAACGGTTTGTATGATTGTCAATGCATAAAAGGATAAAAAAAGGTTAACTTTCAATCACAAATGACAATATTTTCCTATCTTAATAATCTTTTTAGGTGGTACATGTTGTGATGTCTAACACCTTTAATATACCAACTTTTGTTGCAGTATTTTTGTTACAATGCTGGAAATGTTTGGATAGATATACTGATTACGACAGTTATAGTGATTTTAGCCGAGTGATAATTGTTTGTGATACTTACTGATAAATACAAATACCTTCGCCCTCCCCCCTTTCTCCATTGAACCGATATTCAAAGACAAAATAACTAGTCAGTAATTATGAGTTGTTTTATGTAACAAAATAATACACTTATATTGCAAAATAAGAACTATTAAAATCCAAGAAAATAACCAATAATTGCTGGATATTATTCTTGTGCGTCACTGGCGATTTTATGAAAGTTTTTGTAAAATGGAATTGTTAATAAGGCCAACTCTCTTTATTGTAAAAAATTACAGCAGGTTAAATTTAATACTACAGTTCAGTATAAAATATAGTGAAGATGACTGGAAGCTAAACAGTTTAGTTGTGGAGCTTTTCTATACTTTATAGAAAACGGACAGAACCGAACTCTTCAATGATTCCGTGTCAGTTCGTTTTCATAGCCTTGTTTTCAACTGATAGTCATCGCACGCGTTGCATTGCTCATTTATTCCTATATTCCCATTGACTGACATTTTTATATTGACCCATGAACTTGATCCACCATGCCGACATATTCATAATCTAATTAATCCTTACGGTCACTCCACAAACCCCCTAATTGTAATTAATATCAGCTCATTAGTGACTAGCTCCTCGAGGTAATTCCTGGGGTTCTAGTGTGAAGACGTGACCGGTGGAGTTTAACTGTGTCGGGTGTAGGATAGTAACCCACCGATGGCATGGAGGAGGTCGCGCAACATATCACGAATTGACTGAATTGGAAATATCAACCGTCAGAAGCCGACTCAGTGGTCCAATCCTAAAGCGTTCGTCGCGGAGCCAGAGGGTCCTGAGTTCGATCCCCGATGGGGTCGTGGATGCGCACTGCTGAGGAGTCCCATACTAGGACGAAACGGCTGTCCAGTGCTTCCAGGTGATCAATGGTTGTATGATTCACATCACTTCGTGATATCGAAATTGAATAAAAGTAGTTACTTTGCATTAGTTTGATTTCTTATATTTGTTCAAAAATATGATAAATGGGGATCACAGAAGTCATATGCAAGAAGATTATTCTTGTAGGCACTATACAGTTAATTAACTTTTTAATATATACATATGACGTGGGTTCAAATCCTACATGGAACATTACATTATGATTACAAGTAAACATTATTGACGACTAGTACGAAACCTAAATCTAGTAATACCAACGATTGATACAAAGCTTATTACATCAGTATGATATACTAATGTTCATTTTTTGTTAAAATTTACAAGTGATAATTCGATGTTTTTTTAAAAGTTCATTCCTAAGTAAACACACCGGTAAACACTACTGTACAAAGGCACAGAATGAATACTTGCCTGCTGAAATTCTAATTCATAGTCACATTAAAAAAATGACGAAACATATACAGTTAAGGCAAAAATAGAATACCGACAGAAGTGGAATTCAGGCGTTACATATCGTTTTATTTGAAACTGGTCAACTGGATTCACTTTCATTCAAATGCAAATATATTTACACTGGGACTCATACTAATTACCTTACACTACAACCATTAACCGTTATATCATTGGTAGACGTCAATTCTTCATGCCTTCAGTTTTTTCAAACAATGAAACCTAATATATACAATAATGTTTAGATGAGTGTAAAATAAGTCACAACTTTAAGTAAACACATTAAATTAAGTCGTCTAATTACTACATATAATGCCAACCGAAATGGTAATTTTAAACCTTGTTATTTTATACATAAATCGGCATCATATCACAAACTACTGGTTACACACAACTTCGGTAAGCCCTAACCCATTACACTGCAATAATTGTGATTCAAATAATTTGAAGCAAATTACTTGTTAACAATCAAGATATATGCAAAATGTACTTTGTGTAGATGCTTTATGACTTGAAAATTCGTTTCATAATTAAATAGTTTATTACCAACCTTACACTTACGTTACTGACTATTTATAATATAAATTTCAAGAAACTGATTCTCTGTTATGTATTAATGAAAACAAAACGGCTTGTAGAAAAGTTTCCATCTGTATATGCATAACATCCAAGTGAGCAATCTGTTGTTTATTGTACATATATGTTTTGCTTAATAAAAGAAAAGAATGGTTATTGTCATGACATGTCTATGTGAAATCATTACTTGAGGCTTACCCGTCACGATACAATAGAATTAATTAAATAATTATCTGTTATAAATAAGAGGAATGTCCTATAACGAAGTCTATAGATAATTAGAGATGAGATTAATATCGTCTAATAAAGTCTTACCTTGACCGTTTCGTTTAACATGATATAATTATCTAACCAATGTAGTCATAGGCTGGATCTATCAGTCAATATTCACCTAAACTAGCTTATACTAACCATTAGGGTTGAGCTCTCAAGTTCTTTTAACACGTTCTATGTAAGAGTCACTCTCATCAGACGCTAATTTATCTTGGGAAATAGTAAAATAGGTAGAAAGATAGAGCGTAATCAACGTCACTGTTTAGTTCATGCTATGCATTTGACTAGGTGTATGAGTGAGTTTGATTGATTCATTTATCATTTACTTGGTATCAAGCTTTGTGATACTTTATTTTTCAATAAATTAGTCATATAACTAACAATCAGTTGCACACTTTGTTAAGTTAGTGATTACTAAATACCATTTTTCTCACTGTATTTATGCATGTTTACTGTGGCTTCATTTTACGTAAGCAAAGAAGGCGACTTTTTCGTAATACATGAACGAAGCGTATTCTTTTTAACAAATCCACATTAGATTCTACAGTTATTAATTGAAATCATTAATGCAAAGAAATGACCAAGTAGATTGTCATGATATCGCCTATAGATTAAAACATACACATTTATAATTACCAGTGAAATGGAATTGTCAATGACAATTCTACAATGTATCAACAGATTATCCATTGGGCTTTCCTATGAACACGTAACAAATAAGACCACTGATCAGGCATCCAACGACAGAATTCGCATTAATACTTACACTGATCAAATCAGGTCAACTTAGACATAAATCTTCTGAACTAATTGACCTGGGTTTAACTAGGGAAAACAAGAGCTTAAACATATTTCTTATGTAACCATAGTTTTGGCTTCTTATGCCAAATACCCGTTGGTTCTACTATCCGAAACATTTTGAGTCTAACAGACTCCGATACACAATTACTAACCCCAATGAACTGCTAATATGAACTTGTTTATGCCAGCACTGTGACCCATTTTACTCATTTAGTGTAAGACACACTGAAATTAATAACAAAGATAATCTAAACATCAGTTATTTAATGTGTTAATTTATATGGAATATATTGAGTGAGAATATCAATATAATTAAAGTTAGCATTATATTATGATTAAGAACTTAAGTATCCTTACTTTCTTGGTAAAAATAAGTTTATCCAACATTAAAGTTTGAGGCATGTGTAAGTTAATTGAAGAAAATAAATAGATTTAGAATATTCATTTTATTCTTTTCAAACAGAAAAATTCACAATTTAATTTGGATTGTGGCTGGTAAGTGGAATCCAGTATGTGCGTTTCGTCCTATCTGGGACTCTTAGGTTGGATATACTTGCATTCTAGTGTTAATGTCTACACCGAAACTCGAACTGAATTCACCACGAGGCTATTGAGTCTAGGCAGACACTTGTATAGCAAATAAGTAGCTATAATATGAATTCGTTTAAATCTTCCCGTTGGTTTGATATAGACTAAAATCGATCAGTCTTTGTTTTCAAATGTGTAAATTAAATCATAGTTGTGAACTTCAGCTGTATCGAGATAATATGATGAGTATGTACATACAGCAGCAGAGACTGATCAATTTCAGTTCATATTAAGCCAACAGAAAGATAAAAAAACATTCAAAAATTATAGGAAAATCTATTTCATTTCCTAGATTTAAGTATAATCTATCTTACCAGATGTTATTGTGCCTTAACAATTTAATATTTAACAGGAATTATCTAATGTACTAGGTAAAGTAGATTATCATGGATTCTAATCTTATTAACTATAAACGGATCAAAACAGTTTATGAACCGTTAAAAAAATAAGTTTTTCAACAACTTACGAAATCTCTGATTAACGAACACGGAGGTTGCAACATATATGTGGTTTGACAGTTGTACATAAGAAGTATAAATCTGTTTTCTTTTTGTTTCGCTACTAAGATTTGATTGGTAGCTTGAAGTTGCAAATGTAGACTGAATCACTGCTGTTAAGTAATACTGAAAACCATATATATGCACCTGTAAACCCATATTCGATTTTTGTCTTAACCTTACATTCACTTCATACACTTAATTTAAAATTGAAAACCACATGACTGAATTATTCTAATGCCATAAATTGATGATAACAATGTCTACTGATCTTCGAGTAGCAAAATAGTGTAATGTTTGCATAGTCCTCAGTGCCAGTTATGAATCACGTAGAACATTATTAATCTATTAATAACATATAGTTTATGTACATTGAAACTATACGAAGGTGGCGCCTATTTGAAAACAATTTGAAATTTGAAATCTACAGGTCATATTACCTGTTAAATAGCAAACATTTTAGTTATAATTGACAATTAAGCATTTTAAATAACAGAAGAAATATATTATTACTCTTTTATTGAATAACAGTACGTTCTTTAATTGTAATGATTTATAAATTAGAAAACCACTTCAATGTATTACACTTAAAATGTAGATCAGCTGATTATTATGCTGTAAAAAGAACAATAAGAGCAACAACAACAACAATAGAATAACCTGATTCAGGTCAACATTTTGGTTACAATGAGTGAAATACACATTCTTGAAATGATGTTTCATTTATAGAAAATAAAATGAAGTTAGATAGATAGATTGTATCTTTACAATTCATGTTTCAATTTTAACAAGAGAACGAATTTCTTAACATGAAGCTTTGTGAATTAAGTTTGTGAACAAATAATTTACGTTCTCGAACTAGTAAACGTTTTGAATATTATAATAGTGCAAGAAAAATAAGGAATGTAAAAGAAAATAAATTCACTCGTTTATGATATTCCTTAACCCTTGCTAACAATATAAGATGCTAAGGAATAATATAATTAAAATTGAGAATTTGACATCCGTTATGTCCTGAAGTTTACATCGGATAGAACAGGATAAGAAGATATTTAATCAAACCTAGTTAAAGTTGACAGGCATTTACGTGTTTTAAAGATTACCATATATGGCCTTATGTGAATGGATAAGTAATCTCATCCAATCTCGAGATTATACATCTGTTTCATATAAGTATGATGCTCTTCAACAGCTTGTCCTTATTAGGGAATAGAATGCAAGATGCATAGGTCTTGGGATGAACACCTAACCCTCAGTACCACTGTACTCGCTGGTACTCAATGACTGAACTCACAGCAGTGAATCTGTGATACCGCGCAGTTGTTAGTTTTCTATTGGTGAAAACGGTTTCACTCTCGGTCTGTCTGGACTCCACAAGTCACAATTCACCAGAACTTCAAGATCACCCTGAAATTAATTACTAATAAACCGATTATTATAGTCAACTTAAGGTTATTTGTAAGTTGATTCAATCTACTAATTGTATACAAATGCATTTCTCTTGATATTTTTTCAACTTAGTTGTTTGTATTCGTCATAGATCAATGTTGGATACTGCTAAACCTAGGAGTACTGAATAGCTGCTTCATCATAATATAGAACTACCCATAAGTATACACCTTCGATTCACCCAACGGGTCAAACTCATGGCCTTCAGGACTCATGGCTAACGCCTTACTGTCTACTTCAGTGATACTTACAAACAACTACCTGTCTTCACAAAACCACTTCAATTTATCTTATTCGAATATAAGTGCTATTATTGTCATTACTAACATCATATTATCACATGAAGAGTTTGTCAAGCATTTACTTAATTTAGCTAATTCATGTCAAATGTTATACATTAAGTAATCTTTAACCAAACATCAGTTCTGATTTATATTCACATTGTTCATTTATTCCACCCTAATATACCTGTTTAAAGATTGCTCTCATAGTTACAATTGATGCATAAATTTATTAGAGTCTACCTAGTCATATCTACATTAACACGTTTTACTTTCGTAATAGTCAGATAATTAGAATTCTTATTTATTTGTTTCGGAATACTAATTAATTAGGATTCATCATCATCAGCAACGTAGAACCAGGCACATACACCCGTAGGTTCAAGTTGCCATACCACATTAGCACTACGAGATTATTGAGGTAACGTAATAGGAGAATACACTAGGGAAGAGTAAAGTAAAGGTGTGTAACAAATAATAATAGAATTCAAGATCTAGATGGAGTTAAAGAGTGAATACACTTTAGCCACTGTGACTGATTCTGAGCCATATCGCCTAGTGTCTTTAGCCATTTATTGCGATTATCACGCGGACCCCAACAAGGTAATCTACATCTACCTACATGGCTTAGACCAGTAGTCAAGGGCTTCATGGACTGATGTCATGTTTTGGTTCGGCCGCCCCTACCCTCTTTCCATCTTACTTCAACCTTAGCCAACATCACACGACGAGGTAGACGGTGTAATATATGTCCCAGCCATCTCAGTTGATGAAGGTTAATTACCTCTTCGACTGATTTACCGTGTTTCCCAAGAACCTTTTGTCTAACCTTACTATTACTTATTCGGCTATTCCATGATATACGAGCGATGTTACGAAGAATCATATGGTCAAATACTTGGAGTCGAAGCATATCTTGGGTTTTCATGGCCCACGTTTCGCAGCCATATGTTAAAACGGCACAGAATCCTGTGCAGTACACCCGGGCTTTCGTTGAGATACGGATATATAAGTATACTAATCGCAATGAAAATTTGTTCAACCAAAAATTCTTCATTTAAATAAAATTGTTTCGAATGAAATGTGAATTTTCGAACCATTTAATAGAAGCTAAACAATTCCATTCGTTGACTAATCTTACGATTAAATCTAATTATTACCAAATACTAATTCTTCCTATGATATATCGTCTATGGTAGGTATTTTTAGTTCAAATTCGAGGCAACCTTGACATTAATAATACGTCCCGTTTTTGGTTAATTATAAAATTTTACGAGGTTATTTAAGTAAGATGTCTGTATATTCATATATTGTATTCTAGTCCACTTCAATTAATAAAGAAACGTATTATAAGAATAAAATGATAATAAACGAGAAACTATCAAAGATCCAAAAAATCCAAACATACTGAGAAAAATGAATGAAACAAGAAGAATAACTTTCGATGTGTTTCAAATCTAAACGTTTTCTTTTCACACATCTACTGAAAGTATGCTGTAAATTTTATGCTAGGTGTATATCCATAAATTAATATAATTCACGTAAATGATGCTTTATACATTAAGGTGATCGTAATCTATTATACGCTAACCCATTTTCAACACCATTACAGTCTTCGCTGCCACAATATATGCACATTGTAAGTAAATGAAATAATGAGGACAAGATTCTTTACAGATAAAATATATAATGTTCAGTTTATGTTGACACCGTACAGTTTAGGTCTTTTAAATCTATTCAATAAGATATTCCTGTAAGTTATTCGTAATTATACTACTACTACTAATTAACTAACTTTTTTATCATGTTAATTAATTGAAACCAAAGTTAGATTATTAATTATATACTTTATCAAGAAGTTAATGGCTTATGAAATAAACAAATAACTAAAATTTATTACATTTGTATATGCATATCTCTATTGTTGTAACTACTTTACTATATGAAAGTGATCAGAGAGAATTGTAATTAGGACGATGCAAAGTTAGAAAACATAGATAAATGGATGATAAGAGTTCTTTTCATCCTACTAAATATACGATGATAAGTTAGCAACCTTTTCCTTTCAGCTATATACATTCGTCAATACGCATACTTTGTCGGTATTAATAAATAGTTATGTACAACTAAAATAATATAAAGTACAAAATAGATTTTCGATGAAGGATACGCTATGAATTATTACAACAAGTATCATATTGTATTAAAATTAGGTCCATACTGAAATAAATACCGCATCGAAGTGATACATCATCTCACTCATAACCTAGTCCTAACATCTGCCTAGTGGATTAACCACCCCCCCACCTGTATTCTTACTTTAAAAATATTTAGATATTTAAAGATATTGGCTGGATACTATTGAAAACCTCTGAGCAGTGAACATCTAATTTGTCTTAGTATAGTACTGCTCAGTAGTGCGCACCCTAGGTTTCGCCACGACAGATTCCCTGTACCGCTGGACCGGCATCGAGCGGTAGAATTCCCACTTCTATCAATTTGTAATATAGCGTAACGATTACACATTGTTGTTACCGATAACTGTTTTTCTCTCGACAAGTCTGAACTCCGCCAGTTACGAATCCCCACATTATATTACAAGACGATGGAGGTGAGAATCCTACCGTTTGACGCAGGCCTAGCTGTTCGCCAGCTCGAAGCCCTTGTGGCGAAATATTAGGGTGCACACTGCTGAGGAGTCCCATAATAGGACAAAGAAGAGCTACGCAACCAAAGTCAGTTTATGACGAATTCATCAACCAAAACTTAACCTCCACAAACCACTCTAATTTAGTATTTAGAGATATATAAGAGGAAGTAATTATTTCGTTTCTCTGAATACTTGGCTTCTAAAAGCTATGTGAAAACAAGCAAAGTATTTTTCTAGATGTATCTATTAGATAGAACTAATTAACATTCAATATAACTTTGCGGTATCATGGAATTTCTGTATGACAAAATACAGGAGATAACGTGTTATATTTGCCATTGAGTAAATTATTGATTCTATTTATCGTATACTACCTGAATATGTCTACAGAATAGGGAGCCGTGTGGAGCTTAGTGGTGCATTAACCACTATGTTTTGTTGTTAATCAACTATTTAATCATATAGACTGGCCCAAAGGTTGGTAGATTTTCATGCCCTTTCATATAACTTAAGTTTTATTACATAAAGAGATAAGTAACGATAATCGAGAATCAATGTAGTCATCAACTATAAAACTATCTGATGTAAGTCGAATTTTCATGTCGGGTAAACGGAGTTTAGGAAAGTTGCAAATGTTTAGTGATTACCTTAACTGCTCCATTAGATGGTAGTTGTGTTAGAAAATCAATCACATATTGAACGAACTCTGTTGACAGTCGGAATTGTTACCAAGATTATAGTAATTTTCAGAACTGCAATTACTTGACACTCGGAATATTACATTCAGATTTGCATAATAGGGATAATTTGTATAACTGTATATTAATAATCAGAATCTTCACAATGAGAAGTCGTGACTGGTAGAGTTCAGACTTGTCGGGAGCGAGACAGTTATCACCAATGACAGTGGATGGTAGTCGCGCTATATACCACAAATTGATGGAAGTGGGAATTCTACCATTGGATACCGACCCAGTGGTGCAGATGGTTAGGCGTTCGCCGTCAACCTGAAGTCTCTGGTGCGGAATCTGGGGTGCGCACTGCTGAGTTCCACACTAGAACGAAACAGCTGTCCCTGGTTTTCCGTGGTACCCTGCCAACATTAAATATGACATAATCAATCAAATAAATAATTAATAGTAGAAACATCAATATTTCGGGAGGTAAATCACTCTGAGAACACGTTAAGCTATGTTTCTAGAAATGTCTATACAGGTAAAGGCATTATGTCATAGTTTGTGATTGTTCGTATGACGACTTTACTTACTGTAGCAAATTTAATGAGACATTATTAGTAAAACTATAATGTTTCTTAGTGTCGTCTCATACTTAAGATTTTCCATAGCTCCATAGCTAGTGATGTAAAACGGTTTGAAGTAGCCGGGACGATGTGCTTCTTTACTTATTTTTCTCGCTAGTTGGTTTTCATCAGCAAACGTGTCTACATTTTGTAGAGGACTAGAAATTTGCCTTTGACCAAACATGGAATACTCAGCTACACATTTAGAAATTTCATCACAAGGCGGTTCGGGATGTGACCAACCTCCTGTAAGGTTGAGATATTTTCATCGAATTATTACTGAGTAGTGTTTGTTGGATGCTGGGCGAATTCTATAGTAACTTGATAGTAAAGACCCGAAAATTGGAATCTACGTGATACGGATATAAATCTCACAGATAGTATTAATTCCTTCAAAATTGCAGATATACCTTACAGACAAAGAGCAATTAATAATAAAGCCGAGGTGAAACGAAATGCCTTTTAAAATACTCACAACCATCTTGCTTCAGTCAAAAATCTCGAACCAAATAGACAAGTCGTCTCATAAATTGAATACCATCAACAATGTTAACGATCAGTAAAATATAATATTACTCACCATTCATTGTTTAATCACAAACTAAACATTAAGCTGCAAACATTTATACCTGCTTTAAACTGTTATCATTTACTTCCGCTTATCCGGTAGCATTTCTAACAAAAAAAATGGCATATTATCAAAGTTAAACTAATCATTGGTTCTGTAACTTCTTTTTTGATATTTCCTCTTCTTTATCTCATACACAATATAGATACTAAAGTGTTTACGAATTGAGATTAAAGTTATGTCCATTAAACAACCTGTGAAATATATTTTTATTCTTATCATGTTTATATATATATTTTTATTGGTATTACTATTAACTTTATTGATTTCTAATAATTACATTTATTGATTGATATTTTTTTTATTACATTGTCAAAATAATATCAGTAATTATTGTTACTATGGTAGGAATATTCCTTACATTCTAAAGTTTATTTATTTAATTCTACTTAAACTATTAGAACAAAAAAAATAAATTAATTTAACTGTCAAACATTATTGTAATTATTCTCTCATACTTATTCACTAACAATTGATTTTATATTGATTATAGAACTATGAAAAATAAATTTGTTGTTATTATATATTCAATTACATAATTATTTATTACATAATATAATTGGAATAGATATTTACTAAAATAATTTACTACTTATGAAAAATTTCTTATTATACAAAATTAAATATTGAATGAATGTTGTCACTTTGTTAACTGTAGTAAGATTATTAAGCATAATTAACAATTACTTAATTTCTTATTATATAATCCTACTTATTAACTTCTTCATATTGATCGATAATACTTTTCTTTTTATTGTTATGATTATGAAGCAAAATATGTTTTCTAATGAATAAGATATACGTTTTATTTTTATTACTGATATCATTTTGTTCGTTTAAGGTTATTCATAAGTAAATATAAAGGTACATCATTACAAAGATTGTGTTGGTAACCATTCGTTTAACATTAACGAACTTGTGACATATGCTGCGCTGATTACTTAAATTGATAAAGATAAATATAGTTTACATTAGTTGAAATAACATTATGATTTAGCCTTATCTACAATGAACATTAAAATTGTTGTAAATGAAGCTTCCCACCCCACCCAGTGGCATTTACTAATCAATATTTCCGTCTATGTATGCACTGCATTATACTATACATATATATATATATATATATATATATATATTCAAAAAATCCAGCGAGTTTATCCTAAGTTTAATGGATTTTTCAGATCGATACACAGTGGTTACGTTTTTATGTTATAAAAATTTGATTATACTCCTTGAATAATTTTATAAATGGCATATCCTACATATGAAAACAGCTATTTTACATCTATACTATGCTACTTTTTGGCCATACCTAAGATGCTTAACTCATATACATTTCATAAATAACTCAAACAATAGGTTCAAACTACTATAAGGAAAATTAATTGGAAAGATAAACAGATTTTATTATATATTAACGTTACATTAATGCTACCTCTTACTCAGCATTCTTAATTGGTTTGATAATCTTGTCAGTTTAGTAGTGATAACTTTATAAACAAACATCTAAGTAACATCGTAAAGTTAGTTAAATAAAGTATCGTCTAAATTACATTTTAAAAGGCACCAAACAAAAATGACACTATAAACATTTTTAGTCATCAAGTAAACCTACAGTAGATACGTAAACGATGAATACGTCCAGTGTAGTTTAAAACAACCAAATTTTGACATGTAAATTTCATCATGTAATTATTATACACTAAACTGAGTTTAAAAGTAGTATGAGTGATTGGATAGAAAGTCGAGTCACTAATCTGCAGAATAAATTTAATAGTTCTGTAACATTTATATACTTTTTATGCAAATTTCAAGTTAATCAACAAACTAATAATTAGTAGTATGATATATACATATCAGTCTTCTAGTTAATATGCTTAATTAATTAGGTAACTTCAATACTCATATAATAATGTCAATTTATTAACATCATTTCAATTGTTTCATATTCTGTTAATAAGTTATTAATTGAACATGTCTACATAACAACGTTAATATTGAATGAACTTAATTCTTTAAGTAGAAATAATATACGAATAATAAAATTGTTTTTCTTTAATTTAAATATAAAAGAAGCTATAACTCTACATTTTATATTCTTTTCATGAAAGTAAATTAAAATGTATTAATGATAATAATTCAAATACTAGTAACATATACAAAAGAAAATCAGTTAATATCAATCTTATAATTCTGTTTATACATACATGTTATTTATCATTAACTAAAATGTATTATCATTGAAATGTTAAATAAGCATCATATATTCAGATAATGTTATATATCATCACAAATTTCTGTCTCTCTTATACTCTGTGATAGTTCATTAATATCATGTTTACATGTTTTAATTTCTTCACATTTTTGTATTTGTTGATCTTGATTTTTTTTACAATCTACAACATTATTATAACGTTTATGATGAGTAATTTCATAATGTTGACAATGTTTATGTTTATTTCCATAATGATAATGATGTGTATAATACTTTTTCTGATGGTAATTATTCCAATGAAATGAATTTGTTGGTTTCAATAAAGTACTTTTCAAATTATTATCACATGTATTTGGATGAAATACTGTTTGTGTTAAAGCTACTGAATTTAATAGAATACGATTGTTATTAATATTATTATTATTGTTGTTAATATTACTATTATTAGTAGTATTTAAGGAATACAAACAAATAAACATACGATTTAAATAATCCCGAAAACCTGGTAAACCAATTGCATATATCAGTATATTAATAATTGAATCAAATGTTAATAAGAGATCAGCAACAAGTTTAGCTAGTTGAAATTCAATTTTTAACTTTGTATAATGTTGTATAATGACTAGAATAAAACTAGGTGATTGAAAGCATAGAAATGAAATAGCTAAAAATAGAATTGTTCTTGTTGCTTTCATTTGATGTCGTCGACGTACATTGGTAACTTCAATAATTTTTGTATCACGCCATGGTGAAACATAAAATGATATGATAAATGACATAATTAATACAATTAATGTTGGTGCAATAACTTGAAATATAAAAAAACAATATGCTTCATAGTTAATTATTACATATTGATCTAATAAAGCATCAATGTATGTTACAGTCTTTGTACTATCAATGAAATCGCTAGATAATGGTAACGATAATAATGGTGTATTTACAGATGATATACTCATATCATTCACATAATCATTTTCTTGATTACATACAATAGCATAATCATAAAATGCACGTACAATGCCAAGAAATCCAGAGAGTATCCATAAAAATCCATAAATAAATTTTATTGATAAATGTGAAAGTATACGTCGTTTACGCATTGGATACACAACTACCTCTGTACGCGCTGATGTAATTAACACATTGCACCAATTACGTGTACATAAAGAGCAATCCGATCCCCAGTTGATGAGTGCAAACAATATAAATTCTGTAGCACTTATCATTCGTGGATTTGATGAACAGATAAGTTGTGTTGTATATTCTATGCATACGAATAAATGAAAAAGTACCTCAGTTGCTGATAAAACAAGCAAACTTGTTCTCATGACTGATTTTCTATGTTGCCTCGAAAATACTGATATGCACAATGCATTTAATATTAAAGCAATTATACTAAGTACTAATATTGGTAAAGAATATTCCAGTTTCGTAATACCGGTAGTACTTTTATTTCCACTACATGTACTATTATATTCTATCCATAAAGTCCCATCAAGCATGATCTCCTATACCGGGTATATAAATGTATATATATGTATATACTTCAGCTTTATTGATACATACTATAATAAATTTGTAAATGACAAATATGTAGAAAGCATAAAATTGTAAAATGGGAAAATATGTAGTGAATAAGCCATAGCTCTATGGATAATCTTATTGGTCACTATATTAGCCAATCAAAATAAATCATGCAATATCGTCTGAAATCCAATTACGATTCATTAATTTTGTAATTAGCATAGAAATAAACCGATAAATGATTTTTACTATCTACAAAATAGAATCCCAATAAAAATATGTTCGACTAGGCATTTTTAATGCTAACAACCAAGTAGTCAGGTTAATTTACATAAATCTTCACATATATTAGTATTTATTAGTACCCTATTGTTAGAAACCTAATTAATCATTTTATTCGCTTCTTAATCAATTTTGGAATTAAATAAATTGACCTACTCAGTTTACTTATTCCTCAAGTAGCAATGCTTGTATTGTCAATTGTATTCTTTACAGACTGACCTCAGTCGGGTAACATTTAAAACCAGAGAATAATTGACTGCAGTTCGGCGCTCCAACAATCCACACCTTGCTGTTTTCCACCACGGCACTGAAACCAAAACCTTCAGGCTTCGAGGTGAACGCTTAACCGTCAAAACCACCTGACAAATTAACGATTGATCGTAACATTCACACTTCAATCAATTGGTGATCAACCTCTAATGATTAAAAGCAACATGTTGTAACCGACATATATATATATATGTCTCGCTAATAACTCTTTAAATTTAATTATATAATCAATTGTAAGTCTTGCATCATGCAGTGACTATTTTTGTAATGTCATTAGTAACCAAGCTGCACTGGAGTGATGTCTAATCTTCCTACTTAATTCTTAAGCAGTGAGCATGCACGATCCTACTTGGGATAAGACCCAGGACCATCATGCTTCTTAGCGAATGCTTAGCCGTTGGATTTTTAATGCATTGCATTTTTTATTCCAGCCAATTTAAGAGCGTATGATAATCTTTCATTACTGCTGATCTGTAACTATCTCATATCCAACATGAGACCACTCTACCGATCACGGTTTTTCGATGGGATTTCCATGTCAACCAGTCAAAATGTCTCATTAGTGAGTATGCGATTATAAGCATGAACTTTTGTTCAGATTCACTACAAAACTTTTGCGTTAATAAAATATTGATCAAATTAACGTAATTTGTGGTAATCATTATTCTTGAGATATAAATGGGTTCGGTGTTAAAGCATGATAAGATATATCTATCTGTGATATTTCGTTTAGTTGAATTTTCAGGATACACTTATAGGAGTTGTTTTCTAGTTATTAATGTTTTATTGTTTTTTACGAAATGTTTAGCTGCATAGATTCTATGTTTGCATTATACTTATAAGAGTTTCCATGGTATTCTTGAAAAATTCATTAGCTTTTGTTAGATCTTCAGAGGATATACAAGATATTTTTCAAGGAAGTTTACATCTATTAACTCTTGAATTCAACTATCTCTTGTTTTTTCCTAACTAATAGATGATGAAAACCAATGCAATTACTACATAGAAACAATTTATGGTTTACCTTTCAATTTTTTATCAGTAACTGGTAATAATATAAAAGAAGAATAGTTGAGGCACCAACTTTCAATTTGAGCGTACTAAAAGTAACCCTAACAAATTGTTCACTTTGTTAGTGAAATGAATTAAGTGTTTTTGTTAATGAAACCTATACTTCAGTATTTGTTTTCTTTGTTATTAATCGTCTTATGTTATACTGTTGGTAGATTGTATTCACCAACTATCAAAAATGATCTTAGCTTTGAATAAATCAATTTATCATATTCTAGTTGACTTTGATAAAATGTTTTGTTGTTATAAGTATTCTCTTAGCTAAACAGAATTTAGTAAATAAGCACATTTAAGTGTTTGCAAATTTTGTTACGATTAAGTCTTCTTTAGGGCAGTTTGAAAGAATAATTAAATATTAGCCACACAGTGTTTATTGAATGATAACGTAACCAAATGCACAAACTAAGGAAACAAATAAACATTTATTCACCTGTTTCATACAAGTCAGTACTATTCAAAAGTACTTGTAATCTTTATATATCTGTTGCTTCCTATGTAACCACCGTCAACTATTATGAAACGTAGATGAAGCAATAAACTGTACTAACTACCTCCAAACTACGTTATACCATGACATGTCATATTGAAGCGTGGGTGATAAAATTCAGTACGTACTAACATGGACTAGAAGAATATAATGTTGGTCACTTCTTAATGACTAATAATTATGTACTAAAAATGTTGTCATGGTATAAAACATAATACAAAACCACATGACTATAACAATTATAAAGTAATGAGTGGGAATTTTCTTCAGTCAGATGAAATTAAAAACAGCGTCTCGTGTTATTATTATTTATTTATACATAGCCGAGTTGTTTGATTGGTAAGTGCTACATCAAAGACTTGATGAACAACTTAAAGTATGAAAGATAGGATAAAACTTCTATGATCTAAACTTTAGTAGTTGCGTCGAAAAATCAATCGAATTCACTTTTCTTATCTCTTTCAGTACTTTTTTGCTTTTGCATTGAACATTTATTCTCAATGAACTGGACTAACTGATAAAGATATTAGTATTTTTATCTCTGAAGATAATGATACTTGCTAGCCAATGAATGCATAGTGCTTAAGTAACCAAAATAAATCATAGTTCATGAATCATTCATGATACAGTAACAGTTAACGACTAACGTGAAGCCTTGTATCTACAATATTATAGAAGTGAAAGAACGAAAGTATATATATATTAGGCAAAAACATTAAAATAACAACCGTATATAAAATAATCTCAACATTTTAATCTTTTATTACAATCTTGATGATTATCTCTGTCTTTATGGTAACAAATCAATATTTACTATTTTATCATATAAAGATAATAATTATCTTTAATATTTCTTTTCTTTTAAAGAATAATTATTATATCATTACTATTTGTTTATTAGTAGTTTTTATTGTTTCAGTTTGTTTACTTCCTAATACAAGTGAAAAATAAACAATAAAAAAAATGACTCTTCTTTGTTTATTTTTCTTTTTGCATAAAATGGATGTCATTTTAATAGTAATAATAATAATATTAATAATAATAATGTGAATTAAAAATGTAGTGAAAATATTTGGGAAAAAAATAAATAAACTAGAAAATTATACGAATTAAATCTTCATAAAATGATTTTTAATTTTTGTGCGTGTGTGTGTGTACATTGAAAAAATAAACAAACATTTATTTTCTTTTTTATAATTTCTTCAAAATTCTTCTTTTCAGAAATCTATGTAGATATTTATTATGCATAGATAATTTGCAACGATTCATATCTCCCTGTTATTGTTGTTGCTGTTGTTGTCGTCGTCGTTGGATCTGAACTCCGATGTTGGTGTTGGTGAACACCAACAATGAGACAATGCAAACTTTTATGAATGAAATAATGAATTAATGAAGTTGTGTATGATTGTTTGGAATTAAGGTCTCAATGGATAATACATTATACATTTAAAACAAATGAATTATGTTTAGTTGAATATTGGCGTTGATTTAGTACATCCAGTTAATGAACTCAACTCCGCCTGTAGCCCTCCTAGGGTTACTGCCGGTCCCAAGCCCGGGTAAAGGAGGAGGGTTGGGCATGGGGCTAGCACCCCCATCCCGTAAAAACCCAAACTTGCTAAAAAAACGCAAACCAGATTAAACAAGATAAACCATTTAAACCATTTAAACTCTGCCCTGGGAGTGGGAGGATATATGACGCCTCATGATGAAAACCGAAATTCTTCGGAAGTCATGAGGCCGATGCCCCCCTTCTAACAACCAGAGCAAATATTTTTATAGGTACATGGAATGTTCGAACAATGTGGGAGAGCGGGAAGACAAATCAAATAGCTGCAGAATTGAAGAGATACAACTTGACAATACTCGGAATCAGCGAAACCCATTGGACTCAAGCTGGACAGAAAACATTAGCTTCGGGAGAGACGCTACTATACTCCGGCCACGAAGAGGAAAATGCTCCCCACACTCAAGGAGTTGCTCTGATGCTGTCCAAGGAGGCACGTAATGCACTGGTGGGATGGGAACCACATGGACCCAGGATCATCAAAGCATCTTTCAAAACAATGAAGAAAGGGATTACAATGAATATTATCCAATGCTATGCACCAACCAACGACGGCAACGACGAAGACAAAGATCAGTTTTACGATAGACTGCAATCAATTATAGCAAAGTGTCGAGGAAAGGATCTGACAATACTGATGGGAGACCTCAACGCCAAAGTCGGAATGGACAACACTGGATATGAAGAAATCATGGGACGACAAGGACTGGGAGACAGAAACGACAATGGTGAAAGACTTGCAAACCTATGTGCCTTCAACAAATTAGTTATAGGTGGTACAATATTCGCCCACAAACGCATACACAAGGCTACATGGGTCTCACCGGATCATACTAATGAGAATCGAATCGATCATATATGTATCAATAAAAAATTTAGAAGATCAATGGAAGATGTGCGAACAAGGAGAGGAGCTGACATAGCTTCAGACCACCACCTGGTGGTTTCTAAAATGAAACTGAAGCTAAAGAAGCAGTGGACAACTGGAGTGTCAGCAGTACAACGGTTCAATACAGGCTTTCTCCGCGACACTGACAAACTCAATGAATTCAAAATATCTCTCAACAACAGGTTCCAAGCCTTACAAGATCTGCCGAAAGAAGAAGAAACCACTATGGAGGATAACTGGAAAGAAATCAAAGAAGCACTAACGTCAACGTGTCAGGAAGTTCTAGGCCGCAAGAAGCACCATTATAAGGAATGGATCTCCACTGAGACATTGAGCAAAATTCAACAAAGGAGGACCAAGAGGATAGAAATCAACAACAGCCGAACAAGAGCAGAAAAAATCAAGGCTCAAGCTGAATACTCAGAAGCAAATAAGCAAGTAAAGAAGAGCATTAGAGCTGACAAACGGAAATACATCGAAGGCCTTGCAACGACAGCGGAGAAGGCTGCAAGAGAAGGAAATATGAAACAGCTATACGACACAACGAAGAAACTGGCAGATAAACATGGTAATCAGAACGACCGATCAAGAACAAAGATGGCAAGACACTCACTGAGATTGAAGAACAAAAGAATAGGTGGGTAGAACACTTTGAGGAACTTCTAAATAACGCAGCTTCACTGAACCCATCGGACATCGAAGCAGCACCTACAGATCTCCCGATAGATGTCACCCCACCAACGATGGAAGAAATCAAGATGGCCATCAGACAAATCAAAAGTGGAAAAGCAGCAGGACCTGACAATATACCAGCTGAAGCACTCAAGTCAGATATCGACCTAACAGCAAGGATACTCCACGTTTTATTCAAAAAGATCTGGGAAGAAGAAGAAGTTCCAGCAGACTGAAAAGAAGGTTATCTTATCAAGATACCAAAGAAAGGAGATTTGAGCAAATGTGACAACTACAGAGGGATCACGCTACTGTCGATACCAGGAAAAGTCTTTAACAGAGTATTGCTGAACAGAATGAAAGATTCAGTGGAGGCTCAACTTCGTGATCAACAGGCTGGTTTTCGTAAGGATCGGTCGTGCACTGACCAAATCGCAACACTACGGATCATCGTTGAACAATCAATTGAATGGAACTCGCCCCTGTTCATCAACTTCATTGATTATGAGAAGGCGTTTGATAGTGTAGATAGGAGAACACTATGGAAACTTCTTCGACACTACGGCATACCAGAGAAACTCGTCAACATCATCTGAAACTCTTACGACGGGACACAGTGCAAAATTGTGCATGGAGGACAACTGACAAATGCATTCCCAGTGAGGACCGGAGTCAGACAAGGTTGCTTACTCTCACCTTTTCTCTTCCTCCTAGTGGTCGACCGGATCATGAAGACCTCCACATTTGAGGGAATGTACGGGATTCAATGGACAAATAGGATGCAACTCGATGATTTGGACTTCGCAGATGATCTAGCTCTTTTAGCACATACACACCAACAAATGCAAGCGAAGACAATCAGTGTAGCAGCAACTTCAGCATCAGTAGGCTTGAACATACATAAGATTCTCAAATACAACACAAGGAGCACCAACCCAATTCAACTTGATGGCGAAACTCTGGAAGAAGTGAATACTTTCACATATCTGGGGAGCATCATCGATGAAAAAGGAGGGTCTGATGCAGATGTAAAGACAAGGATTGGCAAGGCAAGGGCAGCATTCCTGCAGTTGAAAAACATCTGGAACTCAAAACAAATATCAACTAACCTCAAAGTCAGACTCTTCAATTCGAACGTGAAGACAGTCCTGCTGTATGGAGCTGAAACTTGGAGAATTACTGCAAACATCCTCAGACGGATACAAGTATTAATAAACAACTGCCTACGAAAGATACTGAATGTCCGTTGGCCGGAAACCATCACCAGCTTACAATGGGAGAGGACAAAGCAACTTCCAGCCGAAGAGGAAATTAGGAAAAGACGATGGAAATGGATAGGACATACACTACGCAAACCATCAGACTGCATCACGAGACAAGCATTAACATGGAATCCTGCTGGGAAACGGAAAAGAGGAAGGCCAAAGAACACGCTGCGGCGAGAATTGGAAGCAGACATTAAAAGGATGAGCAGCAACTGGAAACAATTGGAAAGGATTGCTGAGGACAGAGTTAAATGGAGAACACTGGTGAGCGGCCTATGCTCCTCAGTGAGGAGTAACGGGCATAAGTAAGTAAGTAAGTTAATGAACTCACGATTGAACAACACACTAGTCTTGGATTCTATTTTTAGACAACTCAACTTTAGTAAATATGCACACATATTTTCTTATTGTTTTTTTCGAGCAAAATTTAATGATGCATAATGGTTACCATTGGATATATGATAGATTTCTTCACAAGTAATGTCTTTCGAGAAATGTCTAACTCACGGTTGGGTATGCAGAGAGTTTTTAATAAATCCACCTTAAGTAAAACTAAACTCTAATTAATGTGTTAGACATCATTCGTTTTTTTTATGCATAAAACTATTCTTCCGCTTTAAAGTTTTTACTTATCTGGCGATTAAACAATACACATCATTAGTTCTCAGACAAATTCATTATGTCTATAATATGTTTTCATTTACAAATTCTTTTGAGATTATCTGTTGTAGGTTATATAAAACTGAAATTATCTCACTTGGTTTCCATACTTTGTATGTGATGGTTATGATGAATGATAAAACGTTTTGTACTTTAAACTACTTTACTGTTATTTTAGTAACGCTTAACATGTTCACGATTGCAAAGGTAAGCAGATGGATCAAATGTCCTATGGCTACTGCCTGTGACTTGTGGTGGTGTGAAAATGAAAGCACACTTTGAATGTAACATCATTGAGCGATTATTTCATGTGTTATGATGAATAATTCCAGTGACTAATGACTTAGGAAGCGAAGTAAAACTCCAGACGTAAACGACTCGGCCTTGGATTTTAAACTTTCTGGGACGTTTCTTCAGAATACTGATTTAAAACAATATGACAAAGATACAAAAATCACAGTTTACTAAATAGCATATCTTTAATACTTCACCGCCTAACCTAGCTATTACAGGATAATTTAAACCGGCTAATCCATCGCAATTTATCTTCATTATGTTGATCAAAAAGAGCTTTCGTTGTTTTGGTTTCGTGCTATTAAAGCCATTCTAACATATAGGCTTTATGTTTGAAAAAAGGCTTCAAGGCTTAAATCCCATATTGCAAATAAGTTTGTGTAAACGTCAGAAGAGTATGACGATATATAGATTAACCATAGTATTATAAAACCTAATTTTAAATAAAAGCGAATTTACTGTAGGGTACTGATAACCATAAAGAAGCTGATGTTTCAACTAAGGTATTTATATCGCAATATTAAAGTTGAGACGAATGTCAACTTGCAACAAAATCTTAGATAATAGCTTTGTGTCAATCTTTACGAATCTTCTATTACAATTAGGGGAGTTTGTAGAGATAGTTAACTGTTTAATTCAATTTTGAAAGCACGAATTGATCTGAATCAGACAACCATCTTCTATTATCAAGAAATGGATTGCAGTCTCAAATCAAATAAAACAGTAACCATAGTTTGATCATTAATTAAAATCAGATAATACGACATTTGTTAGTGCTCAGTAAACTAGATGTACAAAATGACTTACATCACGTAATGGTTGTGTATTAAGCTCTAGGTATATTGATCATAAGTATTCCTTCTTAAGTAGTCTGAGTGACACTATATGAGTTGTTAAGATCAACACCAAACATCGGAATTGACACATAGTTCGAGCAATTGATGGCTATTCATGAAAGCTTGATTATTGGTATAAGCCTTTGTCAATCACTGAATATCAAAGAATGAAATCATAGATTAAAAGTAACTTGTCTTATGCAATTAAAAATGTCAGTTTAGCGAAGAGATCGTCTTTGGTGATTTCATTTTCAAAATTATACTGTGACCTCAATCAATCAATCAATGCCTGTTACTCCAAGTGGAGCATAGACCGCCCACCAGCATTCTCCAGCCAACTCTGTCCTGGGCTTTCCGTTCTAGCTCTTCCCAAGTGCTGTTCATTCTCTTCATGTCTGTTTCCAATTCCCGACGCAATGTGTTCTTGGGCCTTCCTCTGTTTCTGTGGCCTTTAGGATTCCAAGTCAGTGCTTGTCTTGTGACACAATTTGATGGTTTCCTCAGTGTGTGTCCAATCCATCTCCAGCGTCTTTTCCTAATTTCTTCCTCAACTGGAAGTTGATTAGTTCTCTGCCACAACAGGTTGTTGTTGATGGTATCTGGCCAACAGATCCGAAGAATCCTACGCAGGCAGTTGTTTATAAATACTTGTAACTTCTGTAGGGTACTTTTTGTAGTTCTCCAAGTTTCAGCTCCATACAACAGGACTGTCTTCACATTTGTGTTGAAAATTTTGACTTTTATATTGACTGACAGTTGGTTTGAGTTCCAGATGTTTTTCAGCTGTAAAAATGCTGCCCGTGCCTTACCAATCCGCCTGTAGCCCCTAGGGTTGCTGCCGGTCCCAAGCCCGGATAAAGGAGGAGGGTTGGGCATGGGGCTAGCAACCCCATCCCGTAAAACAGCAAATGTGCTAAAAAAACGCTAACCAGTAAAAACCTTTATAACCATACTGTGACCTATATATATGTATATGTGTATTTGGTGCGAGGTGATTTTGTGGATTCGTCACACAATGATGTCGGCTGGATGCCATAGAAACACCAAGCAACGGTTTTACTCAAGGGTAAGACTCCTCAACAGCTCACATACAAATGTTTAACCATCCGGACCATTAAGTCAGTATCCAGTGACAGAATTCTGACTTTGTTTAATTTATTATACAGTGCGATTATTAGTCAATGGGACACTTTAATGACATTACATTATCTACAGCACACTATTATTTTCAATGGTTCTACAGCATGTCTATAATAGAACTTACAATAATTAACTATCTGTATAGACTTCCGATACTGATGGTCTTTATTTACGTTGCTTGAATTTACTTAAAAATCTATGTGAATACACTTATAACACAATCATTGATATAAGTGATTTAATCAAATTTGGTATATAATTAGATGAATAAAAAATATTATTGTTGATACAATTAAACAAATTGTCTATTCATGAATCTTGAAGGAAATCAAGTTTATTAACTTTAGAAGTATTATTATAATCACTGTGAATTTTCACCTTATACTAATAATAATACTTAATATTATTTACAATTCTCAATCAGAATGTATTTATAATAGTTGTTTACTATGTGCCTGAATGTACACGTAGACTATCTTACAGAAAGCAGATATAAGTTTGTTATTTGAGTAGTATCTATATTAATTTACAAAAAAATATTTAGTTAGTTTTCATCTTAGATACTTGAGTAAATTCTTTATAATAAGAAATGTTTCAAAGTATGTTATGTAGACAGAAACCTAGGCATCATGTTAGCAAGTTTCTTTTTGATATTCTTATATATTACAACTCTACAATTATATTTATAAGGTTGTTATCAAATAAATAGTTGTTGAGTTACTTAACAATGCCATCAAAAAAATTATTGAAAGTTAAACTTAAGTGGTTTATTGGAGATATGTATCTGTCTCTATAGAACCACCTCAATTCATGTAGAATTATCAGCTTACTAGTAACAAACTTTAGGATGTTACTGATGTTCTAATGAAGAATAACTACTGATAGAGTTCCGACTTTTTGAAAGTGAGATAGTTGTCAATAATGACATTGTTTGACCATCTCGCAAGATTACAAATTGATGGAAGTGAGAATTCCACAACTGAGTACAGGCCCAGTGGGGCAGACGGTTAAGCGTTTGCCATGAGAATTAGAAATCTTATATGTGATTCTCTGGTGAAATCTGGGGTTCTTACTGTTAAGAAGTCCCACGCCAAAACCAGCGCTCCCTGGTTTTCAGTGATATCCGATGAACAATTCAACTATAAAATATTAATTTAGTACGTAATAGCCAAATGAAAAATAATATGTTGCGTTTAACATTATTTGAATTTATCATGCATTGAATACAAGTTATGCAATGAATGATCGAATGGCTAATAAAATAGGTGATGGAGTAAAGATATGTAATCAATATTAGTTAATCCTTTTGCATTAAACAAAAACATTCTGTGTACATATTTACTTAGGATATTGAGTAGTATTGTGTAGCCATCTTTAAACTGATAACAAAAAATGACTATTATAGCCAGTCGATGACAATTTAATTTACTCAAAGCCAATTAGTAATTACTTATAGTTTTGTTAGGGATTCGAAATCCCTAGAAATACAATTGATCATTTTATCAAGTTGTATTGATTTTTTGTACGCATGATTTGTAAACTATCATCACTTGTATGTGAGCACATTTGACAACATTTAATTGTATTATTAAAAGTGTTGATAATTTTATTTGATGAATAATCACCATGATTATTTTGTATATATAAGGGAATGTGTAAAATATAATCTGATTTTGAATCTGATCCCGATCTGTCTGGTTGGTCTTTGTCTTATTCTTCTATCTCCGGCTTGGGACTGAGTGGGCTTAAGCTAGACGCGAATTATCAACTAGGCACACTTCAATAAGCGGCCGCACGCAGTACAGATCGCTTCTCTTCGCGTCATAATAAGTTTATCACCCAGAATGCTTGAAATCATTAAGAAAAAGTTATTTTTGACATAAAAGTAAAAATTATGCGACTACATTTATTAAATAAATTATAAGAAGATGATTTAAATGAATCTACAAAGCATGAACATTTACCACGTTCTTGCCTAGTTTATATTTGATTCATGAATCTAGTGTTCTGCTTTCCTAGTGACTCGTACAGGCATATTGGTCAATCATTGAGTAGCGAACACGTTATTAAAATGTGTTTACCTCCTAGTCCTGATTGAATTCCATTAATCAGGCTCACGTATTGTGATCAACTCTACAGTGCAGAAACCAAGTTATGATGGAGGTGGTTGCAGTTAGGCGTCAGGAAATTCCAAACTTAAGTATCATAGTAGTTGGCACACGATAACTAACCATGCTCTGCTAAGTTCGATAAGCACTAATTAATGCACAAGCACCATCAAACACATTCACTACTCAGTGACCATTCTAATTCTGGAGGTTATTTGTTACAAATACTTTAAAATCATGATAAAATTTAGACAACTTATTACATGCTATGGCAGATGAAACAAATCCGTTTCAATAGAGTCCTTTCATTTATTTAATAAAGATGATGTAGTCAACAGTAATCAATTATTGTAATTTTAGGAAATAGCTCCTGACCAATGTAGCTTAGTGGTAATGGTAGCAGATTGTGAAGCTGGATGTAATTATGTCTTTTTTACCAACATCACTAAGCCGTGAAACTTAGATCAAGTAATAGTATCTACGGGCTAATCGTAACTATCTAACATCAGTGCAATTGAGCGAATTAGTAGTTATTTTGAACACTTCTGTCACGTACTGCAATTACATAAATAGTCATCAGTATAAACAAACAAGTAATGTTGTAAAAGTTTTAGACTTTAGTTTAGTATTTGTTGCTATTGTACACTATTGATCACAAATGTAAACGAAATTCTATAGATCCTTATGTTTTCTCACTAGAATAATGCCACTCAGTGAATGAGTGCGTATCCTTCTATGAAACAACACTAATTATAATTTCATTTATAAACAGTATTCCAGTGGCAAGAAATCAATATTCCTTCAAACGAAATTGTCGATTACTAAAAGTGATTTATTAAAAAAAAGGATTTTCATTGAAAAACTGGTTTACTTTTTTCTGAAGACTCAGATAGTGGAAGGTTTGTTTTTTGCCTAATACGTTATTCTACGTTATTCAGTTATTAGTATGAGAAGGAATCAATTATTGCCTATCACCTCTTATTGAGCACTGGCCACTGACCAGCATATTCTAACTAACTCTATCCTGGGCTCTTATTTCCAGCCCTTCCCAAGTCCTATTTATTCTTTCCATGTACACCTCAAATTCCCCACCCAATGTGTTCTTCCGTCTTCCTCTTTTCGTTTGGCTTTCAGGATTTCAAGCTAGTGCCTCTGTTGTTACACAGTTTGATTATCTCCTCAATGCGTATTCTATCTACCTGCAGAGCTTCTTCATAATTTTTGCCTTAGCTGGAAGTCGTTTTTTTCTTTCTTAAAGTAGATTATTACTTAATGCTTCTGGTCAGTGTGTCAAAAGTGTTTTGAGAAACAACTATTTACAATTATCTGTATTTTTTGAATAATACTTTTCATAGTTCTCTACCTTTCAGGTTTATAGAATAAAGTTGTCTTGACATCTGTACTGAAAATTCTGACTTCGACTTTGACTGATGGCTGTTTTTAGTTTCAAATGTCCTTCAGTTGTAGAAATGATGCCTTGCCTTTTCCAATCCGTTCCTTTAAATTTACATAATATCTTCCTTGTTTATCGATGATCCAACTGTCTAAGAATGTGAAAGTTACCACTTCTTTCGGAGATTTTCTGTCAAGTGCAGTTGAGTTAGTACTCGGTATGTTGTATCTAACGGGTCTTACTGTTTTCCATGTGTATGTTGAGGCCTAATGATAACGCACAGGCTGGTGATACATTTCCTATCTTCATCTGCATTTGAGATAAGAGAGTTAGGTTATCTGGAAAGTCCAGCTCGTCTAGCTGCTCCCAAGTTGCTCAATGCATTCCGTACTTCTTCTCAGATTTTGGGGTTTTCGAGATCCAGTCAACCACCAGAAGAAAAAGAAAGGGGTAGAGTGAGCAGCCTTATCTGGCAACGGTCTTCACTTGGAGTGAACCTATGAGTTATCCCCCATGATTTTGCAGTGTAGTCAGTCGTAGGAATTGACTATATTCTCTGGTACACCATAATATCGAAAAAGACTCCATGATGTTTGCCTGTTGACGCCGTCATGTGCTTTCACACAGTCAAGAAAACTGAAGAAAAATGATGAGCTCCATTCAATTGATTGTTCAACAATGATCCATAGTGTCATGATCTGGTCGGTACATGATCGATCCTTACAGAGTTCGGTCTGTTGATCTCGAAGTTGGGAGTCGACTAGATATTTTTTTCGGTTCAACATTACTTTACTGAAGATTTCTCCTGGTATATGATTTTGCCTACAATTTGCAGGAATTTTATTTGGATTATTGATATAATTTATATAGTTTTTCTTATTGATATGACGTCAGTTTCTACTACTATGGATAAACGATTGACTAAACTTACCTTTGACCAGTACGGTGACCATGAACATTACTACTGATTTGTCGATCCCTTTACGTCCTCTCTGATCCTACTATTTCTAACCTGGAAAGTAAAACACAAAGTAACTGAGCCAGGAAATTAGAGTCAGTTTATATTTTACTCATTCGCTTATATACATACAAAGCTGTACCACAAAGCTGACCAAAGAGGAAAATAATGAAACAAGGAGAGTAATGCTAGAAAAATGGAGAGGACAGTTAATTAGTTGTACTTCATAAATGGAAAATGATATGACAAGCGTTAATGGGTCTAATGAGAAGTTGTGGTAATGGGAACATAGTAGTAATAGAAATAAAATGTTTAATTTACATACAAACAACGTAAATCTACTGAGAAATAGTTCTCAAAACCAGTCGTTCTTGAGCCACTTTACCTATTACTTCTAATGAGTCAAAGCGTCCAATTAGTCATATTTCATAGTACACTTCAATTCATTCACAGTCAATAATTCATCCTCGCCACAACCAATAATTAATAAGTAACCACCAACTGATGGAATGCGGCTCTATCTTGATTATTATTTTTGAGGAATTCAATAACCTCGTTGATGACAATCAAAATGGTACTTTTCCAAAATAAATCTGAAAGTAAATAAGAATTCTTATAATCAGACCACATAAAAATTCCCTACATTCACAGAACGAATTAAACTCTGCACAAATAGGAATGTGAAAATAATCCACCTGCTAGATATCACTAAAATTCAAGGTATATAAATGACATATTGAAATATTCTCTACCTCTCGTATTATAACATTGTTCATGGTTTTTTTAAGATAAATTTCATCTAACCACTTTAAACTTTTCATATAAGCCTATCTATCATTTCAATGAGACAATAATCTGATATATGTTACTTTAAAGTGTACCACCGTTATTTCCAACCAAAAATAGATACAAACAGAACATTCTTTAATTCTGTAAACAGAAATGCCATCAACATAAAGCTAATACACTTTAATTTTCTATGAACCAGTGAAGCCATACTTTTTATCTATACAACAGTCTTAATAGTGAATATAAAGAAAATGTTTAATCATCTTTAATCCAATTATCTTTATTGAATAGATAACAATATTGGAGTAAACAATAGTTGTTGATGAACTCATCCTCTTAGGCTCTACATTAATTGATCTATAAATATCATGTTGTAATTAGTAAATTTCATGGAGGCGGGGTGAGTAAGTATCCAAGCGCGGTAACTGGATATGCAAAAGTTGTGGATTGATATTAATAAATTACATGTTAATATAAATTATAAGTACTGAAAATGATTGTAAACAAATACTAAAGGTTATGTAATGCTTTCTAATTGTAACATGATATTCGTGGATGTAGAAATGTAAAGCCTGAGGAAGAATTTATCGTGAATAACTATTGGTTTAAACATTTTTAACTTATTAAAAATATACGAGAATCTTTAAATCAGCCAAATGCCTAAATTGAAATTGCTTTCATTTTACGTAATTTTGCATTTAATCGAGAACGTCTTTATCATGGCCTATTATAGGACAAGATTGATCACTTACATATTCTATTATTCAACATATGGCAGATTCATCCTTCTGACAATAATTACAAAGTTTAGTCAATGATTCTAATAGATATCAGCTACAAATGTTTTGTTATTTCATGAAAATTACATTTTCTTTTATATATAAACACTGGAGTTTCTCACTGAAGTCCGGAGCAGCTTGCCCAGCGATACACTGGAATTTTCTTTGATTTCATTCGCGAAGATTATTTACGAACATATTATATTCATATGACTAGGGTTATTTGCTCGGAATCCGTAACTCCCCTTTGGTTGAAGTAAAGTTATCTGGTTTTACTTATACAACAACTCCTGTAGAAGAGGCTATATAAAGAGTACTACCATACAATTAAGCTAACGAGTTAACGAACACCTCCTGCCGTGGTACGGGAAGGGTCCGAAAAAGTCAGCACCCAGCTCTACAGTACTACACCTGGTTAACACTGACCATAGAGTGGAATTTATCACAACCTTCAAGTCATCCTAACTTTACCTATTCTCACCTCTTACATACAGTAGAAGCTGTTGGGAATCAAGCAGAAAACCCAAGTCTCTGCATCCAAAGAAAATTCGTAAAGATCCAATTTTCTCGTTGATTGAATATGCTTACAACACACGATTTGTGATAATCATTCGCAGCCTCATTTGTTTTATTTTCATCTTTCTCCTCCACATTTACCTGAATTACGTTATCAAACCTATTACTTTAAACCTAAAAGGCCCGTCGAAATGTAAGAAGTGAATGATAAATATGGTTCAATGATGAGATTTCTTATCAGCTATTTCATTTTCAAAACGGTACAATTGTACATATATATATATATATATATATATATATATATATATATATACAGTTGATTAACCAGGATGATGAGAAGTATATGTAAAATTACTGCTAGTCATTATAGCTTTATATAAAGTCGGGGATTGAATGTCATAGAAACTAAATTAAAAATATCAAATCAAGTTAGACTAATAGATAAGATAATATTTGTAAGAACGATTAAAATCAGTGCGACCAGTAGGATTATGTAAATAACCAAGTTCAATAGGATGTGGAAACAACATCAAATCAATCCGGGTAACTAATGTTTAGGAGGTAGAGGAAGAATTATAAAAATGTGTAAGATTATGGAGGGCACAAAAATGACAATTACATGATAATATAATACGAAAACTTACTAACTAGGTTCGTTGAAAACTTAATGGATGAATACTTTTTTTATATACACATCGTTGGTCATGGCAATAACCTGAGTGATGAATAATAGTCTGAAACATAATGTCTCTGGAAGATTTCTATTCACTCTATGTATTGTTTTGGATGATACACTTTTATTAGTCTAGTGGTTAGTGTTGATCATTGCCTTTCTTCAACAAGGAGAAAAAGTGCTTTTGGACTATTTTTCATAGAATGCGAATTGAATGACCAGTACATTTTACCCCACAGAAACAAGTGAATTTACAGCTATACATTGAACAGATTGAATGTAGTAGTTCGTTTTTTTAGACGTTTGTAAACAGAGATCAACTAGAAAACACCATTCTTAGGTTAGCTGCTAAGAAAATTATTTTTCTTAGCGTTGGAAACGTTTTTATCAGGGTGTCAGCTAGTTTATCATCGTCGAAGTCAACATTTGAGTCTGTTTCATAATACGGACATTGTAAGTTCAACCAGAGATTTAGGTCTTATTTTGAAGGACATTTACAGTCATTGTCATTTTAGGGAGTGTCAATTCTTCATCAACAGAATCAGAAGCAAAGATTTTCAAGATTCTCGACGCAAGAAATATGATCCAGTTTTGTTTTTCGGTTATGCGGCCTCAGCTATGAAAACGCGTTAGTAGGCTATTTCATGTGGGCTTTCAGTAAATCGATCTCCGTAACACTTCGTCAGGATTTATTTTCATTTTAGCTGTAAACGGGTGAACGTTTAGTTTTCTACTTCTTCAAAATAAACCCGATGGATAACCGGGATTTACGGAAGATATATTGAATATTGTTCGGACCGAAAGTTTGATCGCAGATAGTAAAAATCGTGTACATATGGGAATTGTCGATGACCCGTTTCAGCTGTGAAGTGGAAGGTATCGTGTAATAAATTTTTGCACATCTGTTTTTATATAGGCTGTAAGAGATTAGTAAGCCAACTAGATATATGACGATATGTGGATTATGATATATTAAGAATAGGATGAAGAAACAATCCACACTTATGAACTTTGAGGAATTGTATAATCATAGTATAGTGTATCCTGATGACTTAGCTCTTTCACATAATTCTTTGTTTTCTACGTACTTATTTTTCATTCTTTTATGAACTTCAGTTAGTTAATTTTGCTCGCATCTGTTTCGTTTTCTTCATACTGCTGTTTGATGAATTTTTCATCAACTAATAGCAAAAATGTCATTTTATTAATTTAGATTGTTCTATTCACTGGATTGATTCCTGCACCTTTATCGAGACCTGTTGTTAGGAGATCATGTTTACTCATAATTGACTTAAGCTGCTGTTTGCGTTCTTTTGTTAACAAGTAATTAGTTGATGGTATCATATTAAGACACTGATTAAGAAAATCCAAAAATAAGAATTTAAACTGCTGAAATTTTTGATCTAAAGTAAGAAACAAAGGACTTGTTTGGTTGACTAGATTATAATATTGAATTTGTGTCTGTAAATTGGTAACCTTTTGATTCAAACCCTAAAATTTCATTTGCATGAACAGAATTCATATCTGTATAGTTGATGGGTAAAAAGAAGAATGGCTAAATACAAATCTTTCTGGATTATTTGGAAATTTATGCTGTGGTTCAATGTTTTTTCGACTGTCTTTCAGATATTAAGTAGAATACTAGCTACATTTATTGGTAATTATTTTAACATAATTGTAATAGTCACACAATTTTTATTACGTCATTTTACTGGTAACTATTTTAAAACTTCAATCTTCCTTACTTTTAACTTATTTCCAATGTTGAATTATTGATTAATTTCGTTCTTTATTATACTTATGTCTACTAGTACATTTATCACCTTACGATCGATTTGTACTCTTCACTGATTGAGATTAACTTGTAGAATTCATTTCGTTGTGGTCAATCATTCATAAATTGCCTTGGCTGGTTTGATAATTTTCATGTTTGCATAGAAATAATACTGTTTATTAGAGTTAAGCCTAATTAGATCAATATTGTTCGCTTATAGATGTGATGCTCAAATTTATTGAAACTACACTGTTGATAAAATACTGAACTACTGTAATAACAGAATAATTAACTGCTATGTTTATAGTATACAATACAGTATTCAAATATTAATATTAACAAGTTGATAATAATAAACTCAAATTACAAATTTACACTGATACAAAAACATAAAGTAATGATGAATATCTTCAAGATGTTAACGATCCTACTATTCTCCCTCTCTCCCTCTCTGTCTCCATCTTCATATATTGAAATCCTATTAGGCTAAGAGCATGCTTATGTCACTTTACTTAAATTAAAAAATAATAATATAAACTGAACGGATTTGGTGCGATTCGTATGTATTCGATCATCAACTTAAAGAAATGTTCTTGGGACAATAGGTGAACACTCTTTTCGGTTTTCTCGGTCCACTATCCGGGCCAGAACTGTACCAGAAGCTTAAAAAAGTGGATATGTTAAATAGGATTGTGAACAAAACAACTATGAGCAAAAACCCATCAAGATTACCTAGAATCAATCATGTATACTATGTAATTCGGTGTTCAATTACATTGTGGAAATTTTGCAATAAAATATATTAATGTCATACATAATGTTGATTTAGTTAAACATTGTTCTATGAACACAATAGTTTTACATGAGTTAACGGACATTCGTATGTAATCATATATATATAGATAGAATGAAATAAATAACATAAAATATTATCTACACACAGAGATATTTCCTTCTTACTATGTATAACTTATCTTTACTTAGAAACACCTTTAGTGTTAAAAAGAAAAATGTAAAAAAGTATAAATAACTTACATGTTTTTACCTACTAAGATCCTACTGAGATGATTGAATTGTATCCTATGACAAATCACTTATATTATACTATATAATCAAAGTAAATGAAAATTTCATTTTAAAAACAAAAAAATAATAATAATTGACAACAATATTTGAATTTCTTCAATTTTTTTTTTTGTTTTTGGTTTCAATACTTCAATAGGCATTCAACAGTTTATCAATCAGTGAAAATTATGTATTTGCCTAATTGATGGATATTTAATTAATTTTAGTTAATTTTACTATTCTGACACTTTCATATCTCATAGAATAAAAAATAATAACAAAAAAAAGTGTGTATATGTAGATTGTGAAAAAAAATGACCTAACAACAAAAAACTTCTTTATATTCAATCAATGTACAATTTTATTATTTTTAATTCATTCATGTAATAAATACCTATATTTATCAATAGGAAGTGTCATTTACGGTTTTCTCTACTTTAATTATACACACATTTTCATCTTTTAGAAAGTGTGAAAAAAAGGGAGAGATGATAAAATTAACAACAAAAGTTGACAGCATAGAGACAAACCCACCCCCCCCCCGACAACATTCAACACTATATATAACAGTAAAAACAATAAATAAATAAAATAAACTAAAATATCAATATAACCAATGGTAATTGATTAGCTTATTCCAATTATCGACAAAGATTGATTAGTGTGAATAAACAAAATAATAGCAAATGTTGAGATAAACGTAAATAAGAGTTTAGTTAAAAGAAAAGAAAAAGAAATAAAAATTGATTAATAGAATCATTTATGCTATGATGATGACAACAACTGAGTCGGCAACAAAATAATGAATAACATAATATATATATATATATATATATATATATATATATATATATATGTATTTATGTACAATGATGCTATTTGTTTCCTAAGCTAGTAACAAACATAGTTTGAAATGTTTCTGGATCATAGTAAAATAGTCCCGTTGAAAGTGAAAAGAATCGGTAATGAATAAATTTTGGTTTTTCATTCAAATATAATTTTAACAACATTAACATCAACAAAAAGATGACCAATTGTATTATTCTCAACTGAATTTTGTATTGTTTATTTTCAACTAATGAAGTTTCTTGTGTACTCATTTAACTGATATTATTATTGTTATTTATGATTATTTCTATCAACGTTACTTAATTTTATAGATATTTTCGTCCAACAAAGAACGAAAATATTTACAAAGCTTGGGCACAGTATCGATTTTGATGGGATTAAAATCCTTCAAAAAGGTTTTAATTCCTACGAAGAAAGGTTAACATCTGAGGCCCTACACATATGGGCAAATCCGAATAATATAAACCGACGAGATGGAGTACTGTTAGCTGCACCATGGCACCTAATGATTAAAAAATGAATTCAAACATCTACTACTCCAACTTCCAACGCAATTTCATTTTATTGATTTATTGATTTTAGAATTGTTTACTCCTGAGTAAACAGTTTCATCGTGTTACCAATTTGCGAATATACATCCAACCTTTGACTCATAATTGTCGTTACATTGATTTACTTCTACCATGATTTAATACCAAGCCTTACTTCAGATTGTCTACCCCTCACCGTTAACATAACTCATGGCAGTATATGTGTGTATATGATTGAAACATGGAAAACTACACACAAAGTGCACACCTCCCTTCATCAACAACAATTTTAACATTATTTCACTTACAATGCCTCATATAACATGTTCATACCCTGTATACGATTGGATAGTCATTATTCAAATTTGACCTCTTATTTACATTTATATTCGATAATTTTGATCTTGGTTATTTCTCTGAAGAAGCTCGGACCAGATTGCCGAGTGAAACGCTGGAATTTTTCTTTAATTTCATCCAGTGAGATTATTTACAAATACATTCTATTCATATGTGTTACTTAATTAAGTTACATAGTATTTTCAGTATAAAATTGTCATCAGTTGAAAAATCAATAAAAATCATGATGCATTGGACATTCGTTTTGGATTAAATTGGAATCACTTGTATGATTCTATAAATAGGATCGAAAGTAAAACATGCCTAGTTCGAAAATCGGTACAATTTTCTTTGGACTACTAAGTATTTGAGTGTTACGACGTAAAAATCTGATTGATCTATCATCGCTAATCGGCGCCCAGTTGATCTCTGTATATCTGCTCTATTCTCACTAGGTCCCAAGCCGAAATGAGAGAACTCAGGTCAATGAACCAGACAAACAGAATCATATTATATTTCAGGCACTCCTTTGTATATACATAAAATCAGAACCCGCTGTCAACTAATTATGAATTTGACATTAATACATGAGAAAGGAGATTGAAGAAGTGAATAGGGGTAACTTTTACTCAACCAGTTAACTGTAGTTCATAATAAGAGACAATATACTAACAGCAAATATACTAAGCTGAAGGATAAGGTTTTAGGGACGTAACAATCATTGAAATGAAATGTTTACACCACCCACAGTTAAAATGATTGAAACAATATTACACAGCACAGTCCTGAAACTTCGTTCCTCTTCTTTAGTCGTCCAACATAACAGTGGGATAATTAACACATTATTGATATCGGCATACTAAACTGATACAAAATGGTTAGAGCATGCTAGTAAGGTTTACGTGACTAGGATTTCATGTTTGTTGGAACTTCTCAGTAAAGTGTACCTACGAGGACTGATTTTGCAGTCTCGTACTCTGAGATCGTCATCATTAGACAATTCTAGTCACATACAACTGAGATGCTTACACTAATATCATACTTATTTAGCTTCTTAGTTCTCATCAAATTCAATTGGTACACGCCACGTTGAGTCACTTATACTAGTGGCACGATTGCATCTTGATTGTTACTATCTGATTGCAGCAAATGGACTAGGTAAACAAGATGCTGGGTACTGTTCACTAAACAGTGGACGTCAGTGATGTGCTCTGAAAGCTAATTCCTAGTTTGAATGCGATTATTATTTTAATAATTGATTTGTAGAAAATTGTTGGAATCAACAAACACGGAAAATTTGTTTTTCAGCTAAATTTCCTAGAGGACCAATCGGGGCCGACAAATAGAAGAACCAGAATTGGAAACGGAGAAACAACGTATTGTATTTTAACCATGCCTTTATATATACATAAAATCAGACCACACATTAAACTAATCAAGAATCTAACATTGATACAGAATGAAGGAAATAGTTGCAGTGAATGGGGACAACTCGTACATAACTAAGTAACCGTAGTTCATAGTAATAAACAATATACTAAGAGTAAATAAACTAAACGTGAGGGTAGAGTAGGAAGAACATAACAATCGTAAAAATGAAATGTTTACATTACTCGTGACCAAAATAATTAATATAGTCTTCCAAAATAGAGTTCTGAAAGTTTGTTAATTTTCTTTAAAAGCCCGGCGTAACAAAATTCGAACTTGAAATGTATGTTATAGACAAGCCTTTTTGTTGTTTGAAGGAAGATATAATTCTACCTAATCTACAAAGTGTAGGACATTCACATTAAAACTTTGACTTTGACAGATTAATGAACACAGATGTCTGTGTTACTACCGTGGAGTGGTATAATTATTGCAGTTGTATATGCCATTATCTGTTGAAAAATTTGCAGCTAATGCTTGATGGTACTGATAAAATTGTTGAAATAAAAGAAAGTTTTATCAGAGGATGCATAATGACAGATGCGTAAAGGGAGAGTAAGTGTATACGAATACCTACTAAATCTGACCATTACATGTTTTCAGTATATAGAACAATACTATATATTAGGGCCAGTTTCAAAGGGTCAAGGATTAAACAGAGTACTTTGATACTAATAACAAAAAGAGCTGTGTCAACAATGTACGACATTATATACATATCACTGGGGGGGGGAGGGTCATATAGATGCTATTCACACCCGGGTTACAAACATCTTATCACAGTATACAAAGAGTAGGTATTTGGGATCCATCGACGAGTGTACATACAAACAATGTAGAAATGTTCTTTTGGAGCTTAAAAGTCCATTTATGTCTCTTTAATAGTACCGGGAACTCACAGCAATATGTTGACATGAATGAATCTATATTTTGTCGTTTCTTTGGTTTAACGGTAGTAATGTCACTGAAAAAAGAATTTATTTATTAACCATATATGCATATCCTTTGTAATATTATTGTTTTTTTCCCAATAAACTACTCAATGATTAATACTATTTTCTCATTGGCTAAAAGTAGTTAATGAATGCGGATTCTAACTGGCTTGTTTGTAAACGTAACACAGATAGTTTAAAGGTCCATATTCTTTGTCTCTATAATAAGCTATAGCTTGAATTGTTTCCATTCATTTGAAATTTACTTTAGATTCATACATTTAAGAGAATTTCGGTAAAATGCCGTAATTGTGCTTTTTTTAACGCAGCTTTATGAATACTTTATTATTATCTTAAATGTATTACTTAACATGCAAGTTAGTAGTTTATCATAAAGGATGAGAAATAAAGTATCTAAAATCAAATAATATCAGTTTTGTTTAAGCTAAGTAACACATAATAACTAAGAAATTGGCGATAAATATACCATGTTAGTGATACTTTCCATCTACTCTGTATACTAAACAAAAGATTAATTGAATAGTTTATATTGTTTACTAGACTGAAAGCTTGCGTGTATCCATAACGTCAAAATTTTACAATTGACAAATTGGTGTTTAATACTATCACACAATAGACTAAAAGTTGATCAACCATAAACAAAAGTTATACACTAACGTTTTACTCAAAAATCAATAGATGTGTTTTGCTTTTCATGTTGACACCGATTATTTAATTGATTACTCATGATAATTATTTCATTTGGTGATGTAGAGTATAGCACTAATTAAATCCACTTAAAACGTTCTCTATAATAACAATCGTCATTATGTAATTATCAAGTTAACTTGGCCTTGCCATACACTAGTCAGCTAAACGTACATAATATACGGTGTAACATGGTCACCACAATTCGTCGATAAAGGTTATTGATGAGTAAAAATATTGTTTAGTAATGATATCATTAAGCAGAATCCTGGAGCCCATCTACAGAAACACTATAGACATAAAATGATGGTGACTTGTAGATCAACTGGGAGATCTTGATATGACTAAATTCTTTTTAATCAGAGGTTTGACTGTGAAGCTAACTTCATCGTTGTAGAAAACATCATCATAGCCCAATTTACGCAGAAGTCACTATTGGTAATGTCTAGAAGGGCAGTCAAAGCTCCATAATCAGAACATCTATCACCAAAAACTCACCAACACTACCACGATAATGTACTTAAAATTTCGTTATTTTTTGTTAAATTTGAATCAAACACAATAACTAAGTACGAAAACGAAAGTCCAGGAAGAAAATGTGTCGGAGCAAAACCAAGTTTGAGGTTAACCTCTTGATTTAATCGAATATATGCATCAGTGATTAATAGATTATTGTATTTTTTTAAGACGTGACTTTGATTTACGTGACTCTAAGAAGTGAGATATTGGTATTGATCACTAAAATCCGTTTTATGAGTTTCCTCGCAATATTTCATGCCAACTTAACTTCACAAATAATGAATTGCAGAATAAATTTGTCAAGAAAATTACTTTTGTGTGTTCACATAAATGAATCTCTGTAATTATGATGTTAATTTACTATATATTAATTTGTCCTATACATCTGAACAAGTTGATAAATGACAACCTTTTCATATTAGCATAGAACTACCCTTCTGTGACCATTCATAACTCCACTACTGATAGAACCCAAGAGCTTTAGGTTTCGTAGTGAACACAACATTAAAGCCGGAGAGTTAACATTGGTTTATATTTCTAATTGCTGTCAATTTATAACTGCTCAACCACATCTAATATTATATGTGAGCAACTGATAAGATTGAACTCCACAGGTTAAATCTTACTAGACCTTGTGAATTGTCGTCTCAAGTGTTGACTTTAGTCGAGGATGTAAACAACAAATCAGTAGTCTAAAGGTTAGACGCTTACTTCGAAGCCCGAAAGTTACTAGTCTAAATCTCCTTGGAGTCGTTATCTGCTTAATGTCAAGTAGCGACGTGAAACCTCACGTTTTCTGTTCAATACAATAATTATCATAGTTATTTACTAACCTGTCATGTATTTACATTGGTTGTTTGTAAATTTTCTATTTCAAAGTGCCCTTTCACTCGCATTTTCATACTCAAAGTGAAAATTACTTTGTAGATACTTTGTGGATTCGTCGTATGCTGCAACCCAGCAATCTCAAAGATTACCATAAAACTATTATCTGTTTCCTTCAAAGTTCTGAATAAGCACAAGTCTATTGAGGCTTAAAATATAGACTATCGCATTTCATTGTAATTTCCTAATAATATCATGCTCAGAATATGCCGTACTGATTAACAACAAGGTCAGACGTACAGTACCCCTTGAGTATTGCTGAACAGCTATATACAAAGGCTGCACATATGTTAACTGCCCTTATCAGTATCAGGATGAAAATTAATATCCGAATCGAATGGAATGACCAACAAAGATTATGTTTTTTGATTGGATTCGTCACAGATTGGAAGTTTGTAGGGTATGATTAAAACTTCGGGAGCACAATAGTGCGTACCCTAGACTTTACCGGGGAACCGAACCTAGGGCTTACGCCTCACCATTTCCCCTACTTGGGCGGAATCTAATCGTAGAATTCCGACTTTCATCAATTTGTGATATAGCATAGCATTTTTCTGATGTCATCAGTGATAAATGTCTCGATTTCAACAAGTCTATATTCCACCAGACTAGGATGAAAAAGCTACCTAGTGCTTCCTGGCTTTAATTGGTACTCTACCAAATTCATTCTGTGACGAATTCAGCCGGCTAAATGTAATACTAATTTCTACAAAACCACCTCTATTCAATCTCAGATTATACTAATTAATGAATTTATTCTTTGACCTACTCATGGAACTCACCGTTTAAACAGAAAATATTAATTGGTCACTTTGATTTGTGTTTTACAGTTCAGCTTCCTATACAGTTCATTTAGTTGTTAATAGTGCTTATTTTTGCATTATTTTTCAAGAGATGATAAAAAGAGAAATAATTGTGTAGAAAATAAACAAGTGATTGAAAGGGAGCAGGTTGTTGACTATAAGTCTATGAGACTACTGTATTCTGAAGTCTTCACAATTACAAAATATATAGATTTTTTTAATGATATTAATAACATTTAAATATGAAATATCTGTTCCTACAAGATTGTCTATAAGCCTTGGTGATGAATACCAACCGAAAAGAGTATCCTAACAACTACATCCTACCAACTTGTATTATACACATTAAAGGTAATAGATATGATACTAGTCAATGTAAAATGTATTTTGTTTTAATTTCGCTCATTAACACTTATCAAAAATTAATTACGTATAACACAAGAAATATCTAATTAAATATATTTCTATCATCTTATCGATTGTGTCCACCTAATAACGTAGTTCATTGGTTCGTGTAGAAGCGGTTACTAACTGGCTTACATTATAACACAATTCCATATGTGTAATTCCGTTAATATTACTACCAGATTTACGCTGTAAAGAAGCAGAGTTACATAGGAACCAAGTGGATGATAAAGAAGACATTTAGAACATACAGTTAGTTAGAGAGAACAAAGTATTTAAGCATATATCAAATTAAGGAAGTGTATTCCCACTAGAAGAGGAACATTACAGTATTCAATAAAATATTTTACGACTAAAGATTAAAAGTGTACAAAATGAATGAAGCTAATGAAATTGCTCTTAACATTAATTCCATAATTATCCTCTTTCTCAGTGGAAGACATCATTTTTATGAACGTCTTTCTATGCCTAATCTCTTGTTAAACTTGGATCTTTTTACTAGTTTGTTACAGAGCAATAATTAAAGTCTTGTCTGTCTAGTCCCTCTTACATAGCTATAACGTGATGAATTCATACGCTTTGTAGCTTGTTTTTTTTTTGGGAATGAATATTTTTAGGAAGATGATGGTTCACTTCAAGTAACATTTACAATATTCGAGTTAAGTAAAGTCGACAGACTTTAGTGAGATTTGAATAAGCGACCTATAAACTATGTAATTGTTTAAGGTATGACACCCAAGGCAAAAATACCATTTCTACATTCTGTGTAAATAAGACATTATGCTTTGTCCGATAACTAATACAAACAGTGACTTTAATGTTTATAATACTAATGTAACATCAATTCATTGGCACATTCAGTGTAAATCATCATCATTCACCACATTTATTTATTTCATGTTAGCTAAACAAAACCTGGTACAACAAAGTGTAAAGTTATTTTTACAATGAAAATAATATGAGGCCCAGTTATTTGGGAAAAATCACACAAGTACAAACTAACAATTATTCCTGTAAACTTTCTCATTTCCTGTCATACCTATTGAATACTATCATTACCATTTAATTCTACATTAATAAGTATTAATTGCATGATAGATGGTATCAAACTGAAATGTCCATCATTCAACAAAATATTAATTGTGCTGTACTATATCAAGGACATAGAAATCCGGAAATGAAATTAAGAAAATAAAAGCATACTTCTTTTAGTTTACTGAAATTCGACAACTACAATATTATTATTGTTTAATGCAATCATTTCAAATGCTATGATTATTGAAAAACATTCTCCTTAAGCTAAAAGATACCATAGAATAAAATGTTTAAGTGAAAACTGAACATAATTTATTTGATTGTTCCCACAGTTTCAGATGAGTTTACATAGACTAGTCCATCTTCTTTCTTAATTTTATAACAGCCGGTAATACCCATGAACATAGTATTTGGCTTATAATAATTTTGCATTAACTATTCTCAGTATTCACGTTATAGAATGGATAAAAAACATGGACCATTGTCTATTTAACCTGTGGAGTTAGATTTGACATTTTGATTTTGGTTTGGTGAAATTAAATATCTCGACATGATTTGTTGAGTGACTTAGAAACACTAATTATTGTAAATATTTATTGGCATTATGTATGTACTACTTTTTCATTAGTATGCTTCCTGATATATATTTTCAGTAATATTTGTTAGAACATAAAAATGATAAATCTGTAACTCTGACTCTTATTTGCCACTCTGTACATCTGCTCTTGCGCTTCACTGCTATCTGTCAAATATATATATTCACCCTAATAGTTGTCCTCAATCGAGTACCTAGTGTCATAATAAGGGATTAATACTTGTTTCCTGTTATAGTGATTGTAGTAATATATCCTGGATTCGTTTGGAATTGCTATTCCGGATATCTTCGTCTTTAATTGAATTTACATAGTTTCCATTCTGCTAGGGTGCCACATCCACTGTTTATTTTCATGTGTCATCATTAGTGGAATATCACCTTGTGATTACAAGCCGTAACTCTTACTAAGTAAACCGGGTTAACGTAAACTTTTTTCTGTTTGGTATATTTACGATAACTGATAGTATGCACGGACTTCATATTTAGCTTTAACTGTCCAAATCCACGTTTCTTGGTATAAACTCCTATTTAAAACTTTATGAAGCACCAGGAAAATTACTGGACTATTTAAATGCTGGCCGAAAATACTTACGAAAGTATACGAGATTCCATTTCAGAGTCAATATAACTGCAAACCTGCCGCTTCACCATAGCATCTGTATGGGACTCTTAAAAACTCACTGTTTGATTATAGTAGTGTAGCGGTAAATAATCCCCAAAATAAATAGTTACATAGGTCCTCGATATTGATGCTGACCATGTTTGTTTTAGCGGTCAAGACTAGTTGAAGGAGCTCGGTCACTCATTATCACCAGAACACGTCACACCGCACCGTGTGAAGCATCTCTCTCCAGTTTGCCAGCCTAGACGTTTCTATCCCATTGCCGCTCTATTCACGATCAAATATAACTTCCATCCTTCATTGCCTTCTGACTTATTGTCATTTGTAAGAGTGGGTTCAATCGTTAGAAGTTGCTCTGGTAATACAGTAAACTTAACTTGGTCATATACCGGGTGCACTTCAGTAGCTACCTGGTTTGAGGACTATAAGTTGTTAACGAAGCTATTGGTCATTAAGCAGCAATAAAATTGGAGAATAATATGTCTGAAATCCGTCTTTCAAAAATAACTAGCACTGAAAAGGTTGTATTATATTTAATTATTTCCTTCAGGTTTATTTATGGAGTAGTTATTTGATCAAAAGCGTTTAAAATGCAAATAAAAAGTGATCACGCAGTATCAATGAAGCTGGGGTGTTGATACTACTGAATCTTGTTTGGACGACTCGAATTCCTTTATTAGCAGGCATTGCCTAGAAAATCGACTGAATGTAGCGTTTGTGTTAGTAGCGAGAGTCCATATCCTCCAGAAGTATAACTCTTAGGATTTGCGTACATATTTTATCGTACTGTTTAAGACCGCGCAATTATGTTGACACTGGTAAAGTATTGCTTGGTGACTATGTGTTATTACTCCACTTGAGTTTCGGGAATAATCAAGGTTGTTGTTCGATTACAAAACCATATGGTTGATCGAAGAACTGCAACAGTATTCTTGGACTCTAGTAGCTCCTCAGTAGTAATAAATTAGCTACACTAATTTGACGCAGTTTATAGCAGTTTGTAATAATAATATTTTACATTCCATATCGTATTCTATTCATTTTTTTTAAAAAACCATTTAAGTTGGCATAAAACGATAGCATGTGATTAGATCTGTGAGTAAACAGGGATAGAATATGCTAGACTAAACTATGATCATCTTCTAAGAATCCAGATGGAGCATAACCTGGATCTTCTGTTGAGAGAAGGCCCTGACACTAACAACAGCTCTTCAGGTGACCAAACAATACTCTATGCCTCATTATATTGCAAGATATCGTGGCTAAAACGCGATATCTGGAATAAAATCACTACATAGTTTGTTTGTGAAAAATAGAAAATGTGTAAGGAGGTGATACAGTGACATCCAACTTTTGTAAAGGCTTGTTATCTTTATATATTTCCTAATTCTTACCAGTGTACAAGTTGATAAATTCTCTATCAGTGTTTGTTTAGATGTATCTGTGATAGTCCCCTATACTCAGTTTAGGCGAATGCAATCAATCGGATGACTCGTGCGTGCTTTTATTCCCGATGTTTTTACGAATGCTTTAATGCGTACTATGATCCATGTATTCCTCCTTCTATGGGTCTGCTAACTAATTCCTTTGTTATGGTGTTTCGGTGAAATGTGTTAGTCTGATCTTCTTTGTCGTTACTTGTCATTAATGTCCGATTCTCAATATTTGGACATTGTTATTCCTATATGCATACATATATTCCTGGTTAGATTCCCTATTCCCGGTGTTACTGTATGACTGAATCGTGTGACTAATGGGTTTCACTTATTGTTGGTTACTGTATTGCCGAGTGCTAACTACCGATTGCTTATAATTCATATTAGTGATTATTACGATACAATCCTACCACTAGTGTTTCTGAGTTCTCGCTGCGTTATTACGTGACTGCAATTTGGAATCCTAAGTTCTAATAAAGTCATTTCGCTTTTTACCTAACTTATAGACTGTACTCTCAAAACTCTCTGGAAATATAATTCTGAATTCATTCATTTCTTTACTCATTTCGTGATCAATATCAAAACTAACAAACGATTGCACGATTAGAAATGCCGATGACAAAAACCTCAGGTTCTTAATCACACCTAGGGTTCTTAACTGCTTTAGGTGGTCCCCCGATAATTGATATGCTTTCTGAATTTGTGCACTGTAGTGGAATCGAAAAATATCTTCAGACACACAACTTACTGTTATCCTGAATAAACTGTAAATATAAATTTTCAACCCATTTTTCGCATGAATATTGACTATTGCAGTATAAATATACTCCTCCTCTATGTACTACTTTATAATTAAACAATTTATTTTAGCCACTACAAGTTCATTTTTCTAAGACTTTATATTATTTGTTAAAAGTTGTAAGTTTTTTTAAGAATGGTTTGTAATTCACAGTTTTAGTAACTTAGTTTCTCTGCAGGAAATACTCTGAGACACAGCTTAGTGAATACTAAAGTTTTATTACATAAGATGTGATTACAAGATGGTAAGAATGAATGACTGTGTGGCGTGTAATATAACATTGCTAACAACTCCAACTAACCCAGCGAAAGGACGAGACCATTTTTTGATGTTTTCTATAGTAACTAAACTAGTTCTCAGGTTAGGACTTCTGATATTTAACATGATATCCATCCCAATATGGCCCGTATCAGTTGCTATATATTAGCGCCACAAAAAGCTGTTTCTAAAACCATATTTAAATTGAGGCGACTAAACCTATCTACAAATATATGAGGTCACAATATCAATGAAAACCGTAGAATCCCTGAACTAACTGAATGGCTGATTGAATTTATAGAGATAGTGTAAATTATCCACAACTGCACACCTCTTAAAGAAATGAATGTCACATGTATATAATGTGCTAAAATTTCTGTGCTAAGCTATAAAATTAAAAAAGAAATTAAGTGAATAAATTAGCTAAATTTCATTCAAAATCAATTTTTTCAGAGATACAAAACTACCTATTCGTTTTCATTGTGGCACCAGAGATTCGACCTTGCATGAAAATAAGAATGTTACCCAAAATCTCCCTAACTCCCAACGTCGTGTTACGAGTAGCAAATAATCCATAACTGATAACTGCACTACAACTGCCAAAGAACACAGATGATCTATCATTAAAATAAACGACATTTATGACGTATACCATAGTGAAGATTCGTCATTGCTTGACATTTCCTCGAGTGATAAATCAAGGATTACAGAAACTGAAATAAATTTTACTTTGCGGAGGTAGGTATTATGTTTAGTTGTTTGTATTCATTACAGACTGATGTTGATTATTTACTATTAAAAACCAGAAATCACTGGACAGCTGCTCCGTTCTAGCAGAAGACTCTTCAGCAGCGCCCACCTTCCGTCAAGGATATCAGGTACTGCTGGCCTTGATATGTCTCCAGGCTTAGTGACATATAAGTAAACAACATTTATAAAGTCAGCAAATACACGTTTACCCTATCTAATATTGCTCCTATACAAAAATATCACATTAAATCCCTTGCACAATTCAAACGTAAACTCTTCTAGCCAACCACAAACCAACACTCAACGGTTTATTTTACGAAGTGATTCAGGTTCGGACTAATTGACATACACAGACCGAATTCTAGACCCCATACGAACCAAACACCGAGGCTCTATTGGACTTCGTAAATAAACTCTCATTTCTAGATTCTTGTAACAAACCCATGAGTACTCGCGACAATGTGATAACCGATGAGTGTCACACGTATGACCACTTCAGCTAAAGATAAATATCGATCGTCGACATGACGATAAGCTGTTTCCTATCTCTCAACCTGCATAACATCATACCTGCTCTCGTTAAAACTCACTTAGGACAGTAAGACAAGGCACTGTAGAGCACTAACTCGTTTTATTTAATATGTGCATACAACACCCTGCTCCCACTAAATTTAAACTCACTTGATGCTCAGAAAAACAATAATAGTTTTGACCCAAGCCATCTAATGTCTAGTTATAATCATTCCTATAATATAAGAAACGGTAATTGACATTTTTGTGAGTTATAGGACATACTGACAAAACTAGCAAAACAACAGACTAATGTGATTTCCAGTCATAGGGTATACGCGATTTCCATAATCCCATACAAACTCTGCTAGTCAAAATTTTCATTCCATCCCCCCAGTAGGCTGACAGGTCCAGATAAATTTCATAACTTCTACGTTGAACCTACTCATAACTCCTTTAATTATTAGTGTAAGCTATGTGCAAGACAACGACTAACTTTATTTGATTTAAATAGCGTCGCTAACATTAACGATGGTTAATATATAAATGGTACACATAACCATTCTAACGTAAACCAACACGTTCAACATTCGTTTGATCGATATGCGATGAAATGATTGGCTTGATCATTCTTGCATAACTTTGTCAACCCTCACTCATCGTGAAAATTGAGATATGGCCTATCACGAACATCTATGATATAAACATGTTCCTTGATACTTATCGACTTTACCATAGTGGCAAACTAAATTGGCGCACTGAAGTTGCATGTACACAAGTTAATAACTTCGGAAAAATTTGGGGAACAGGTGGAAAATCAAGGCAAGATACCGCTTTATTGTCTACAAATAATGGAGAAATGTACGTTTTTGGGGGAATGTAAATTTCTTTGAAGTGCAGGTTGTGTCAAATCTAATGGCATGATAAATTTTGCAATACCAGTCTTATGCAAATGCAATAAAGATAGTCAAACTCAGTGAAATTCTTTCAAACATCTGTGTTTCCTTAACGCGGGTACTTTTCTATATATGAGCACCATGGAGGGGTGACTTCTGCCAAAATGTTAGCCAATGGATTGACACATACGTTAAATCATTACTATTCATAGGAATTGTCCGTTAAAAGTAATAAAGGTGTTCATAGACGTAAATTAGCCTGCATAATTATTTATTTTTAGTATAATTTTTATCAACACTTTTCTGAAGATTGCGTATTGTGTTTTTTATAGAAAATACAAACTGGTCGACGAAAACAAACGTTCATGGGAGACATCCACAGCTGAAATAACAGGGATTGTCCACTAAAGTTGTTCGGGCTTTATGTACCATCCAGCCCCACCTCATGGATGTTGTGACCGACTGACCGAGATATTCCGCCTCAATGGAAGTCAAAGCATTTCGGCAGTATTTTCAGGTAAACCTGACTACTTAGGAAGCATTAGAGGAAAAATTTGACGATTTGCCTAACAGACTTACTTGCGAAGTTAAGGTAATTTTTCAGAAAATTTGCTTCTCCCCCAGCCATCGTGAAAAAGCCTTAAGGTGTGTTGCCAAATCGGTAGAATGAATTGCCACGATTAAACGGTTACTGGAGTTCAGAATATTATTGTGTTCATTCTACAGACCAAGCGCTTCTAATTAATCGAGTATGGGCCCTGATTATTATTCCCACAACATCATGGAATAATAGCAAGCCGTCAGAAAACGATTAATTACTCCAACTTCTTGTCGTAGAAATATACCGTATATAATAACAGCAATAACAATAACAATAGTTTCTGAATAATATTGATTCGAATAGTAACAAGAACGTTTGCTCAATCGTTCCAGAACCAATAGCTGCTAACAACTGAACTAGATTCTACTAAACAATATTCATTTGCATCAATGTTAAACTACTTTGATGTATCATTCCACCAAAATTCGTCTAATATATTTCTAACGTTGGTTTCGTGACATTTGTGTCAACTGAAAGTTAGGTTGGCTCCTTTAAGACATACCTGGGCTAAATGTAGCACGAGACTGTGCAAATTGTTCTGAAACTTACGAGGTCCCTATTTAGCTTTAAATCTTCCGATTAAGAAGTACTGATTTGCTATCAGACATTTTTTCATTAGTATCTTACTCACCATTTCAAAAACAAACTTATTTGTAGGGACTTAAACATACATGTAATATTTCGACTTTTAGCCAAAGCACCAACACATTACGATTCATTTATCGAATGCTTAGAAGTCGTTGTTTTGTAGTTTCACCAGACTCTGAAATATCAGGGGGTCAGTATTTACGAATAGCTCATCGTTATGCTCTATGCATACTGGGAAAAAATCCATTAACAGCTACAATATTAATCGTATCTAACCCTAACATATATTCCACCTCCTTTAAGCTTCACTTAGCTGTACTTAGCTCTAACATGGATGACTGGATCAATTTCCAAAGTCCTTTCAGTAGTCTTCATTAGGGAAGCCAATTCGCTAAAAATAATTTGAACAAATTAACCGACATTCTTTACTACAACAAAAATGAAACCATAAATAAAATTACGTCAAAAAATCATCTAGAACCAGGAATTCCTGAAGATCTGTAGATCTGAAGAAACGCCTTTAAAGACATGTGCATTTTTACGAGTCTAAAGATTCCTTATCTCTAGGTACAATGAAAGGAACTTATGTAGTGACTGACACAATGCATATACAATGGGCAATCGAACAGGGAAAACAAGCTGTTGAATACGGCGGTAATCTTCCTGCATTTCCAAAATTGTTATTAAACAAAATTAATAACCTTTAGAAGAACGTGGATTTCTCTTTATTATTACCAACCAAGTATACTACGACCCTAAAATTGCTTAGTGAACGCTTCTGTAAAACAATCAAAACTGTATAAAAGGCTGTGAATTCACCACTACGTCATAATGTGAAAGCAGACATGTCACGCCTATTACATAAACTACTACCCAGACAGTTGGAGCAATGAAACATAAGCCCTCATGGGTCAAATGGTATCCTGGATATTATTCTATCAAGAAGAGATAAAAACCTTTTTTTTATACTTATTAGACTATAATATCACTCCCTACCACGTGCTACGTATCCATCTGGAAAACCACACATATAATCAACAAATGGTTTCTTACCTCTTTCTACCCATATGCATCGCCAGTAGAGTTGTCTATGGGAGTGTCCTACTAAGTCTTCAATACGTGGTGTGTGTATAAGTAAAATTATAAGTTTCATCAGGTCATGATAACCTAAAAATAGTGCTCGACACTAGGCCTAACACACCTATTGAGTCTCTCATAGCACATTAAGTGAACCGGACAACCTACCTAATCAGAGCCAAGATTAGCAACTGCTACTTAATCGCTGATGGTGTGGAATAATGCACCGCTAAAAATATAATAATAGACACACATTCTTCAAGAATAAACAGATGACAACGGTCTGACTGTTAAGGTGCATAAATGCCATGTAATGTACTACAGCATTCCAAATGGTACTCAACCGACCTACTGCCTAGGCGGACACCGAATAACTAGTACCATCAAGGAACAAGATCTAGTCTTAACCTTCGACAGCAGGCTGGGGATTAGGCAAAACCATCATATGGGTGTCAAGAAAGCATACGCCACACTACACCCAGTCCGTAGGTATCTACACATGCTAACACCAGACTTGTTCTTGACAATATTTGAGACATATATGAGATCGCTCCTACAACATCATCTCACTTCTGACCCCCAAAATGGATGCCGATCTTTCGGCGAAAGTCCAAAGGTAAGCAACAAAATGAGTAAGTGGACATCGGCGCAAACAATACTCGGGCCGGCTACGACAGCTGTGGCTGTCCACCCTGAGCTACGACGGTTGTGTAGAGACCTATTTACCATATACAACATATTAAGCACACATGAACTTTTAAATAGGAGCATACTGACAGCCCTACATGTCCGTACAGCCCGAAGAAACCCACGAACTAATGCCCACCAGGGAGCGTGAACACACTTGAGGGCGAATTTATTGTCATTAAGAGTTTGCTCCACTTGGGACGCACTGCCAGAGGAAGCAACCATAGCCTTCAACCTGGTTCATGTAAAGGAGAAGCTATGTGACTATATGTACCACCACGGTGTACCTAGAGCCTCGTGGAGCAAGGGTTAAAAGATTTGATATTAGTTCCAAATCTTCATCCTTAGCACTCTCAACCTTTATTTGTTCTACGGTATTCTTTTAAGCCTAACTTACGAACCAGACTATTAGGGATGGAATGAAGACCAGTAGGTTATAGAGTTTAAAAAAAGGAAAAAGTTGCAAAAAAGGAAGCAAATTTAAAAACGAAATAAAATTAACAATAAAAATCAGCTGAGACTACTAGGCCCGGATCGGCTATGCAGCCAGCCAACAATAGGAAGTAACAGATATCCAGAAACCAAAACCACGAAACTCGAGAGGCGGTTAGAAAAAAATCAGTTGGCTTAAAAGTAGCTCGCCTTCTAGATATTAGATATTAGATACACTTTGGCTGTTTATATTTTTCTACTGATATTATTATTCTTGTTTTCCAATTAATGTTTTTTATGCCTTTTATTTTATATTCTTTGTAACTTATCCCTACTGAAATGAATTCCTTCGTATCTTTATGCCTTGACATGGTAATTATATGATCGTTGCCTCACAGTCAACAAGTCTTCTGCTCGCCAATGTAATAGTTGATGGTTCTTGTAGGTTCACAACTCAGCGACATACGAAATCACTGATTATCAAGTCACATTTACCATATCATAAACACATGAACGTGAGTGTTAGCGAATCAATTGATTTGAAGGAAAATATGGCTTGTCAGGAGGGATATGATCTCAGTGTATTCTATAGCCCATAATCCCCTTTTAACATAACAGATCACTGGTAAGAATTAGTCCCAAACTAAAATGGGATGGATTGCTTTATAAGATAAAACGCGAAAGGGATTCAATTAAAATTCGTGCTTTGTTGTAGTCACTGAGATCAGACTTTGAAACGCCTCAACTAGACAGATAGTTTTAGCACTTACTGATTGATTCTTTAAACGAAGGCTTGATGCATAAAGTAGGAACAATACATCAGGTTTCATTCTAAACTCATAATATAATCTTTTTCCCATTTACAGGAAGAATACAACTGATATTTTGCTACTTAAAACCAGAAGCGCCCCTGCTAACTAGGCGTAGACCTCAGAGAATAACAATTAGCTAGTTCTGCCAACTAAACTTGAAGTGAAAACCAGCATGACTTTAAGATACTGGTTATTGAGCATTGTGGGCTGTTTGTTTTCAAGGTCAGTGCAATATTAATTATTTAGACACAAGACAATAAATTTTATAGGTATTATCACATGCACCAGAGAGAACATGTCGTCAATTAGAAAATATCTCCCTGTCATTATCTAAAACTTAATGATTCTTCATCCGGTGACATGTCGCCGGCATTTAAGCCCCTTTAAGTTAACATCATACCATGCAATCACTCTTCTATCTCCTTCCCTTTTCATTAAGTATTCTACATCGCCTTCAAATCCTTAACTGCTAAAATCATTTCTATTACTTCCCGTATCTATACCTTTTACAGGAACTGTCGAACTCCACCGTCAACCTAGCCACAACGACCTACGTCGCCCCATCACCAGTGACCTCCACATCATCAAGCGCCGCCTTTGTACGGCCTCTAGACAGAGTCCTACGGGCTAAAACATGATTAAAATTACTCCAATAAGGATTTCTTGGAAGCATTTATTGCAAACTTTGGGAAAATATAGGCAGTAACACGACAAAATATCACCTTTTTCCTCAGCGTTAAGAAAACAGCGCAACGTTTCCTGTATATTCTAAGACGCTTTGGAGGTAAAGGAGACATTTACCGAAAAGATTTCACCCCTCGGATATAGACTACATTTTCACAATCTAGTCCCGTTGCGTTCACCTTCGTATGCACATCTTTTTTGCTTATTACTTCGCCTACGTTTGCTAAGTGTCTTACGTCTACCCCACCAAAGTTTCTTTAAATCAGTAATAATGATTAAAAAAGTCGTGTGAACGCTTTATGATACATATTAACATTTTATGTACAACGGAATTTATTAGACTGTCATTGCCCAATCTTTCTCTTTTATTCCGTGTCGGTAAAGTTGACGCTGCCGGCTACCCAGTGAGGAGTAAATAAAATGTTATTTGATCTTAGGAAGTACATGTAGCCGAATATCGTATCAATAATTCGCACCTCACTAACAGAATATATTTGACTTAAGTAAATGTCATTGCCGGTTGGACCATATGAACCCTTATTGGAATTTAAAGCATAACCACCATTGTAGAGCGTCGCTTCGAAATGTGTTTTACTGAAAATATAGTGTAACACGTCTAGGGCTAACTTCAGGACCAGAAATGATTTGGTTTAATTCTGGTGATTTTATTTTTTATACTCACTGCACTACTTTACTAGTCTCGTCTATCATGATTCATATTGGGATTCTTTTATTTGTCAATCGACTTATTAAATTGCTATTAACCCATTATAACGTTCAAATTCTTTTTTAGTGTATTGCATTTACAAAACCTGTGGCTTCTGAAACCTTGACTGAAATGACTTGGTATGATGCCGAAAAGTGCGTAAACCATGTAAGTTTGCTTTTCTGTACTGGGTTTCATTGTATTGCCACTTTAACTCCAGGTTTATTCCTTAACCACCTATTGCATAATTGAAAGTTCGTTGTAAACAGAACTTCATATACTACAGTTTTCAAACACCTAAGTAATCAATCTTTGTTGATGATTTATATGTTACTCATCCTTCTTACAGAAAAGAATTGAATAATCTATGATCTTTTAATTTCACCTTAGTACGTACTAGTAGGTTTAATCTTTGTCTGTTTTAGGTTTGTCATAAATATACTTGTCAACCTGGATCGACATGCTTCATATGTTGACTCCGTTTTCTAACACCAAATCACCCGAGCTGCCGTGGGGAAGCACTTTACCAAATTTTTGCAAACACCCCTATAGTAAATCTAGAATGGATAAAAATGAGGCTATTAGTTCACTAAATAGTATAGTACACAAACGTTGCGTTTCCAGAGTTTCCGGTATAAGCTCTTTAGTTTTCACCTGTAGAATACTCATATTTTTAATCTTTTGATAACCAGCCATGTGAACGAATCTTAAGTTCACTACATATATTCTACAATAGTAATGTCTTTCATCTCCAACTTTGAATAAGTCTTTTACAAACGTGATTTTAAGCAGATACATCCATTCCTAAATAGTTAGTAACTGTTCTTGGTTATATGCAAGTGGGAATTTAAGAGGCAGATGGATGCATTATTATGATCACTGTTACCTGTGTTTCATTGAAATTTATAATCCTGGGGAATTGTTTCAGAATTACTAATGCATGACAAATTATCCTCATAAAGGATAAAAATCCCTATACATTCACTAGATATACCCTCGCCAGTCGGAATCATAATAAGTAGTTTACTTCTGATGGAACATTAATTACCATGTCTATTTAATGCTGATTTCCTTAATATTATCAGTGAATGACACTAAACATAATCCTAACTATAGTTACCCGAATAATAAGAGATCATGTTGATTTTAGGTTTTAAACGTGCTTTTTTTCCTTTGATTATTGAATATGATGCCTCCATATAATTTAGCCAGACATTGAAATGCAATGGGCCGAACATTGTGCCCGTCATGCAGAAGCTTATTTTCGTCTATTGTGTTCAGTCTCTGACCCCTCAGAACTAAAACTGACTGCTGTGGATGATATCATATTCGACAAATTTCTGGAAATGTTTAGAGACATACCTTTAGGTGTTATTTCTGAAGATTCTCTGAAATCGGAGCAATCAAAAACAGTAAGTTCATCTTACTACATTTTATAAATTATCCACTCACATGGTCATTACCAATAGGATTCTTACCCAAATATTATGTCCCATTTATTAATAAAGTCTATGTAAGTGAATACCGAAGTAGTGCATATACTCTACAAGTGGGTACAATTTTCTCCTCATAGAAGAATAGTGTACGGTCTCACTTTCTCGAATGGCATAAAAAGTACAGTATCAACATTTAGAAGCTATACTTTTCTGAGAAAATTGTTTGGTTTTATCAAATATCAAGAGCAAGTCATATACTATTCTATAAAGAAATTTACTGAGACACTGTTGGCATTTAAGCATTAACCATTTCATTACAGCAGAAAAGTAAATTTTATGTCAGCGTTTGCTCGAGTGTAGTACATAAATTTACTTACATCCACCATAGTGCAATGTTCCGTTTATTTGCACTAGCACATTGATGTACTTACTGCTAATTCTATTGATTTATATCCCCTAAATTACTAAATGCTACTTATGTCGTGTAGTATACAGTACAACAAACTGCGCACCCAGTCTGGAACTAGAAAATTATCTTTGTTTTTCATAAAATAATATGACTAAGTCTTTTTATCCTTTAGAAATGGCGAACATATTGTAATGAATTCGAGGGGAAAGTTGAAGATTTCAACCTTGGTACTTTATTTAGGCTTGATGCGTCCAGAGGATATTGTCCGGAAAACACTTGCATTGGTAGGTTATCTTATTTACTAAACGTTTCTTGTTAAGTTCCTAGAATACAGTTCCTTGCTTTAGAAATTGCACGTAATCGTCTTGGTATTAACAAGCCGGAAAGACTTAGACAATTACATGAATAAGCAACTTGGTGTATTAATAAATCTGTATATATTTCCTACATTCTCCTGTTGAACGTGGTTGGTTTTTCTTGACGTGTACTACGATTTTGTTTGTGATAATGGCGAATTAATAAACATTCTTAGTAGCATTGCAAATATAATGTTGTGCATCAGCTTACTTTGTTTGTCGATACTACATAATGTTTCATGTCATTATTCATCGAACAGGCGCTTCTGCAATACAAACATTACTCAGTAGGCTAATAATCTCGTCCGTTCTAGGCTCAATTTGACCTGCCTAACAATAAGATCGATTGAAGCTTATAAATACGTATTAATGGTAATCTGCCTGATACAATATCTTTGGTCGCACTCCCTATAGAATCTGAAGTGTATACTGTCAATTCAAAACTATACTGGTAAAATTGTTTAGTGTTCCATAATTTCCCAGCAGGTATCAGTCTGCTATGTAAATTGTCTTAAAAAGGCTGGACGATAACCCACTAGGTCGTAAACACTCCCACGACTTTCTAGGTATCTAAAAAGTAAGCGTAAAAAAAACAAGTCGGCATCTCTCACAAGTAATTTATATAAATCCCAGAGACTGTATTTTGGGATCACTTGGACCTACACTACCATTTTCTTCAAACTACTTGCGCATACATTAGTCTACTATAATATTTTTATTCTATTAAGAACTAGTGAGTGGAAAACCACTACCTATATGCAGAGGTTAACATTGACTTTCATAGGCTAATGACGTGTTATTCATGCGCAGTACATATCTCCAACTTCCAAAGTCGACGGTGGAATGCACAATTCGACTACATATTTTAGACTGGCGTAGAGTGATTTCTTTATGTATTTTATTTACTAATTTCTCATCAGCGGTTTGTCTTGCAATCGTGCGTTATGAACACTTAAAATTGAGCAATATTGTTGGCCTATATCAATTCATCTTTGCTAACAGTAATTGTTAGGACTGATGGTTGAAAGTGAGTACCGGATGACAAACTGATCCCTTAATATTGGCGAACTAGTGATTTCATTTTTATACCCGTCGTCATTTCACTCTGCATTTGCTACGCAATGTCTGTTTAAAGTGTTTTTTACTTTTTCTGGAAACGCAAGGCATCAGAGTTCACGAAAATGGGGCCTTCCGCCAACCGGCCTTACTAAAGTAAGGCTGGAAACCAGTAAAAATTCACTTCTCTTAGAATTGACGATGTGTATACTAATTACGATACCTAACTGGTGACAAACAAGTGGTTGTACTAACAAGATTTACTAACTTCCCATAATAATTATACATGCATGGTGTACTTCATTAACTCCAATGTTTTAAAATAGAATAAAATACCAAAGTTTAGTAATTAAATTTATTAAAAAACCCACCACAATAACTGCAAGCAGAATGAGACAGTACACACACAAGCAGATAAATTTACAGGACTGACAGGAAATGCCCTGATAAATCTAGTAGTTTAAAATAATTAAATGCTGTTCAGAAGAAAGTTGTACATTGAAGGGAAGGTTTGAAATTAGATCGTTAAATTTATTATGATCCAATCCAAATAGTGAGCGACAAATCAGCGCATACGATAATTAAACGTAGTATCAATTGACGATAATTCTCCTTCGAACTCTACCTTAATGTTGATATCAAGATCGCGCTACAACAATGAATAAACAATTAAAAGTACAGTTATGTTATCACTCCTTTCAACGAAAACACAGGCTTTTATGAGCACGCTGAATCAGAAACCTTCAAAAGTCATAACCAATAATGCTGAATAAAGCTTGTCTAATGTTTCTTCATGAGCTCTGCAAAAAAATTCCGTGTTTGAAACAAATACAGCATTACGAGATAAAGCGATTTACTAGTTAAGAGTAAAGACTAAATTAACTCACGTTATTTCGTTCGTTCGGTCTGATGGACATTACACCATTTATTTGTTCACCTTTCTTCACAGTCAGACAATCGTCATCTCCATTATCAAGATAAAAAACTGTTTGTTTCCAGTGAGTGTAGCGACGCTCATCCGGACCTTGTATACGAAGGAAAATATTCATGAAAATGCTATTAATAAACTCAGAGATCAGATCAGAGAATATAAAACCGGAAAGGATGTTGAGAATGTACTATTTTCCACATCTGCAGTCAGGATTACATCGATTAGGGCATGCAACACTAGAGTGGCCAAAAACAAGAATGTTTCTTACACTGAGGGCTAAGCATGTAGAAATACAATACTTTTTAACAGCGCTATTAATATACTTAGAAAACCGGTATGTCGCACAGCGTAAGTCTTAGGGCTATTATAAACAACGGTTATCGCCGACATATCTTTAGATCTAAGCTAACTTGTACACATGTAGATTGAGTAGCATTACGACACGATTCCTAGGTAGGAACAGCCTACTGTACATATATATATATATATATATATATATATATATATATATATATATACTGGGGAACAGTATGTCCACATAGTCGGCCAACACACGTTTCTACTACATTAATCAACCCTTACTTAATTTTATAGGTTGAAAGAAATAATTTAACAAATGGTTTCATCATTTGCAAGCAAACGTGAGGAAGCGCCAACAGAACGACTCCTGATATCAGATCTAAAATGTGTATCCTGATAGATAAAATATAGCATTAAACAACTAGAAAATATTTACACAACTCGAGTTGCAAAAAATATGGGCTAACCTGTTGAGAATCCTGTAGGTTTATGACAAGAAGTGAAGTCAATATTGAAAAATGTAACTAAGGCTTGGATGTAATCATTTCTTTTGCAAGTAAGTGTGAATGGTGCACTGAACGTTAATTCGGGAACTTTAATAGAGTACATGTCAACCTCTTTGACTAAACAACAATTAGTCACAACTTGGTTAGGATCAACAACGTCAACTAAGGGTTCTGTAAGGGCAACTTTCCGTATACAACTCATGTCGAAACCATATACACTGTCCCACCCTGTAAAAAGCACAAAAATTGGTCACACAATTGGCGCACAGAAACTAAAATTTTTTTAGATACTCTGGAAATTACTTTAAAGGTTTCAGATGTGCTGTTCGATTAAATGGTTTCGTATGAACTGGGAAAGATAGGGATCAAAGTTATCTTTCACAGGCTAAACTTTCAGATTTCAAATATATAGCAACTAATTTTAATGCCCGGGTAACTAGCTTGAGCCAGACTAAAAGTGAATGTTTCGGTATTCTAGCTTGGTGAACAGATGACGACGTCCATCTGCTGCAACTATGCTCAAGTAACCTTTTAGTCCTAGCAAGTATGGGTAGGGATATCGTCTAATATGGCGTCTCTTACGCCGACCTGTATTAGGATATATGTTTAGATACTTACCAGGCTCCATTGAGTCCTCACTTATCTGTATTTTACAGGGTCCAGAAAATATCATAACAGGAAAACTAATTCCAGCCAAGCTTAATGACGAAAAAACTGAGAGTAAATTCCAGGAACAAATAGAAACGCATTTGGCTGACTACAAAGAGGAAGCTCAACTGAGACAGACAACGGTGACATCTATTTGTGACTTGAACCAGTCAACTGCAAGTAACATAGAACCTGTCGCATAAGTCCAAATTACTATGCCACATTAACAAGACGAGATCACATTTACAAGATTAACACGGCAGTATGATTCAACAGGAAGGAATGAAGCAAACATATGTATGAAAGAATAACGCGTCGACACGCCCAAAGGTGACTGATTTTGAGCAATGTTATTTGGTGTCTCCAGCCACTCATCGCGATTATCACATGGACCTCGGTCAAGTAGTCTTCATCTATTAACATGGTTTACACCAACAAAAACTGGACTGATGCAATGTTTTGGATTAACCGTCTCTACCTTTTATCCTACTTCCAGCGCCATCCAACATTGTGCAGCGAGGTGAGCGGTAGTAGGGCATACGCAACATGTTCCAACTATCTTAATCGATGAAAGTTTAATTGATTTGCTACATTTTCCTAATGCTCTGTATCTAACGCCAATATTGCTTATTCGCCCATCCCAGACATACGGTCGATATTTTTAAGGTTTCTATAATAAAAGACTTAGGACATACACCGCAAGTGGCACAGGCTGGCAAAAGCCAAGCGAGTTTATTAATCTGAGTGGGAGTTTCGTCAGACACCAAGTAACTGGAGTTAAGAGACTTCCAAGATAAGTGAAGTGGTTAATGGACTCAACCAAAAGGCTAACAAAAAGTGGCAGACTTTAAAGGCGTTTGACGAATTGACAAACTCTCAAAAACTCATCCCATCAGGTTACGAACACGGTGAGGAGCAAAGACAACTTAGGCTTGGATTGGCAGAGTCCATGAGGAGATCGTAAATAGTGGTAGGCAACGAAAGCAAGAGATGAAGAACGCAGCGGCGATGGGTAGCACAAGACAGCTTTCCAAACTTAGAAATTGGAGTAAGATTGTGTCTCAAAATATATGAAGCATTCAGTTACTCGCGCAGCTTACACGTCTAGACGGATAAGCAGAACACTTCAAAAAGCAACTCCCCTGGACTCCAGTTACGCATTATTATTAAACAACCTGGATGAAAACTGACACAGATACGACTTTTGTCGAAATCGAATAAGTTGTGAGTAATCTGAAAAGATGAAGGGTAGTGGAAACAGGTGGGATGATGACAACAGTCCGTGTCACTACTGACCGCTGGTCCGTGTCATATTGGTAGATATAAACTAAATGGTTGGGGCCAGCGTGATTGCTGTAACCGACGGTTGTGAACGTTGAGTGACATAGCTTACAATCGGTCAGCGGTACAGAAGCATTTACTATCTTCTTTCAACATCGAAATAAAAATAATTCTATACATTCGTTCCCATGAAGTAATTCTCTTTCTGTGCATCATATCCACACACCTTTTTTCTTACAAAAATTGACGTAACTACTACTATTTGGTGTTGCTGAGGTGTGGCAACTTGGACTGAAGCATATGTATCTCAGGTTTTACATTGTACATGATTAACCGATCGGAACAAGCAAAAGCATCAGAAACTGCATAAGGGAAAAACTATGGAAGATTAGAGCCATTGCAACAAAAATGATATTAGGTTTATTGTACACACAAATCTGAGTCTATACTGCCTATCGCCGAGGTTTCTGCAAAACAATATAACATAATAACCTCGATCAATACATGCATCAGGTTCTACGTTTTGCTGTTAAACTGACAGTGATATTAATATTTACGAATAAACACACCAGTTGATAAACATGTTATGTATCAAACTTCGGCTAAGATGACTAATAAACGTAGGCTTATAATTGACTGCATATACAATATAGATAGCAAAACCCCGAAAACATGGTAAACTTACAGTTAATTTTTTCGTCTTTGTATTGCCTATCCTCAATAGCGCATACATAAAGAGTTGCACGATCGGGCATAATTATACCTCCTGGAGCCTGAAGAACACGGTAAACGTTGTGTTAACAGGCGTTTAAAAATGACTTAATAAGTAAAGTAATGCCAATTAAATACAGTACGCCTTGAATAGCATCTAAATCATTAATAAGCCTAGACAATTAGTTGAACGATTGTCTCGAGAATGTGACAGATAAGAATGCTTCTGTACCAAGTTACCGAACGATCAGCTAGAAATGCTACTGCATAAAATGATGTGGCATGATAATTATTATTTTAAGTCTACGTGGCGGCAACCAAATTTGAATCGACGAAAAACACAACTTTAACCAAAATCCGAACTCAAGACGAGAAAACTGGAATACAAAGAATGACTGAAGTACTTTACACACAGCCTGTCTACAAAGGAAGCACGGAAATATGAAGTCTGTAGCATATTCAAAACTTAAGCCCACAAAATACTGGTTGCGACTATCAGACTGCCTTGTTCCACACTTGTGTCCGATTGTCATTATTGAATGCAAGTGTATCTGGTGTCTCTACCGAGTCGTCAGTTTACTTTTATTCTAAGCTTCAGATTCGCATAATCTCCTTTTAACACTCATTACTTTCTGAAGCTAGGTGCAGATTACCACAGGCTGGACACAAATCCGGGAGAATCAAGGTGCTATTATTATAGGGTAAAAATTTCAACTTTGCCAATAAGTATGCAGAACCAGGATCATAATTAGGATGAGTGCACTACTACATACTAGTAGGGCAAAATAATTACTGACAGTGATCAAAGCCACTCACAAGCATAACTACATTTAGTTATACTGTATTATACAAACGTTTTGGTTATCCATTTGCACATATTGTTAAATGAAGTCGTTTGTTGACGCATGTTTAATATGCAAGCAAACTACGTTCAGTTAACTATACCATGTATGACCAATTACTTCAGTAAGACCGATAACCGATGCCGTATGATTGATAAAAATCGCTATTATAAATATATCATGTAGAAAGATGCACTATAGGTGTCCCTGAAACATCATATAGTTGGTTAAGTCATCATTCCTAAGATGAAATGACACCGAGTCACCTTGTGGTAGACAAGTTGTGGATAGAAGCTTAAAAACTTAATTCTGCTCATTAGGTAGATTAGTCACACACTGAGCAGTGGGATTTCAAACAAAAAATGCATGAACTGAATGCTTACCAACCATTTATCTCTAGCGTAAATTACAGTATTTAACATCGATTCATAAAATAAGCAGTAACCCATCCATTCACTGATAACTATATCAACTTTAGGGAACTCAGGAGGTAGTTCCACTTCTTCGACTTTTCCTTTGATTAATGTGATACCTGTGAAGATGATAAACAGATGTAGAGAACAACCGTTTGTTTTATGAGTTCACAGATCAGAAACAAACTCACGGTCAGACATATTATTAGCTCGAACGACTTCTACTGCGCGGTCAATGATGTTGGAGCATTCAATCTAAGACTAATATACGCCAAAAATACAATTACTCCAATGGCTTGTTTAGCTCCAGCTTTAATCGCAAACAAACAGAGTATGGCGGTCCCACACCCCACATCTAGTACAACCTTGTCCTTTACGAGGTGCTTGTTATGAATCAAAGCACTGCGATAGGTAAGCGTTCTGATTTCATCTTTCAGCATTTCCTAAAACATATATAAAAAGTTAATTCAGTACCTCATGAATCCCGAAATGGGCGTATGAATCAAAATAGTAATCTTTTGAGGTCATATCGGACGATTCAGTTGTGGACTCGCACGATGTACTGGAAGAACCCGTAATTTTACCACTTGCTTCGCCATTTTTCCCGTTCATATTCAAGCAGCACAACTAAGAAGTGACTAACGAAACAACCACGCGCGTCCACCTACTGTCAGTTTCGCGCCAATCTCAGGAGGCAGAAACAAACCTACTTTGGAAATCGATCAAGCCCTGGTTCGAAATTTCGATTGTTTGCGTTGAGCCAAGTTTTCGTTCTCAGTTTACATCATCATACTTCTTTTGGAGCCTTTAGCAAGGCTGACTCATTTAAATCTTTCAACTAAATGTTTTTCAAATAATTTTAGGAGGGAGATTAATTCCGTTTTCGTATAGCGTCTTTATGTATCCAGTAATAATGGGTCCCCAGTATAACTTTTTATGGACTCAGTTGTTTTGGAACGGGCAGAAATATAGGCGTTTAGCAACCTCGAGTATGGCATTATGTTAAATCATTAAGGTACATGGAGTGTAGGGGGGGTTGTGAAGTAATTTCTCTAGTGAGCTAGCGTAGACGAGCAGATGTACTTATCAGCCCGAATACTATAATCCGCCTTATCACCGTCTGAAGTTTAGTTGTCAGAAATGTTCTGATAGCGAACTGCGTGAAAATTCGTTGTATCTAGGGCATTTTTATTACTGGTACCCAACACAAACTTCAGTGAGTCCGTCTAGATTTATTGCTTGAACATGTTGTATATCCGCTTTTTTAGTTTTTGGCACGTTAGTTCTATATTTGTATATGTTTGCGTATTTGCAATAAATGAACAGAAGCTAAATTATTTAAAACTAAGACCTTACGCATCCAAACTTTCAGTTAATTTCACCTGGACAATCAGAAGTTTGATTGCAAATCATGGTGTGGAAGACGCATACACTCGACCCTTTGCCATTATTATGTTACTGATACGAGCACTAAACAGTTTAGTTTCACTTTACGTTTTTAGTTCACAAATTTTCGAACCGTCTGCATTCGTCTAAGACGTCCTGAAATCAAATTTGCCAGATAGTCTAAGACTAAACAAATTATTTTGAGCCATCAAACTCAAAAATAGCGTGGCAGCTAAATTATTGTTCGAAACTCTTTGTTCAGCATACACTTATTCATGGTTTGCGGACTGAAATTCCCGTCCAATTTTCCACAACAAGTACAAGCATACTTAGTTGAGGTTGAGGGATGGCTGACTGCTGCGTTATAGAAACAGAAGTGGTCAAGAAAAATGTAGATATATCTTGTTCGCATTCGTATTTACATCCGTTAAAAATTACTTATTCACTTAGTGCAATCCAAAAATATATCATCTTGATTTGGCGTTTTGACTTCTAAGTAAGTTGAGTTTAGTATCACGTCTTGTTGCAATTCGTTGTCCACGTTTGTTGTTATAACAATAATTTTTAAAGACGAACTTCTACGTCTAAGAATCATTACAATCCTAAATGAAGCTATCCCTGTACAGCCACTCTTCAATCGAAAATGAAGTTACTTTTAGATGCTTCGGTGATGAATACCGACCCACAAATCTAAAAGATAATATGATATAAAGGTATCAGATAGTCTTAATGAAAAGCTTCACGAAGTTGTTGAAGAATCAACTAAAAACCTTTATTTCATTACTAACCATAAATTGAAGGTGGTGATATCAAGCTAAACTGTCAGGTCAATCGAGTTTTAATGGACTCTGTAAGTCTTTATTTCATAGTCTTCCATTTGCTATATGTAAACGACCCACAAACTCTTTATTTAAGACTAATTCTTGAAGCACTTTGAACCCCTTTCGCTCAAAAAAGAGAACGTCAGCTCATAGTTCATTGAGTTCACATAGGAAATAATATTGTTTGAACAAAATCAGATAAATAAATCTGCTCTCCTTCCTACTAATAGGTTATGTCACCTGAAGTAGTTTGTTAGAGTCTCAAGGTGGCTGCTACAACTTTATGGTCATGGCGAGTCAGTGAAAAAGATAAGCCTGTGAACTATACGTGCACATTTTTGTTATACGCTCACACCTTTGCATCAAATATAGTAGAAAGTCTGAATTAATCCTGATTCCATCTAATAAACTACTTAGTGGTCAAAAACAGAGTGAAGCGATGTTTATCTTTTGGTCGCTGCTGGGATATATTTTTGGTGATAGTAATGTAAAGTAACAATTAATTCGATGATATGATGTTCTAAAAGAGGTACAGTAACTTATATACATATGATCTATCACTTGTGTAGAGTTGTTAACTGAGCCTAGATGCTACAGGATCAAACTCCATTAGGTGTTTGGATGCATTGAGAAAAACGATTTTATGATTTCTCTTCCATGGGAGTGGAAAACAGTAGGAAGTTTTTCCTATTTAGTACCATTTCGAACAAGGCACATGTTGTTGCTTAGACTATCTATACATATCACCTGCAACACAAAGTTAGCCAGATTTTGTATCACATAGCATTCTGAGAATTAAGTCATCCCAGCTGTATAGAGTATATGATGTGAAATAACCGGTACTAGTTTTCACAAATGTCACAGGAAACAGGGACATGGGGAATTTACTTCATTTGAGACACAATACACACATATACCTAGCATTTTATACCTACAAGTATACATCTTATGTGACCATCGTTTCCTAAATCGCGGTTTATTGCAGTATAAACACCAAAATGACATTTTTGCAACTGCCTATCAGCTTAAAAACTTTTCTTATGTGCAGGCAACAAAATGGGAAAAATCTTAACGCTGGTTCAAGTTAATGACGTTGAAATATACAAACATAGTCAGGTTTCACAGGACTTCATTTCCTACGTAAAACCAGATCAGGTAAAGAGGTTGCATATTTGATAGGCGACTGGATAGCAAAATATATAGCCACCACTGTATGTATACACGACTTTGGGATGTGACCAGTTAATAGGATGTATTTGGGTATACACTCTAAATCACATAGGCAGTGGAAACAAGATAGTAAGAACAGTGGAAAGGGAAGCAACAAAGATGTGTGGAATTCAATAAATCCAATGGTAAGGCATATTTGGGAACATGTAGGGTTGCCACATTTCTCCTGGGCACACGCTAGGAAAGGTGGTTTGGGTCCCCGACGATTCTACAATATGTAATAAACGAACTGAGCTTGAATCTGGCGATTCCAACGGTATACTGTTCGTCGCTTTTAACTATTTAACTATTCTGCACGGTAAGGCAGCCATATGTCAAGTGAAATGAAACAAAACTGAATACACTTTGTGTTTAACCCTTGAGAGTTGTCGGGTGGCAGGTCCTATGTATATTTCAACACAGGATCAGCCGAAATGATGGATGCACGTGAAAAAGGCAAACGTATATTCCTTTTTCTCTGTTTTAAAACATTAGTAACAACGTTTAGCTTCATAAACAGTCCTGTTAGGTGATCTAGCTAGTGTATTACATGGGTCACCGTCAGATGAAAAAATATGTAGAGGTCTCAGAAGAAGCAAATTCCTCTGAATGTTCTATAACTCAGGTTCTTTATTTCCGGCATACCTACACTTTACGTGAAACCTAATTTTCTCAGAACATATATGATAAACTGGAGTTCATGTTCATTGCGTCTTTTGAGCACATCGTTTCTGCCCTTTAAGCAAGATTTATTTAGTAGAGAATGGGTGTGGAGCTCGAGGAATATATGTATAAACATATACTGTAATGCTTAAAATACACATTTCCGTTTGTTGATCCATCACTCCGTTTGCTTATTAAGATGTCCAGGAAATTAAATTTTGTATCTTATTAATTTTTAGTGCAACGTGAATCGTTATTGCTTTATCTACTGGGTTACAACCTAACTTTGTTCAGTAATAATTGCCAAGGTTGACAACCTATGTCCGTTGACCCGATCATTTGAGTTAGAATACTAAATTACCACCCTAGGGTGAGTAAATACAACCTTGTTATCTAGGACAGTTACAACTTGATTCTTTACGCAACCTTTGTGCCAGTGGAAATAACGCGGTCGTTGTAATTCACTTATATTTGTACAACAGTTGCAAAATCAACAATTTGATAGATAGAAACAAAGTCTACTAAAATAGGATTATCAAAAAATTACAAATTACTCTTCGCGTCATATTTTCTGGATCTGTCACACAGAATGGTCGGCAACACCCAATATGGTTGCTACAACGAACGGAAATTAATTGAGTCAAACAGAACAAATGATCGATGGCACCATTAAGCGGCCAACAATGACAATAATAATATTCTAAACTGTCAATAAATCACCGCATATTATACAAACTCATACACATCTACATTTCATAGGATGATTTGTATGTCAAAAGTCAGTAACTATAAGTACAGGAGAATTATATTTAAGATGAACGGAAATCCGACAAGAGTAAGTTAATTCAAGCTCTGCGTTCGACCATATTACAACAACCAAATCATAAAGCATAAACGCACAAACATAAAGATTGTGAGTATTCTCGAAGGGTATTGGCGACTGCTACAAATTCACATGACTGGAAGTGATTTAGGCATGTACATTAGTAAGCCACATTAATGGTTCTCATCTGCAGCCATTCTGATCTTATCACTATCAAAACGCCTGTCCTGTTCGACTCGAACCTTCACTTCATATGATTGTTTATGTAGTTTGTCTATCTCATTATTATCACTGGCCCATAAATTCACTGTTTATTTTAACGTTTTTCATATTCATCTGTAAATATTACCATTTATTACAGTAATGTCTTCTATAAGAGTTAACGTTTTTCACTCATTTTCGGAAGTAACTCATGTATAATTGATGCCTTTTATCGTGAATGTGACTATACATAACTTTGCACATGGTAAAACAGGCCTCAGTGAAACCAGCAGTGTTAAACTTTTTCAATAATATTGCTAGTGCACGGATTTGTGCTCGTTAGTTTTGATCTAGGCAACTATATATCTGGGTGTGTGGGTAGAATAATAGACCAACGAAACAGCCGGTCGATTGAGTAAATACACTACAAAAAGAAGTGTCGAAAGAAGTAGAAAGTTATGTTTGTTGCAAATTTGCTAGAAAATTTCCATAGAACTAAAGAGTCCAGGTAAAATATAGTAGTATCTTTTTATAAACAAGCTACTATGAGCTATCATTCAAGTATTCCTGAACGCATAAGTGTTTGACCGCGTCTCTGTTTACCCCCCTTATTACATTACCCTGTTGCACTGCCTCAAGATATTCTTTACATTCCGTACTTGCAAACTGGTCTGGCTTATTTCTTCATCCTAAGCCTAATCATGTTTCAGGTAATGATATTTGTATACATGTATATAAATTCATGACGTGCGGCCGACTACAGTTAGTGTTATGATTACAGATAACATACATATGATTTATTTAGACTACGAGTTTGATTTACTGTTTGGCGTATGGTTCGTTGACGCTTGTTTATATAGGATTACGTTAGCACTATGTTCAGCAATAATGTGATTCCAAATTATCTATAAATCACTGTATATCCAATTGACTAATACAGTTCCATAAAGGATAGGATATGTGTATATAGTAAAAGTCAGTGGCGATGAATTTATAACAATTATGTTTGAACGCAACGCAAACCTAACAAGCACACAATGGAGACAAGCTTTGAAAGTAACCTTCAAAATATGTATACTTGAACATAGAGCATACACACAACAGCAAAAAGTGTAATATTTGAATATGTTCGGCCCAATTACAGTTGTATGGAAAATATTGTAGGTGACCTCGATGATTAACAATCACTGTCTGTACGCGTCTCCCCCGCGACTACTTGTCCCCAAGCCGAAATGAAGAACACACGATGGATAGACCAACCAAACAGAATCACGTTATATTGCATTCATTCCTTTGCATATACACAAAAACCAGACCACGCCGTCAACCAGTTAGAAATTTAACATCAATACGATCAAAAGAGATTACGGAAGTGAATAGGGGAAACTTGTACACAACCAATTGACTATAGTTTATAATAAGGGACAAGCAACTAACAACGAATATACTTAATGGGGTATGTGGTAAGAGGAACGTAGCAATAATAGAAATGAGATGTCTATATTACCCACCATTAAAATAATTGAAATAGTATTCTAAAACACAGTCCTGAGAGTTTATTACTCTTCTCCAATCGTCCAACATAACAAAAAGTACAATGCATAAAATGTTTTGTCCAGAGTTACATCAGCTGCTAAACGTACCTGCTTTAATGCATGTATTTCCTTTCAGTGCAATTTTCTAGCTGCTCACAGTATTTTTACTGCATTATTTCATGACTGTGATTTGAGCAGTCTATTATCAAAAGAACTGTAAATTGTTAGAAAAAGAATGACCGAATTTATATTTCTATTCAACATATTGTCTGAACAATTGATCTACTTCGAAAATATGACAAACACATGTTTGGTGTAAACGATATGTAAATCTGGTAGACGCTCCCAATCGAATTATATTTTATGAACTAGATGGTTTAACAGCAAAATGTATTACAGTCTTTCTGGACAAAAATCTAACTAAGAACTGGTCAGTGACATTTTTGAAGGTATTGAGTTTGTGAGAGATGAGAAATCAACGGAAGCTTTTCAGAATAGGCGGAGCTCAGTGAAGCATTGTCATACGAAAAACTGAATTAACCCGCCTTTTATCAGTCCAAATCAAAAATAACCATTCTTACAATTGTTTAAAAGTGCTTAACAAATGGAGAGACCAGAAAAATGATCATCCACATTCCGCATAGAAAAACTCGAAAATTGCCAAGGAAGCGTTGCATCCAAGTCGGTCTTTGATCAATAGTCATATGCATGGAGTAAATTTTTCCACACTAAACGGAGTTGGCCAACCGATCAGGAGTCTAGAGACTAACCACACAAACACTCAGTAAGAGTACAACAACAAATGAATTTAATAAGTTCGCTGGAAACTAACATTCATCGGAACAGGTGAATTTTAAACTTGCAGAACGATTAAACAGCTCAACTCAACATCAACTAAGCTCTGATGATGTTGCCCATTATGATAATGAAAGCTCAGAAATTTAACTACACATACCGAATTGACGGTTGTTTAGATATAAATTGCGCGTCATATAGATGATTTCACAAATAATACGTACCAATATAAATTAGGCGACAAGGGCTGCTCAAATATTTGACAAGTTTGCATTGGTAGTTTGATATGTTCCTTCATTCGCAAATACTTGTTAACTTAAGATTATTGTTTATTCTTTAGACGAGAAAATTGCACAATACTGGACGATTTGAAAAGTTCGTTTTTTTTTTAACTTACTAATGTATTACCAGGTAATTTATTTTAAAAATCTCACTGATATTCACCACTATTCGCACATTATTGGCGATTATATGGAAGTATATTAGATTAAATTAATAATCTAAACTTGCTAAAGTTACTTAAACGATGGTTAAGCATGAACATATTACAATCTAAAAAATGTCCAACAAGTAAATGACAAAAAACCGGATTATTAACTTACATATGAGCAGTTACTTGTGATCACAAGTAATATTCTACGAGAATATTCATGCTCTCTGAATAGTTTTCTATTATACAAATGGAACTTACATCATTTAAGCGTGATGCTGACAGAATTAAAGTTAATTTGTGTAATTACTAAGGTCATTCAAGTTAACTCCAAGTAGTTACACAACTATTATTTATCATTTTAGGGATGTTAATTATATAAAATTTACACTTGTTTATTGTGTCATCTATTAGTTAAAGTATTCATTATTTGTAAGTGACTGATCTCCATTAGGTAAGATTAAAAACCAGGGAGTTCTGGACAACTAAATAATTTATCTTAGTATAGGATTTCCCTCTAGTTCACACCTATTATTCCACTCGGTGATGAAACCCAGGACCTTCAGGTCTCGGGGTGAGTGCTTGCTAGGAAGAGACAGAACTAGTTATTTTGTATGTAATTATTCTCATTTTTGCTATTTTTTTTTTATTAATTGTGAAATGAGTGATAACCGGTACTGTCGTTTATTTTCTCCACATTGACTTTGTATTTTGTGATTGGTTGTAGTGCATTTATAGTGTGCTAATTATTCTAATTGTTGCAAGGTCGTACTTGTAACTATATATACAGAGTTGAGACAGAATAGAATCGGATCTTCTCAGTGCTGTGTTCGTGTTTTTTTTATTTTGGCTTTGGGCGAATAATCAGTTGTCAAGTTGTTGGTCAAGGTTGCAAGTATCTGTTCGCGTAGATAATTCGGCGAGTTAAATTTGCGGTTAGTGCTGCTGGGGTATAAGGTCAGCGTTGCGTCATATTAGTAGGCGACATATCAGTGCTTGACCATCAGCTCCTTTCGACCAAATAATGTCTAGTGGTGGAATTCCTACGACCAATAATTTGGCACATATCGCGACGATTGGTCAACCACACTGGTGATAAGTGTTCCACTCAAGACATGTCTCAACTCTGCAAGTTATCAACTCTTTCTAGAATTTCGGCAACACCTTAAAATCATTCACTAAGCAGCTGATTATTTTAGTCACGTTAATTTGATTTTCTAAAGACTGATTTCACTCGTCATCAGGGTAATCCGCAACGTCTCCAACATTAAATGAGTGTATGCTATCTATCAGATTTTCGTCCATTCAGAAAGTGAGTGCTGCATATTAGTGTACTTAACATAAAATATTTCATTCCAAGTCCCAAAGTTGATTAGCTTTTGGTTTTTCATCACTATGTCAAACTGTGCTATATATGATATTTTCACTTGTTTTTATTGACAACTTTGATTGCCTAAAATGATGTGTTTAATGAAAATTACACACGAATATGTGCCTTCGATTTATTAAATGATCGGAAAAACTGTATAAAACACTGAATATGACACATTTATTAAACATTTTAAATGTTGAAGATAACAGTGTCTATTAAGTATACTTGTTTTATTGAAAAGAAAATGTGTTTATAGCGGCAATTTAAATCAAAATGCATGAATATAAATGAATTGATTTATATAATACAATTTTTAATAGTTAAATTGAACGTTATTTCACAAATAATGCAATAAGACATACTTTTGTTAATTGTTTAAACTGATTAGTTAACTAACTCATCATTCATGGTCATATCCATCGTAATCATTTAAATGAATATTGAAATGTGTAGCACATTACCTACACAGTACACATCACCAGATTTGATTTATTGGTTATTCTTAAGTAGTACATATTTATTTTAGAAAAAAAGTAATTGTAACACAATTTAAAATGTAATCAAATAAGATAAATATGAAATGAACCGAAAAGGACTATTACAACAATATTATTGACAACAACATGATAATGTACTGTTAAAATTAATTAAAAATTAATTAATTAATTAAAAAGAGGCTTTTGTTTAGACTTTATATTTTAGGAAATAAGTTATGTAAATATTCATGTATGAAGTGTTTTATGATTAAAAATTAATGAATCTTTAAAAAAAAATATGAAAGAATAATGTTTACATGAGACAACATTTATCTGTTGCTTGGTTTGCTAATTGTTGCGGTAATTCAACCACTCTTGATGCTGCATCATGTATTGCAGTTGGAATGAATTCTAAGTGTTAAAAGAGAGATAATTTCAAAAACAAAAGTTGGATGTGATAAAAAAAAGTTGTTATTTTAAATAATGTATATACATAAGATTGATCATGAAGTTTATTGTTGTGATTATGCTATAAGATTTCATATCAGTATTTATATGCCTACAGATAAACATTAAGATTGAAAAACGGAATATTCTGATATATTATTTAAACTAATGTGTGGGATATGCAATTACATATCTGTTCTTTTGAAACAAGGATACATTGACTTCGGGTGGATATGACTATTAAGGTCGAACCAATAAGAAACGACCAGGATGTTTCAAGGTTACAGCGGCCCCCTGAAAACATCATATTGACGGTAGAGGGTCTTCAAAATCTAATCAATCATATTAGGCTTGTAATTCATTTATAAACTATGGGACTGTTAAAAAAATAGTAAATTGTTAATGTAGAAAGGAAACGACAGTTTTTTAAGAATCAAGGAACTTGAGATTGATACTGTTTTCAGTTCATCGAATGATGGTGTAAGAAATCCATCAGATCGGATTTCTTTTTTACTCATTCTAAATTAGAATTGTGGCAAATTCTTGTATTAGTCACACTATCTAGACTAGTAGGAAAATCAACCTACCTGGAATAATAATATATAGTAACAATTGCAAACCTTAAGAATCACTTTCAAGTATGATCTACGTACACAGGGTCAAAGTGCACAAGAAATACTTCGTTGATCCATCAACGAGAGTTCATACGAATAATACCGAACCAATCTAGAGTTGAGCAAGGTGTTATTACCAACTGTACTTGGCTCTAAAGTGAGGTTGCTAATCCGTCATTTAGACGAACATTTATATAAAACGCGTTGTGAAATTAAGTCTAACGTATAGGAAAATAACTTTAATGTTTTTTTGATGAAATAAAAATAAACCCAGCATAGATTTCAATCTCATTCATAAAAATTTCATTAAAAACCTCTGATTTCCCATTATATTTCAGGTTACGATAATGGCGTAATATTTTTCGAACATACGCATATTCCATCTCTTGTCAAAGACTTCCGTAGGGGAGGGATTTTACAATGAGTCTCGGCTTAAGTCCTTTAATAAACCACTAGAATTTGAGAAAAAGTCGTTGGTACTGATTTGGAGGGCTGTAATTGGTTCGTTCTAACTAAAGTTACCAGGGTCACTTAACAATCACTCAGGTTTGGTAGTATTAATTATCTTTACTCAATTTCATTTTAATATTTTGTCACCATTTTTACTATGCATGTTAGGTGAAACCATTTGGATGAATGGAAGTCTAAATGTTTTACTTTTTGCAATAGCAGTCCGAAAGTGGAAAGTAATGTACATCTGCAATGTCCTAATACAAGACTTTGTACCCGTATCTAACCACTAACTCATAATGAATCGATTCCCTGACTTTCGATTCCCTCAGTTATCACTTAAGCTTCAGATTAATGAGGTGGTGTTGAATGGTTGCCAACAATAAATGCATTTAGTTTACGATGTAATGTAGTCATCATCCTCGAAACTAATAATAATGTGCTCACAAATGACTAATTTCTTGGGGTAATCCGACGAATCTTAGTGCGATTTTAAAAACTGTCAAGCTCTTACCAGGACTCGAGAAATCAGTTAGTCAATCATGTACAGCATAAAACCCGTTTCGTGTGCATCGGTTTAAGCTGACACACCTCAGCAGTATATCAAGATAAACACTAAATTAGGGTAGAATTAATGGTTGAAGAAGTGGTAGTAAACATTAGGTGAAAACAAACAGAATATGACACACGCAGAAAGAATTAGTTTATGGGAAGAAATATATAAAATAATTTTAAGCTCACGACTTAAGAGGAGACAGACAGTGCATACATATGTATTACTATGACCGATTTTCAGTCATGTCACTCAACATCCACATTCACTGGTTATAACGATCACACAAACCGTAACCAAGTATTTTGCATCTACCAACATGGCTTATACGAGCAGTCAGTAACTTCTTGAACTGATGCCATGTTTTTCTCCGGCTGTTCCTAGCTTCCATCGTTCTTCAACTTTAATCAGAATTAGACATCATGGTAGGCGGAGGTTGGCCATATGTAATACACGTCCTCACCATCCCAGTCGATGAAGATTTATAACAGCTTCACATTAGATAATGCTTTCCTAACTTTGGAAAGAGTCGGAGGAAGCCTGTGAAAACTTCCACTCAGGCTGTTTGAAATCAATACGTAGTTAAAGGTAGCTAAAGGCCAAATGAATTGTTCTTCGAAGTGATTCACCCATTGTTGTAAATATCTGGACCTGATAGCAGATAAAAGCTCCCTCCTTTTCTGGGATTGTTTTACTGGAACGTGACATTTTAGTCTTGGATTTTTTTAGAAATCTGAAGAGCCTTCTAGTGTTACCTATTGTTGCAACTTTTTCAACCTATTTATCCTTCGTTCGACAGACAGTTTATATCTGGTGTCTTTCATCATCATATTCAGTGCCCAACGGGATTAGTTTACAAGAGTCTGTTAGTTTGGCAAACGTCCTTGATATTCGCTGGTTCTTCTCAACAGTTTGGTTTAAATCACCAAAATATAACACTACGGTTTCCACAGTCGTTTGGGTATCCTCAGCTGCATCAGAATGAGCATTCATTCTATTGCTGCGTAAGTGTACCTTTAGTTGTTTTCAAAATCTACTAATAGGTTTCTTACAGCCGAGCTCAACTAGAAAGAGTCTTCTTATTATGGTCTTTCTGTGTCCAATAAGTCGTATGTAAATGTAAGCACGCAATAAATCATGATTAGAGTCTAAGCGCGCATTCCAGAGAAGTTAGAGTTTCATCTGGAGCCTCTCAGGCAGTAAACAATAACCATATTGTTTATTTGAATTCATTATTGTGCTGGTGTTGGGGCAATGAGTTAAGAAATAGATGTACAGTTTTCATTGGTCATCTAGACACAGGCAATCTGTGATATCAGTTACAACAACGAACGATCTACATAGAGAAACTATGTTACATTTCGTTTGTAATATATATTTCAGTTCACAGTAATAAAATTAACACTCATTCACTATGTTTCTAAATATTGTCTATTTAGAATCAGTCGTCATCACAATCAATCAGACAATATTTCTCTTTCGGCTTGTATACCTTCCTGAATAATTAATTTGATACAACTAGTTTTCTTGGTTATACCAGTAATGAAACTTAAAAGTTTGCTGAGATAATTCATTTTTAGTTAGAACTAAACTACAAGTTAAAGAAAAGATTCAGCTATATATCGTCTGAATAAGAGGATGACATATAGTTATGTGGTACAATTAGATATCGTCTAGACTTGTTAATTATAAGCTATTCAAAATAAAAATGAATCATTCAAACAAAATTTAAATATTTAAAAGACTATAGTTGCACTTTAAATTGAGACGATTGTTAATTAAATAATACAAGCAGTAGTCCTTTGTTAGTAAAAGATATGTCAAACATTCTATTTGGATAAGTAATGAATGTCATTAGCATAATATTCAAGAATCAATACAAGAGGAATGCCAGTAGCTGTTAATGTTGACACAGCAACAATAAGACTTAGTAGCATCCAGCGGAGTCGTTCTAAAATCTCACTTTGTTTTGAAGTTTCTTGATGTTACTGTCTTAAGAAACAATGAAGGCTTCATGGTCAAACCATTCCGCTAAAAAAAAGATCACCCAAAAGAACTTAAGCAGAAGCTACTATGCCAATTCAGATCTACTGTGTAGTGGCTTATGATATTGTACTGATATGCAGACAATTTTATATGAAATAAAATATTTTAAGAATAATCGCAAATCATGTTTTAGTCATAACACTACAGTTCTTAACAATTATACTTGTAGTTGCTTTTATGAGGCTGAAAGTACAAGTCATGTTATTTGATCTACTTTTATCTAACAGAGGTTTATTTATCTCATAACAACTTAGTCTTTGCATCAAATAATACATGAAGTATTTACTTTCCTTTTAATAATCTTCACTGCCAGTTGTTTATATTCATTACAGATTAGTGTTAATCGGGCACTGATGAAAACCAGGGGGCACTAGGTAAATATGTGCACCCTAGACTCCACCAGGAATGAAATTTAGAGTCGTTAGGTCAACGAATGCTTGACCTTCTGCCCCACCAGGGCAGCGTCCAGTGGTAGTATTCTTGCTGACGTTGAGAGTATGTACTGCCGAGAAGTCCCATACGCAGACAGAATAGCTGTTTAGTGTTCTATGGTTTCCAACAATACCAAATTAGCATTAATCTGGGACGACTAAAAGCAACTAAACTTAATACCTATCTGCAGAAAACCACGTCAATTCAATCTTCATCATTAATTCCATTACACTTATCCCGATAGTACTACAATGAATGCAAAATTAAAGCATGAAATTATTCGTTTAACAAAATATTTCAGTGTTTACTTCCACTTATCTTCTGCCAGGCGATTATCAGTGAATAGTCCGTAATGGTAAAGTAACATAATGGTAAAAATAAGATAAATTGATAGAAAGTATCTACGAAGTAAACTAATTTCCAGAAACTATCTACATAAGTGCTAATTCTGAACTCACTAGTTACTAGCATTAAAATGAATTCCCGAAATTTTAGTATAAAGTCGGGTTTGATAGGATTCAGCGATGTTAAATTTAAGACTGACATCATCAATAAAGCTAAACAAAAGACAAAATGTATCAGAAATTGATTCAAACTAGAATTAAGGTCATAGTAGATTCTAACAAAGGAATTTTGATTTATTTATAATACTAAAAATGTTGGACTTTTTGGGTTCACTGCTACGTAGGTTGATATGTGTACACTTCTTGAAGTGATGTCTATTCCACTCATATTTATTATAAATTTTTAGCTTATTATTACATGTTGTTATGGAGATTACCGAAATTGACGTTTCACTTAACAGAGGGGGGGGGGACATTATTTATGTAATTACTGAAAATCAGGAACTATCGAAAAGATACTTTCCCCTATAAAGTGACTCCCAAACAGTATACATTCACGCTTTACACTGTTGATTGAACCCGGAATCTTCGGACCTCTGAGTTTATATTTCTAACTTCAGTTGGCAAACGCTAATACGTGATAAAACTTTAAGATGCTTCTAAATAGCTAATGATAAATATATATTAATATCAAGCAAAACGTGTTTTTAGTTTTGAGCTTCAAGTTAAGTAACATTTATAACATATAGTTTCTTGCTAGCTTTATATTTTAAGGTCATAAAAGCTTTCAGTCCTGTTTAATCATACAGTATCTACTGAATTGAATGCACATTCAATCTGAGTCGTTGCTTACAGCTTATTGTAAAGCATAATGGATACTTCATGAATCACTTTTACACTATAAATGTATATCATTTATCCGTCCCAATATCCTACATTCTATTATTTGTAATGTATGACTACTTTTTGCATAACTTGCACAATGAAACAATCGAACGGAGAGTTTACTGTTGGTTTTACTTCAAGATAATGTTCATACGCTATATATATATATATATATATATATATATATGAATGTTCAGCTTCTGGTAGTTTTGTTTCTACCCTGAAGGTAAGTTGTGTCCTGGAGGGAGTGTGTTAAGCGTAATTCGTGTTAATCACTTACGTATATCAGTGACAGAAATTGATAAAAACAAGGAACACATTAAGAGTAGAACAAAGATAACCTGATAATCAGAACTAGAAGTCAGAAAAATAAGGTTTAAAATCCGTTGCATATAAATTAATTAACGGCTACTGTGATTTCAAAAGCTTACAGAAAATTTACCTCCGAGTTTTATTCACATTACGGAACAAATAACTTTTATGATTTATACATGATTCTGAGCGTTTTATCGGTAAATTAAAAACTGTTGAATGAAGCTTTCTTAAAACTGTTAAAACAGGGTAGCTTACTAATAAATGAATCATCTTGTGCAGACCGACGATGTGTATTTAAGTTGACATCCGAACACCGATGAGTTGATGAACGTCTTGAACTTTCTGGTGTGGCTACTTCCAAAAAATCAGATTTCTTCTTCAATCCATACTAAATATAGAAAGTGTAATTCATAGAAAAAATTACATTAGCGGTAATTAATAAATACACTGCGGTGCAAAACAAGTTAAAGTCCGTAATAGTCGTTGGAAAAGACAGAACTATTTGTGATCGTAACTCCGCATAGGGATGCAGAAGTTATAATAAACGTCTTCAGCTGGGGGGGGTCATTCACTTTCTTATTAATTAGTTAACCCTCTATGTTTAGTCAATTCAGTAACTTTCGAAGATTATCAAACAATGAAGGTAATGGAGGAGCTCCTTACAGTGAGTTCCTTTCTAGTTTGTTCATGGTAAATCCTTTTATAGAATTAAAAATCGAATAATAAACGGTGCTCTCAAAAGTTCATTATATGCTTTTACTAATGTATAGAGTTCAAATTGAACTCGCTTAATGGAACTTTCCGTTGAATTCCGGCCTTTCTATCACAAATCGACATTGGTTTAAAAAAACTGAAACTAGAAGGCATTCGATTGTAATTTCTTCATGAAGTATAAGACTTCTAAGTGGTGAACATCCAAAGTTTAATCAGAACCTGAACCTAGGACATTCGGGGATCACTCTTATCACTTGACCTTTAGACCTACTAATTTGTATCCAGTGGTCTATAATTCCAGCTACAGCCAATTGATGAAATCATGCAAAGCAGATTTTTTTTATCATACTGGATGCCGAATAATTATGATTAATGATAGCGTGTAATAGCTGCAAACATTGACTGAAAGTTGAACTGTAAACCATAAAGTATAAACTCAGTAGTTTAAAAACGAAGAACTCAACAAAATGTCTAAACATTATGATTTTAATTCATGGTGTATCTGTGGATGAACACTAAAGAGATGCTTTTATATTAATAAAGAAAAACAGTTATTCAACGTTTTCACATTATCAGTGATTGTCTCACTAAATCCATTTGGTGATGTTAAATTTCAAAGTCAACAATCACTAAAATATTCTGTAACTTTTATTTATGGACACTAATCATTTTAATTATGTTCTCTATTGAATTGAATTCAATTGCCACTTATAATGATCAGTTTTGTTTGTTTATTTGTCTACTAGGAAGAAACAAGTTTTGCTATTCCCAGTAACATGAATAAATGAACTTAATATAAAAGATACATTTAATTTTCATAATGGTTTTCTTCAGTATTTCCTTCAGTTTGATTACATCATTGATAAATTAGCTTTACAATAAATTGTTTTATTACACTATCAATTAATATTTTGATTTAGATTTTAGATTTTCTATCATCATTTTTTAAAGAAACTTTTCCATAGTAATTCGACAACCAATTCATTAATTTGATCATTATGAAATCTTGAGATTAAGATCAATAATGTTATGTTTTTTTTAGGTGGCCGGTGGAATTCACCTGTGTCGAGTGTGAAACAGTTACCCACCTATGACATGGATGAGGTCACGTAAATGTATCACGAATTGACTGAATTGGAAATATTAATCCTTAGGAGCGGACCCAATGGTCCAATGGTTAAGTGTTAGCCGCGAAGCCATAGGGTCCTGGGTTCAATCCCCGATGGGGTCGTGGGTGCACACTGCTGAGGAGTCCCATGCTAGGACGAAACAGATGTTCAATGCTTCCAGGTGATCAGTGGTTGTTTGATTCAAATCAATTCGTGATATCGAAATTGACAGTTAACTATCTCTACAATCCCCCTAATTGTAATGAACAAAACATTGACTGAAACTACTGTCTATAACATACCTAACAAACATTAAAAACGTTGTAGATAACTTTAGTTATCAATTTTTAAGTTCACTAACTTGTAATTGCATAGAAATTATGGATTCATTACTAACACAAACTAAACTTAGTTCTTATCTCAATATAACATTATGCATTTGAATAAATAAACCAAACCTCTTTTTCAATCTAAAACGATTAGTTTTTAAGTAAATACGTCAGCTATCATACTACAAATACATAATCTAGCAAACAGACTATAAATCAAGAATAAAATCTCAAGGGATAGATGAAAATATAGGATCTGACTTAATGCACAAATATATAATGTATTAACGAGATAAATATATAGTTCTTTTCGTTTTGTAAATACGGTAATGGTTACTATGTCTTCTAAATCGTATAAAAAAATTAATAGAAGACGATATGAAGGCATTAAATTAACAAAACTAAATAGAAATCAGTGTTAACTACAAGCAAACGTTTCTTACATACAACTAACTGAATCTGATTAAAGTTGGATTATATTTGGCATGAGGAAACTAGGATGTGTGTCTCACTCTGCTTGAGATCCATCAGAGGAATACCCCTACAACCATGCTAGTGTTCACACCATGGCTCAAACTTCATCCTACTAGTGTCACTGAATTCAAGTAGCCGCATTTATGCAAACGGGATATATATATATATAATTTGAAAGTAATTGTCTATTCTAGTTGATGTTATAATTGACTGAAATGGAAATGGTGACTGATCTATTTCAGTTTGTCTACATAAAGCTAGCTACTCCTAAATATAAAATAATACGTGTCTTTGATTTCACTTGCCAGCCACAATCTAACTTAAATTTTACTGGTGTCTAGACAGCCAGCTCGCAATGAACACATGGTAACAACGACCGATAATTTGAAGTCTATAACAACATTAACGAGAAGTTACAAATATTTTCAGATTGAATATATTGGCCAAACGATCATTATTAATGATCTACTTGATACAACAAATTTTATTCTCAACATTGCTTCTAAATTATTATAATGAATGTCAATTTCATATGAAGTCATTCAAAAACATGCTTGCAAATGTTTTTAAGAGTGAATATCTGCTACTTATTTTCATTTAAGATATTATTCTACAAATTTATCAACACTAAATGCTACTTACATCCATTATATACAAACCATAAATTTCCATATATTTATCTTTTGTTATTATTTCATAGGCATGATATCCAGTAAAGTACATAAACATTTGTAGTGTTCCAGTCTCGCAGCAGTTCTCACCTTTGATTCCATTGGAGGAATTGAATTTAGGGCTCTCCGAGTAGCCAGCGCTTAGGTTTCTGCATCACTAGGGCGACATCCAACAGTAGGATTCCCATTTTTATAAATTTGTGATATAACCTCACTCCCGACAAGTCCCGACCTGGCACTAGGACTTTAAGAACATCCTGAGTTCAATTATTAGTGAGTTAATGTTGGAACACTACCAAAATCAATTTGCAACAATTTCAATTAACTAAACTTAATGCTAACCTCCATTAAGCTACCAATTTAGTTTCAGAAATATGTAAACGCTTTACAACGTTGTGTATGTTCATATAGTCAACATCCAATCCAAACAAATATAAAACAAAATATTTAGTTGAAACATTTAAACAGCTGAATAAATAGTTTAAATAGGTCTTTCTATTATTATGTATAATGTGTATATTAGTTGATATCTCCAAGTTTGTAATTCATAAATGAAAACTAAACACTTTCAAACTAAGATATGATAACAAGGTAGATAAGTAGCGGAGTTTGTGAATAATAGAAAAGATATTAACTAATCACTTTATCTATATCAAAAACTGTATTTTACTGCATAATAATGAATTCACATGAAATTCACCACGAATTCAGTTAGTACACTCAGAATACTACACTTATTTCATGTTAATTCGATTGGGTTCTACTTACGACGCTCTCGATTTGGTGAAATCTAAACAACGTTAAAGCATCTAAATATGACTGGTTTATATTTCTCTTATAAATAACAAGGCAATTAAAAGATCTTATTCTGTTAATTATTAAAAATGCTTAGTTAAAGAGTTTAATGGAAATTTTTTTATAATTTCAAGATAATTTACATCATGAACAGACATGAACTAAAATGAATATTTATTATTCAATGACTAGGTAATACAATGACATCATTTTTTCTACGTATTTGATATTACATTTGTTTATTTGTGCAGATTGTGCACTTACATACTTACTTACTTATGCCCGTTACTTCTCACTGAGGAGCATAGGCCACTAACCAGGATTCTCCATTCAACTCTGTCCTGAGCAATCCTTTCCAATTGTTTCCAGTTGCTGTTCATTCTTTTAATGTCTGCTTCCAATTCTCGACGCAGCGTGTTCTTTGGCCTTCCTCTTTTCCGTTTCCCAACAGCATTCCATGTTAATGCTTGTCTCGTGATGCAGTCTGATAGTCTCCTCAATTCATGTCCTATCCATTTCCAACGTCTTTTCCTAATTTCCTCTTCGGCTGGAAGTTGCTTTGTCCTCTCCCATAGTAAGCTGTTGCTGATGGTTTCCGGTCAACGGACATTCAGTATCTTTCGTATGCAGTTGTTTATAAATACTTGTATCCGTCTGATGATGTTTGCAGTAATTCTCCAAGTTTCAGATCCATACAGCAGGACTGTCATCACGTTCGAATTGAAGAGTCTGAGTTTGAGGTTAGTTGATATTTGTTTCGAGTCCCATATATTTTTCAACTGCAGGAATGTTGCCCTGGCTTTGCCAATCCTTGTCTTTACATTTGCATCGGACCCTCCTTTTTCATCGATGATGCTCCCCAGATATGTGAAAGTATCCACCTCTTCCAGAGTTTATCCATCAAGTTGAATTGGATTGGTGCTCCCTGTGTTGTATTTAAGAATCTTGCTCTTTCCCTTATGTGTGTTCAAGCCTAATGATGCTGAAGTTGCTGCTACACTGGTTGTCTTTGCTTGCATCTGTTGGTGTGTATGTGCTAAGAGAGCTAAATCATCCGCAAAGTCCAAATCATCGAGTTGCATCCTACTTGTCCATTCGATTCCGTGCAACCCCTCAGACGTGGAGGTTTTCATAATCCAGTCAACCGGGAGGAAGAGAAAAGGTGAGAGCAGGCAACCTTGTCTGACTCTGGTTCTCACTGGGAATGCGTTCGTCAGTTGTCCTCCATGCACAATTTTGCACTGTGTTCCGTCGTAAGAGTTCCGGATGATGTTGACGAGTTTCTCTGGTACACCGTAGTGTCGAAGAAGTTTCCATAGTGTTCTCCTATCTACACTATCAAACGCCTTCTCATAATCAATGAAGTTGATGTACAGTGGCGAGTTCCATTCAATTAATTGTTCAACAATGATCCGTAGTGTTGCGATTTGGTTTGTGCACGACCGATCCTTACGAAAACCAGCTTGTTGATCTCGAAGTTGAGCCTCCACTGAGTCTTTCATTCTGTTTAACAATACTCTGTTAAAGACTTTCCCTAGTATCGACAGTAGCGTGATCTCTGTGTAGTTGTCACATTTGCTCAAATCTCCTTTCTTTGGTATCTTGATAAGATGTCCTTCTTTCCAGTCTGCCGGCACTTGTTCTTCCTCCCAGATCTTTTTGAATAAAACGTAGAGTATCCTTGCTGTTACATGTGTATCTGACTTGAGTGCTTCAGCTGGTATGTTGTCCGGTCTTGCTGCTTTCCTAGTTTTGATTTGTCTGATGGCCATCTTGATTTCTTCCATCGTTGGTGGAGTGACATCTATCGGGAGATCTGTAGGTGCTGCTTCGATGTCCGGTGGGTTCAGTGAAGCTGCGTTATTTAGAAGTTCCTCAAAGTGTTCTACGTACCTATTCTTTTGTTCTTGAATCTCAGTGAGTGTCTTGCCTTCTTTGTTCGTGACCGGTCGCTCTGATTTACCATGTTTATCTGCCAGTTTTTTCGTTGTATCGTATAGCTGTTTCATATTTCCTTCTCTTGCAGCCTTCTCCGCTGTCGTTGCAAGGCCTTCAATGTATTTCCGTTTGTCGGCTCTATTGCTCTACTTTACCTGCTTACTTGTTTCTGAGTATTCAGATTGAGCCTTTATTTTCCCTGCTCTAGTTCGGCTGTTGTTGATTTCTATCTTCTTGTTCCTCCTTTGTTGAATTTTGCTCAATGTCTCAGTGGAGATCCATTCCTTATAATGGTTCTTCTTGCACTATGTAACCATTTATTCCCGACCTATTCATCTTTTACTCCTATAACTGTTCCAGAATGCTATTGTCTATTCAACTTCTACATACATTTATAACATTTTGTTGCTTAAATTTATTTTCATATTTTTTAGATTATAATAATGTGCATCAACAACATCAACATTTTCTAAGAAATTTCATTTGTGCACGCATGTTTAACTAACTGTAGAAATTTGAGTTCTAATATATTACAAGTTGAACTAAATGAAGGAAAATCTACAGATCTTATTCAAATCAAATATTTGTCTTACAATTCATAAGTAGTACAATATGTATAGAATAATTGTAGAATGTTCATTAATATGTATCACTTAGTTTAGAGTAATTCATAGAACACTTTGTAGTTGTTTAAATTATTTATAAATATTTTCGCTCATTTTTTAAATATTAAAAATAAACCAATTTTTTCACTAATTAAATTTATTTAAAACTAATCATTAAAAGTGTTTTAAATAAAGTAATTGATAAATAGAATGACTGAAGATTGTTGAATGAAAAAATAAATGCTATTTTGACAAACATACAAATAAAAATTTCATGATACGATATAACCAATTAATAATCGCCCAAAACATTAAATCATTGATTCAAACAATCCAAATGAAATGAAATCAAAATATAACCACAAATCAATAGATGAGAATCTTTTATGTAAAAAAAAAAATAGCATTCTAATGTAGAAAATAATAAACAGAATAAAATGATTAAATACTGGATAATGTAATTATCGTTGGTCATTCATTTTCCAATCAATAAATCCTTGTCATTTATGCTCATCATCTGAAAGATATTTTAACGCTTCATAAAAATCTGAGTAGGTATGTTTTTTCTGGATATAGCACTTAATTTTGTAGTTTGTCAAAGAAGGATCTCAGTTAGGCTGTACCAGTGAGCACTAGACAGATATTTCGTCATAGTATAGGACTCCTCATCAGTGGGCACTGTTGATCACACTTAGAAAATGAATCCAACGCCTTCAGTTTACACACTAAACGCTTAACTATTATTACAATTAGATAGGCGTTTAATAATGGAGTTTTTATTTCCATCGTTCTGTGGTAGTGAGCTATGACTAATCATTGCCACTGATAATGATTGTTTCACTCACGATATGTTTAAAATCCACCAGTTACGACATCTCACTACGACTTTAAGGACATTTTGAAATTTTTCTCCAGTAGGCCGATTATTTTTAGATGAGCTAGATGGCCTTGTGAAATTATTCCATACTTGGGTGCAATAACTGCCCAGTGTTCCCTAGTTTTCAGTTTTATACAACTTAGATCAATCTGGGACAAAACAAACATATGACTGAGTTGCAAGTATCATCCAGCTCGGTGGTCTAATAGCAAAGTGTTCACAGTGGAGCCAGAAATTCGCCGGGTTCAATCCCTGTTGGAGTTGTAGATGCGCATCACTCGAGTCCTACACTAGGATGAATCATCTGTTCAGTAACTCCAAATAATTAATGATTGTCTAGTTCACACCAATTCTTGATATCAAATTAACATTCAAAATTCTCACAACAACCAATTAGAAACAAGTGCCAATTTTCATAAAATCATATCATTCAAAATGACAGGTTAAAAATTAACTGATGCCTAAGAAAATCCCTTTAGTCCCAAAGCAATTTATTATAAAAGTCATTCATTAACTTAGTGACATTCAATTCATAATTAAGTTATCAAGTAAAAATTCACTACAATACAGACTACCTATAAATGAATTGATAACTATGCATAACATTGAAACTTATCAAATTATGTATATTAGACAATAATTATAAACGTTTAAACAATGAAAACAATGTTTCTCAGTGATTAAAAAGAAAAAGAAAATAAACAAGTTGAATAGAAAATTATTTAATGGCATGAAATAACAAAAAAGAAAATAAAAAGAAAAATAATAATCACAAGAACATAACAAAATAAATTAAAATTTGATTTGGATTTTTTTTTTGTTTATTTTTTTTTCTTTCTAATTTTTTGTTTTTTAATCATATTAAATTAAATAAAATTTTATTAAAATATTAACAGTATTAAATAGACTTCATTGAGTTAACTTTATGCTAATCACTATTTAAATGAACACTTTAAATCTTCATGTTTTGATAATAATGATAATAATCAAAAATTTTCTTTATAAATTAACATGGAAAAAACAAAATTTTCAAATGAAAGAAAAACAAATAAAAATAAATTGGTTATAAATAATGAAAATAACCACAGTAACAACAGGAACAACAACAACAACAACAATTGATTAAAGTAGATCTAATGTAAAGAAAAAAAGTGTTTATTTTTTCTAGAGAATAATGTTACATTTCTTAAAGAGATTGAATGATTATTTTTATTTATAATTCAGTTTTTAAAATTAATTTAGTATTTAGTTGATTGGAATGTTGGTTAGGTGTCGATAAAAACCCGAAAGCAGTGGACAGCTGTTTCGTCCTACTTTGAGATTCCTTTGTAGTGCATGCCCTAGATAAACAGTTCACTTTTGACTAACTTTGGGATGTTCCTAGTGCTCTATTAAGAAGTTGTGACAGGTGCAGTTCAAACTTGTCAGGAGTGGGACAGTTATTACCAATGATAGTTAAGAATCCTAATGCTATATCACAAATTGATGGAAATGTGAATTCTACCGCTGGTTGCTGCCCCAATAATGCAGAGGACTAGACGTCAGCCTACTTTGAGCCTCAGTGATGAAATCTAAGGTTCATATTATCGAGGAGTCCCGTACTAGAATAAAACAGCTATTCACTGTTACCTTGTTTACACTGGTACCCCTGTCAACAACAATCTGTGACGAATTCAGTCGACTAAACATAAGGCCAGTCACCAAAAACCATCTTAATTTGATTTAGTATTTATTGAATATGAAATTGTTGTCATGAATTGGTTTGATCTACACAATAACTGGTAGCTATGAATTGACAGTTGATGTCTTTTTCATCTTAGTATGAAACTCATTAACAGTGCTCATCTATGACCCTGTTATGAATCGAACACTTTAATGTTTAAGAAAAAGTTCTATAAATGAAAATATGAAATGAAAGTAGAATAAGGATAATATTCATTCTCGTCTCTTCTAACCACTACATTTTTTACAATAATGCCATGTCTTTTTAAAGTAAACCAATATTTGCAAGTGTTTTTATTTGTTTCGCAGAAATAGTCATAGATAAGATTCGATGTTGTATTAGCTTATCCAAATGCACAATCGGATCAGTACTAAACTAAATATGATCTTATTATGGTGGTCAAAGTAAAAATTGAAAGTTAGTGTTTCTAGGTGTGGTTAGATATGTTTAGGTGAAACACACTTTAATTTCAGTCATTCATAAATTGTAATAAGTTATTAACGTTTCATTTAGTAGTTGTCTTAGGACTCAAATATTTTCATAATGTTATTTACAGAACAGGTTACTCTGCAGACATGCAAGTCACACCGACTTCTAAGTTGTTTACTACGTCACTTTCATGAAAATGAATCTTATATTCTACATTACATAGTATGTATCTAACTACTAACATAAAATTGAATTTTTATTACTAGGAATGTCAACATTAAAGAAAAACATAGACTGAAATCTGTTTAGTATCACTTTATGTTTCATATTTATGGGAGTAATTGTGCCTTAGACTACGAGGAACATTTATGAAAATACTGAATCAATTTCTTAGTAAAATAATTGAATAAATGAGCTTTGACATTCTTTAATACAAATCGATTTGCAGATCTGCTTTATGTTGGCCTTTGTAACTCAGCTTTAATAGCCAAAATGTCTACATTTTAAATCTACTTCCTAAATCAATGACTATACAAATTAGTTTTTTGAGAAACTGAAATAGTTTACCATAATTTGCAAGAAAAAGCTAATCCACTCTTCTTATCTGTATAACATATTGGTAATTCACCCTCGTCCAAAAATGCACTAAAAGTGTTCATGCCATAAAAATCCTCTCAAGTTACTAGTGAAATTATAGAGACTCTAAGTGTGTAAACATTGTTATCACTTAGGGTGAACATCAACATTGGGATGCAGGTACATCCAGCCAATACTGGATTCCACTTGCCAGTCACAATCCAACTCATATAATACTGTTATCACTTACTTCACCGATTTAATTTCACTTTATGTAATTATTTTACCCTCTTGATCTTATCATATGCTTATGGTATAAATCATTACATGCAATCCCTGAGTATGCTTCACCTTTGCCCATTCATTTCAATTGCCACCACCACCCCGTCTAGGATATTTTTGTGTTTTTTCTGTATCCTCTGTTTTTGATCCCACTTTAGTTGTAAATAACTTCCTGAGCTACGCTGTTTACTAACACCATCTTATTTCCTTTGTTAAAAAATATGCTGGATCCTTTAAAATATCGACCACTGAGGAACACTTGTGAAAATGTATCTCAATCACTATGTAAACTTCAACTCCTTTGCTCTATATTGTATAGACGATTATGTAACTAGATGGTTATTTCTGGTGATATTAATAATTACGTAACTAATAAGCTATTACCTAGGGTAACACATTTTGCCAACATCAGATCTCTGATGGATTTTAGCAACATTTAATTGAGCATTACACTGAAATAACTAATGATCTTAGTCCTTTTAACAACCTGAACACTTCTGTAAATTGATGTGTATTCTGAAACCTTTTTCAGAATATATATTTATAATTATTGAACATCGATTCCATTGGTCAAACATTATACTAATACAATAAACGTGAAAAAAGATGGAAAACAAACGGAATGAAAACACTAACGACTGAAGTAGAAAATCACTAACACTGAACAGTAAAAGTGTGGGATGATACGTAGTAACTTGTTTAATTGTTTTAAACCACATAATATGATTAACTGTTTTGTTTCCATTATGTTTACATTAAACAATTATGATTGTTAACCTAATATACCTACACCACTATCACTCATCTCATCATAGTATCAGTCACGTTGAGTTACTTATACAAGTGACTACATTACAACTAGATCGGTAGAATTCAGTCAACAATATATAGATCTTGTTGAACATCAAATAGGCGATTACACAGTGTTCATCCAATGTACTCACAGATAATATTACAATTCTAAGTATTTAGTAGCTAAATTACACGCACTGAAGATATTTTTCACTTTACCTATTGTTTCGAAAACAAATTACGATTATATTGGAAGTTATGTTACATACATACGTGGTAAATGTAAGAATTAGTTGTAGCAACTGAACTGGTGAAAATCTTTCATGATAGAGGATAAAGTGTATATTGTTAATGTAAAAAAATGTTCAGTGTGAATGACAAATTCTACGTGCAAGTGAATAAATTTAACATCTTAAGGGAACGATTTGTTAATGAAGTCAATGAAGTTATGAAAATGGTCAAACCAAAATGTAGACCTTGACCTTTTAATGTAAGTTTCTACATCCATAGTGATAATTGTAGAACTGTGTTACGTAATATAACAAAATAATAACATGTAGCGGAGTAAGAAGAAAATTTGAAATGACAATCTTCATTTTTCAATTGAGATGATTATTATTTTGTGGAGATTGGTTATTTTATTTGATTGAATATATCACAGATTGATGTTGGCAGGGTACCATTGAAAACCAGGGAGTATTGGACAGCTGTTTCATTCTAGTGTGGAACTCCTCAGCAGTGCGTACTCCAGATTCCGCACCATGGGCTTCAGGTTGACGCGAACGCCTAACCATCTGTACCAGTGGGTCGGCATCCAATGGTAGAATTCTCACTTCCATCAATTTGTGATGTGTAGATGGTTAGGCGTTCGCGTCAACCTGAATCCCATGGTACGGAATCTGGGGGTACGCACTGCTGAGGAGTTCCACACTAGAATGAAACAGCTGTCCAATGCTCCCTGGTTTTCAATGGTACCCTGCCAACATTAATCTGTGATATATTCGATTTTTCTTTTGTTAAAAATGAAAATTATAGATTGTTGTCGTTGTTATCAAAGTGGCTGTAGGTTGACCACATACTCTATTTAAACATAAAAGTCAGGTGTTAACCATCTAGTTACTACGGTATTTGTGAATTTTAATGAGGAAGAGATAGGTTGTTTATTAATTGTTTTAAATGCATTTGTTAAGTTTATTTTATGTTATGTATACAGTAGGCGGAGCATGACTGAACTATTCATCTGAAACAGACTGCATTTCGGGTGCTTTCGTCAGGCTCCACACTTTCCTTCTCTTAAAATGTTAGTGATTTTGGATATGCATGTAGACTGGTAAATGAAATAATATGACATCTGGAGAGCATCTACCTACACTTGTTCGCGGTAACGAGCATTGCATTTTGTGTATTGGCACTAAACATGGTATGAGAAATATACTATTTAGGGCTACTTTCAGTCTCTGGTTAATCTTTAAAATACAATTATTATTGAAGATTCCCCTGGTGAACATATTTTCTTGCCAGGCCTACAGTTATGTTTATGTCTTGCTTTTAACATTGCCACATTTCTTCATAAACAACAGGGGGGTTACTATTGTTCATTATATATTCTTTGTAAAATTTATCTGTCAAGCGTAACTCATTGCTATACGGAGGACTATATTAATTAATCCATTATTTTAAGTTATGGAACATAAGCTATGATTGTTCGGAAAGTCACCTATCTAGGTTCTTTTCTTTGCCAGAAATACTTGATTGATTTTCCATTTAATTTCTAACAGCCAGATATAAAAACGCCTAAATGAATATGCAAATAAGAATATGTATATTGTAGCGTATTAAGTTTCTGTAATTTACCTTCATTATTGAACCAAGCTAATAGTGAACATAATGCTCAACGGATAGAGATAACACAAACTGGTTTGAGTTAGACAACCATTGACCACCAGAAAATACTACACAAGTTCTTCACCCTAGTGTAAGATTCCTCAGCTGCGCTCATTCATGATCCCATCAAGGATCGAACTCAGGACCTTCTGACTCCGTGGAGAGCATTTTGCCATTAGACTACTGAATCGGCTTCCAATAGTTGATAATCCTACTTCAGTTCATTTGTGACTATTTAAAGTTATATACTTGAAAAAAAAGTATAAATTAAATGAATTAATAACTAATGTATTAACGTTTTCAAATGAAATTGTTTTTTTTCTGTTTTATACTTAAACAGAAAAAAATGAGTTCATATAAACAGTCTTTAGTTACGCCCACTTATGTAGAAACAATAAAATGTTTCACTTTCCTATTCGAATTATTTTCTTGTAATTACATATGGGAATTAACAATTTTTACTTGAATTTAGTGTAAAACAGAAAAAAAAATAAACTAACTACTGACTTCATGATATAAATCTAATAACTAAATGAATTGTATATTCAATTAGAACATAATTTTAGAAATTGATTCATCTCTAAGATGATGTTGTGATCTTAGCTTCACCTCAGCAACTACTTGTAAAAGAAAGAGAAAATGTTTTTTTTTTTATTTACAAGTTATACAATTTACAATGATTATTGATAATCTATAATTATCAGTAGAAAAAAAAAAAAAAGTGAAGTTTGTTTCATTAGATTTTAGTATCTGTTTATTGATGTCATACAAACATACATGTTGTCAATAGAATAAAAAGAGTAAGTATATAGTTGTATATTAAATCTAAACTTAATGTGTTTACTGAGTCATCGGTTCACTTTATCTCCTACTATTCTTTCAGATTCTATTATGTATGCAGTCATTCACACTTCAATGGAATTTAAAGTACCTTTTAGCTAGACGTCAATCGTTACAGTATCATCTACATGTTAAACATACATTAAACTTGTATCATTTATCTATAACTAGTTATACACAACATAGTGTCTGACATTATCATGCGTTAGCTCAAGTTGTAGTGTCACATCAGCACAACAAGGTGAAATTAACATGATTAAAGTCAGAATATTCTTCGACAAGAGAGAGTGAGATGGTAGCTACAAAATAATCGAAATGAAAAAGTAGCTATATTGTCGTACGGGATTAAACATTTAAAAATATGTTTCAAGAAGAAATGGACGGATATGTATGAAGGAGTACTGAAATTTAACTTCTAGATGATAACATGTAAGTTCACATGAGCAAATTGTGAACGATCCCAAGCAAAGTCATATAACGTCTACAATAACCGATTGCAGTTATCCCGTGAACCCTTAATCAGTTACTGGCTGAAAATTAGGAAACCATATTTATAAATGTAAACTATCAACATAATATATAACTCAATATATTTAGGCATGAATAACTAGACAGCAAGGAATAAAAATTCCAATAATTAAAGTAAAAATGGCAGTAGGAATACTATTGCTTCTTGTTGATGATAGATTTCATTTCAGGTTTTTATCATATACAGTTAGTAGAGATAGTCAAATGTTATAATTTATATGACACAGATGGTAGATAAGCAATTATCAGAAATCGAAATGTACTGGACAACATTTAAACTGAGTATAAGGCTTCATCCTAATACCAATGTGCCCGTTAAGTAAGCGTGACTGTCTGGACTCAGTATTATAGTGGTGAACGCGGTGCCTTTTGATACGAAACGGACTGAGTTCGAGTCCCACTGTGATCATCAACACTGGGATGCAGGTACGTCCAGCCGATGAGTCGAAAATAGGACGAAACGCGCGTCCTGGATTCTACTTGCCAGTCACAATCCAACTTGAGTATAAGGCTATTCCATAGTATGATCCCAAGATCCTAACGGAGACCAAACTCAGGTTTTTCTGGCTACGTCCTAAGACTAATCTTTAAACCACTTAACTGGTTGTACTATCGTCTTTCACTTTCATAGGTGGATAATCCATGAAACCTTGTAAGATTTTCCAGGCCTCAAATCAATAAGCAAATAATTAAAACGATATTTTCATACACACTTAGGTTAGTTTATCTATTACTTAGTTTTGATCATAAACGTAAGTATCAAATTACATTTAAACGTAACAAATTAGTTTGCAATTTATATAATTCAACTAACTACATTTTATTATCACTAAACGAACTAAATATACTTCAGTGCCGCACAATGACGAACGATCACTGTCATGTTTCTTAGTCGTTAGTGTGCCAATCGATTTCTATAGGTCAGTTTGAAATGTATCTATCAACCTAAAAGACTAGCAGTCGCACACATTGCTCACTGACTAGTCAATATAGATATCTTACTGTAACAGTAATTCAGTCGTTCACAAAATGAGAAACTAGTCAACGTTGGTCGGTATCTCACAGAGAGAATCTGTTCCTTCGACACTGTAGTTAAACCCTGTTGATGACTGCTGGCCAGAATAAACCTTAGATCACTTAATGTTTCACGCAGACTGTCTTCAGTTATTTATTGTTTAACTATTCAAAATACAATCACTAAAGACTTTTTCAAAAAAATGCTATTACTGTCATTATTAAATGTAAATTTCTAGAGTGATTAAAAGATATGAAGTCTCACATACAAATGTATTTCTTGTTAAAGAACAAATTAGTTTTATCTTACTATGTAAAAATTTATAACACCACGTGTTTCCCCCTCCCCCCCCAACGTTTTCATCCGCGATTGTATTTACAGTCTAATCACGTAGAAAACAAATTCATTTTATCAATATACATGGTTATACCTTTGAAAAACAAACGCATTATCTAACCTATATAAAGAAATAATAACTAATGTTTCATGAACATGTTCGAATGTCTATGGTTTGTTAAAATACTATACGCATTACGTAATACTTCTTTTATAAATATAATCTGTACAATAAGATAATATTCATGATTACATTTTCATCAGCCCATTGTAATTTACGTACATTCTATGCTGATCGTCAAGATATAGTTATTATTCGAAAAGCTTTTATCAAAACAGATGAAATATAACTAGAAGTGTAATTCAGAACGTGAGCTTTGTCCTGTTGGATACTTGTTAGCCGGGTGCATGCACTACATCTGAGTGTTAACAATAGTACTCTAACTCATTATCTTATGCTTCAGATTCTTAATACGTTATTCACTAAATTACTGAGTTTAGGTAGATAACACGTCTAACATTTGAAGTGAGAGATAATGAAATCGAGATCAAGTGTAAGCATAAGCACTGCTATATTGCATATATATATATAACAGCGTAGAATACATCCTATATTCTAACTATGGCCACATTTCATGTAGTTCTATATGTTTTAAGAACTTGATTAGTTTACATTTATAAAGAAACTATAATATACTGAAATGAAACATTTTTGAACTCTAGCAGACACAAAACAAGTATGCCATGGAAACTGAACATTGTGAAATGACTTACTATTGAATGAAGGGTAATTAAAAGTCTACAAAATTTATTGTAGGCAATTAGGTTAAATTTTGTTATAAACAATGCTTATTAATGAAATGGTCAGGAAATAATAGAGAGCATGTATGCAAAATCTATAGACCTTATAGAGGTAAATATTAAAAAAAAAAATAACTAAATTGATTGATATCACTGAGTAGGCAGAAATATGATGTAGGTGGATATGAATATTTCTCACCAAAACAAATTCTATGTACAATAGTTAGGTGATTTCTGAAAAACTTTCAAAACAAATTCACGTTATCTTGAGTGACATTAATAACCATGAAGTACTCAACATGTCAGTTTGATTCTAGTTGAGAGCTTCTTTAAAATATGCACCTATAAATATATGCACAATTACCTTGGTATTATGAGATTATGTTGATATGTAGCTTGAAAAGAAAGTCATTATTAAATTAGTCAATTTTAGATAATTTATAACAGTACTACCATAGATATTTACTATATGCACATCTCATATGTCCGGTACAATCCGAATTACTGCATGGTGTTATAATCTCACACGTCACTATAAAAAGTCTTAAAACTTAATATGATGTTAAGTAGTTTAAAAAAACATATGTAAGTATTCCAGTTGCTTAAATATCTTCCCAATTGAATGTTAACGAGATTGTTTAAGTTGGATTGTGACTGGCAACCGAAATCTTTAACGCGCGTTTTGTCCTAATTGGGCTTGTCGGCTGGATGTACCTGTATTCTAATGTTGATGTTCACAATGAGATTCAACCTCAGTCCGTTTCGTGCCACACGTCACCGCCTTCACCACTGGACACCTCTAGGCAAGAAACAGTCTGAGTTCCAATCACGGTATGAACATCAACATTGGGATGCAGGTACATTTAGCCAACGAGCTCCAAAAGGGACAAAAAGTGCCTACTGGATTCCGCTTGCCAGTCACAATCCGACTTAAACAATACTTGTGAACCATCGCCATATACAGACAATCTGCTCAGAGTACACATGTCAACAGTGACTGACCAGCTTCAGTTCATAACAAATCAAGGGGAAGATGCAAGTTCATCCTACTTGATGAGATTTTTGAATTTGAATTCTACATCCCATATTGGCCTAATTTAGGCAACCTATGAAAACCAGGAACTTCCACCTAACAGCTGTTTCGTCTTAGACTGCTCATTCATGACCCATTCCCAGGGCTTTCAGGTTTCATCGATGGGTAACTACCTTATTCTCTACACGGTTTAACTCCACTGATCACCTCATGTGGACAGTGAGGTTGAAAATATTAGTTACTATATGCCGTCCTGCTAAATAGCTTAAGAGCTTCCGACACTAAACCTAAATGCTCTAGGCTTGGTTTCCCGATCGGGTGTGAGCAGCTTAGGATTCCAATATTTAAGTGTAATAGCTTTCCAGTGCAAGTTCCGGGTTTTCATCAGCTGTTTAACTCTGATCAATTCATGATACTGAATTCAGATGATAATCTGCCTATGTTAAATAGAAACCACAGTACAGCATACATTTTCGTTAGAATTCTTTATCACTAAACAATTTCTAGTATTGAGGAAGTCCATTATTATCATCATTCTTAAGTTATAGTCATAAACATAGTAGTTCCTTTGGTTTTTGCCAGAAGAAATGCAAATAGAAAGAAGTTATGCAATTTTCTACGCCATTTAAGCATAACAGGAAATATATCTAATCATAATCAGTAACTAAACAGTTTGATGGGCAATGTCGGTTATGTTTGTAATGTTTTACAAGTATGACAACAGTCAACTGAATTGTATTCAATCTATCCATGTTACATAAACTCACGTTTTACTCTTAATTATTTCCAAACCCCGTGATTAATATATTTATACCCTTCTGACTGCCTAAATGTAGTACTATCACTGATTTTTATAGTTGTTGTTCACTAAAATAAATTATAAGTCGTATCCAGTCAGTTCAATGCATGTTTCCGATATGTAACATAATACATAACAACCTAATGTTACTGACATTTATGATTTCAGGAAGCTCACCATCTTAACTTATTTTACAAAATAGAATCAAACCAACTTGAAGATAATGATCAAGTTTTCTAATTTGTAACCAGATTATTCAAAAGATTTAATTAAATCTGTAAGTAATTCTTTCATAGTTCTATGTATTACATTCATAATTTGTAACATTGAAGTTACGACTATGGAAACTTACAAAAGATTACCATGAAAAGTAAAAGTGAAATGTTGAAAATTATCTTAGATAAGTTAACAATTTTACTTGTATACAGAATCAACACGCTTAATTTTACAGTTCATAAAGAAAAAAAACTACACAAAAATAACTATCTAACTAATCTAAACACCCTGACTAACATACACTTCATAATTTCAGAGTTAACTGAAGCATAAATATTATTGTGATAAACAAAAAGAAACTACGGTATTCAAATTCCCGACTTTACCGTCATATTCATTAAACTACTGACATTGAGTAGTTAGACGTCAGTGAAGATAAATTTTTCTACGTCGACTGAAGTATACATACATATATATCTGTATACGTTTTGTATATATTATATTTATTTTAACACTCCAATAAAATATTTATTTTATATGTACACAGCAATAGCTAACTATCATTTGTACGCCTACAATAGGATTTACATTAATCTTATTGTAATAACCCGGATTTCTGTTAAATTGTGCTCAATATTAATCACATTATGATATATCAGGTTAACACTATAGTAATCGCCTCCTTATTCTATGCTAAATAGACTTGTAAACAAATTCCTAAGATTTTGATATCACGAATTGATCTGAATCAAACAACCATTGACCACCTGAAAGTACTGGACAGCTGGTTCGTCTTAGTATGGGACTTCTCAGCAGTGCGCATCCACGACCCCATCGGGGATCTAACCCAGGACCCCCTGGCTCCGCGGCGAACGATTTACCATTGAACCACTGAGTCGGCTCCTAACGGTTGATATTTTTAATTCAGTCAATTCGCGATACGTTGAGCGACCTTCTCCATGCCATCGGTGGGTTGCTGCCTCACACCCTACACGGTTGGACTCCTTGAGGTAATTCCTGGAGTTTTAGTGTGAAGACGTGACCTGTTGTTTGATTCAAATCAATTCGTGATATCAAAATTGACAGTTAACTATCTCCACAATTCCTCCAAATTCCTAAAAGTAATATTTAATAGTCACAGTAAAGATATGTCACGAAACTGTCATAAGGTTACTCCACAGTATTCAGGTCCAAGGTACAAATGAATAATCTAAAATGTCTGACATTTCTATAGACATTTGCAGCTTGTTTTAATAAATGAATTATTGAAAATGAGTTCATGTTAACAACAACAGTTATCACAAACTAATATCGTCTGCAGAACAACGAAATATTATAGAACAGAAGTTTTTTGTCAATGACACTTATTTGGAATTTTATGTTAATCTAAGTAAGTTGTTTTGGTTTCTTATACACAACTATCATTGAGACAAAATTCCAAAGTTAGTAATGGAAAGCTAACTTGTAAAGTCGATTATGTTGGAAATAAGACGTATCATTGATCACCTTATTTTATCGAAACCGGACTGAAGTTAGAAATGTAGTGATTTCTCAGAAGAACTCTGATAATGAGTCCGTGGAAAGAATCATCACTGTTTTAATTCATCAACTACGATTACTAGATAAATTTACAAAAAAAAAGTAGATGACGAGTTTCTATGTAACAATAGGAAAAGTACATCTCAAAGTTATTCATGATATGTAACTCAAATTTACCTTTACATCTTTTGTATATTTACTGCAATTAAATTCTGAAGCAAACATAAAACACTTAGTGTTGTTTGTGCTTAAGAAATAATTCCCCATAGTTTTTCTTATCTGTAAATGTGGCTGGGATCACCAAAGTAACACCACTAAACTTTTAGTTCCGACATTGTTTTAATCTGCAGATATCTAACCATCAAATCGTCTAACGTTTACGTTTATCACTTGCAAAGTAAAAATAAATAACTGTGACGTCAACAGTTTCCCAGCGTCCACTAAACGCTCTGTCTACAACCAGCATTTTTGGACATTTTTCTGTTAATTTACCGAATGTGTGCTCTATACTGAAGTGTAATTTAAATGGATGAAATGGCTAGCCAAAACTGACAAACGAAAGATTATATAAGTATTCAGAATGTTGCAGATAACTTTAGACAATTAATTCTCATCTTCATTTCAAATCATGAAGTGTATTGATGTTACTGAATTCTAATGGCTAGATGATTCAACAAGAATATAGGAAGTCGAATCACACAGATCAAATACTAAGTTACTGCAGTAATAATACGAAAGCCTAAGCAAAGATCTATGTACGGGCATTTTTTACAAGAGCCGAAACTGATTCCAGAGCTGGTGCTACGCAAAAACTGATGCACTTCCACTTTTATTCATTTTTAATTCTAAAAACTTAGTCAAAAGGCCTCTGTCAAAATCACCCACTATCACAGAAATCAACCACTATGAAGGATTATTCAATGATGCTCAAAATCATCGTTCTATAAATCACTATGAATAGTGAAATCTTTCACAATAAAACGAAATTAATTCAACTAGACAAAACAACTTCATGTTAACGAAGTATTTATATTCAAACAAAATTAACCAACTTGAATTAATGATCATTTGTTGTGAAACATCTCAACACAACAAACTTAATGAACCAATTTTTCAGTTGTAAATTATTTATCATTTTCCAAATGGATGAGTGAAAAAAAAAACGATAAAGTCAATTTAGAAAAAGAAATGAGGAAAAAAATATTAGAGGAAACAAAAGATGATGAAGTTCATTTATGTTGAGGCTGGATAGTCTATTCATTTAAAAATTAGCCTACAACATAGAAACCAATAATTCATTCAATAAAAGTTCTCTGATAATTTGATTTTTTTGGGTTATCAATGGGAAGAAATTACCCCACCCCCTCCACTTCCCTTCACCCACTAACTTTTTATTATCACCGTCACTTATTGGACAGTTTAAACTAAATTTCTGATGACAGAAATAATATTGAATACTTAATTACTATATATAAGGTGCCAATATACAATAGTAGATTTCTTCACTTAGCTATAAGTAACTTAGAGGAATATGAGTATATGTAAACAAAATGTTAACGAAGACAATAGGCTATAAATTTAAAACACCACTGAGTGTGATAACCTCGAAAATAAAGATCTTATTATTCGATTTACACAAAATATTCGTTACAAAAACTACAAGTGGAATTTCGTTACTATGATCATATGCTGCTCAGAAGTCGACACATCAGTTCAAGTTACCACACTGCGTCGATTATGAGTAATAAAATAATTAAAATTAAATACCAAAATGGTAGATATAACAATAGTTGTATAGGCGATTAAGCATATAGCATGTAACTAAAAAGATAGAATAAATTCGAAAAGTAAAATGTGCAAAATAATTTCAAGACCCAAAACTTAAAAGTAGATAATGCTTTGTTACATCTGAGATATATATCACACATATGTACCCTCTAATAACTGTGGTTATCAAACCGACTTCAGAAAAGAAGTCTACACCTAGCTATATAGATTAAACCAAAACTCAATGACTTCACTATTTGATTCCACTATCTTAATTTGGCTGCCGTAAACTTTCCATGGATCTGTTTCTTCACTAGTCAGTATCATGCTTTGAGGCAGGCAGTAGTTGATTATCAAAATTGCTAGTTTTTCAATAGATAATCCCACCAAAGGAGAGTTGATAATATCTTACTATCATGATTACATACATTCTTCACTGAAAACTATTGTTTTATTAAAATCTATTAATTTAGGCGACGTCATTATTACTGCAATTTCCTTAACCATCTCACCAATTCTATCTCATTAACTTTATTGAAGACTATTGTCTAGTGGTCTCGTTATCTACTTAATCATTCCTTAATCCTTTGAGAATACTTGTTATCGATACCTTTTGAGACGTGAATGGCTTGGTTTTATTTTCTTAACTTTATTTAGTATACCATTGTTCACAAAACGCAACATTAAGTTCAAACATACATACAATGTTTACATGTTGTAACGAATCTAGATTGCATACCATTGATGAGCAATTAGTACAATACATCGAATTAGTCCATATCTTCATATTATCCTGATTAATAAGTAACTATCTCACCACTAGTGATATCATCTGTGACGTAAAACATGAAATAGTAGGCTTAGTGAACTAAGAGTTTCGTCGAAGTTGATGATTATGTCAGAGATGGTGGCTTTTATACTGTCACCGGAATACGGTCTACTAGAAAAATATTCAGTTTATGATTAAATTATTTTAGAATAATTTTATGTGTATAAATATAATCACTTTGATGATCAACAATTAATATGAGTACTTGGTGTATGTTTAACAGATCGACTTGGATTCTAGTGAATCAGATTATTGTGTTGTAATCATTCAAAGCCTTAATTATTGTTTTGTATTTTGGAAATTCTGAGAATACCAAGACATTCTCATATTTATAAAGATGCTTCTTCTATTACGTTTGACTTGCTTCAGAGTTCATTAACTGAAGCACCTTCATAACTGAATGTTTTCGACTGTGTTATTTGTTTGAAAAAATATGTCGGTGACTTATAACGTTTTCCTTTTACTAGCAAACAAAAAAGATCTTTCATAGATTTCGGCAACAAATCATTGAAAAGGCATATTATGTAAATACTTCCAAACCCTCAAAGTAACAGTAACTTTATCAAAGATTAGATATATTTGTTGTTATTAACTATAATTCTTAACTGTTATCGTTGCTTTAAACTTTATTACTGGCCATCGTAAATGATGTACATAACAATTTCCACATAATCTAAACAATTCTCCCATAACTGCATAACAAGCTAAACAACTATATACAACTAATAATCAAACAAAGAATTCAGCATTTTCGATGAAGAATTACACGCTTTAAGAAAAAGATCATTACGAAACGTTTTAGAACAAGACCTACTTTATCTCTGATTGTTTGTCTCATGTTTTCTCTTTGCTCTTCAAGTCCTTCAAATCTTTCTCTACGTTTTTCTTCAGCTGCAATCATTGTTGCTTCATGATCTTCTTCATTTGAAGTTGTCAAAGATCCGGCGTCTTTGGCAACATCTAAAAATTCATTGAATATACAATGATTGTGAATCTTATGCTTATTTTGTAAAAAATAAATATTTAAAATGTAATTATACTAAATAAATGTAGAACAGACTCCTTTTTAATTACTATTGCACTATCACTTCTAAATGCTACTTAGATAAGTTTTATAATTGATAATAATTTAAAATACTCTACAATAACGCCAAACAAAGCATGACCCATAAAAGATACTTCCATTCATAAAATAAAAGATTACTCACATTAACGATCAACTCGAAGAGAAGATACATGGAATGTACTATACATAAACTTTAACAATTATCATCATATCCACCACAAAATCTCTTTGATAAAGAAATTATTATACAGGATTAAAATGATTTGTACTTCAAACAAACTATATTAGGATCTGATAAACATTGAAGGTGTATGGAAAAAAACAGCTTTCGAGACAACCTTACTGACAGGTAAAACATATGCAAAACTTTAATGCTTAAAATAACTAATAATTCGGAAATTGTTCTATCCATCCTAATTTTAAAGGTGATAATGACTGTATGACAATTGAAATGAGAAAAATTATAGTACTAACATAAAAGTATCCTGCTGTTAAGTCAGTCCTTTTACACAAATCAATAGGTTTCTTTGTTCATTTTGAGCCTAACGTACATTACTCTTAATATTTTCAACTCTGCCAAAATTTGCATACATGATCCAAAACTATTGCATTGGTAGAACAAAAATGTCTACCTTAAACTCTATGAATATGATCCAGACGTGTTCTTTAAAAAAGAAAGGAAATAGACAGAATGGTCTTATGCCTTCTTAGTTGTCAGGTTGAAAGCATGACATCTGTCAGTGTATTCAGTACACAAACATTAGATATTTTAAAAATTATCATAACTATTGAAAAATAACAACTGAAATTTGATTTACTCGTCTAATATTTACTCATGTAGCTGGGCTTATATTACGCCAAATCAAGATTTCATATTTGAATCATTTTACTAAATAATCTTTACACATTTTGAAATTCACAGTCTCATTTTCAATCAACTAAACTTGTCACTAGCCTTCTTCATTAAATTATGTTCCTTCGCTTCATTGTGTAATCACTTGACGTCGATTTCAGGGTCACTTGCTACTACTCTAAATGGTACTTGAAAACCTACTACATTAACAATTTATACACTCAACGTTTTCCTTCTTATATCTATGCATTGTGTAGACAATGCATACAGATCGATGCCTAAATATAAGCCAGTTGTCTATAAAACATTAATTTTGAAATGTAACAAGTTATAAGCGGCTGATGAGAACAAAACAGGGAAATATAAACCAAACCTAATCTCCACAGCTTATTGTTCTGACTATTTTCAAATAGGAAAATAGTATTGAGATAAAATAATATTAATAAATTTGTTATGTGACTAAATAATGTTAGCATTAGTTGGAAATCATATGATAACATCAACTGACTAAAATTAGTAATCTAAACTTCCAGATATTAATTCGGTTATAAATTGGGACCACTGAGGAGTTTAATAAGAGAATGGTTGTAAGTAGTTGCCTAAATATAGTTAGTGTTTAATTAAAACTATAAAGTTATGTAGTAACGAAATGTAGCACATGTTATGCAACTGGCTACGTGAACATTAAATTATTTACCATTTAGTTTTGATTTGTATAATGCAAAGTTTTGTCATGCATCCCCCTCCCTACCACCAAATAATGTAATACGTATTCTGGTTAATAAATCTCTTGGTATCAACAAAGCTAGTTACATTGTTCTATACAGTATATCGTGAAGTATCATTGAAAATTTTATCAAAGTTTGCATTTCACTGTAATCAACCTTGATGTTAAATAATCAGTCGATTGACTATATAACTAATAGATAGAATTATAATCGATAGAATTGTGCTTGATGAATTTTATCCACTAAAATTATTCCGGTTATCTGAGATTTATTAATATCACTCATAATAAAAACAATGTTCTTTTTCAGGAAATATTTTCTTGTGGAAATTTATTTCAGTGTGCATGTCAAATACTCTTAGCAACTTGAAAACAGGTTTCACAAAGTGAAATGAAATAAAAAAACATTCATTGGTTTAGTTCATTTTTGTTTTACTCAAGAGTATCATCAAAGAATTTTGTATGATTCGGAGTATATTCACACATTGGAAAAATTACCCATGTATGTAGAACTGAGGTGGCTTGTGGAGATTAGTGTTGTTTTAGTTGGTTGAATTCGTTACAGATTGTTATTGGTAGGGTACCATTGAAAACCATGGAGTACTAGACAGCTGTTTTGGCTTACTGTGTGACTCAGCAGCAGTTTTCAACCAAGATTTCACCCTAGGGGTTTCAGGTTAACGAACACTTGAACTAGTGGGCCGGCATCCCAAAGTAGAAACCCGACATCCATCAACTTGTGATATGGCTCAACGACTATGACTAGTAGAGTTCAGACTTATCGTGAGCGAGACAGTTACCACCGATGATAATGGATGATCGTCGTGCTATATCACAAATTGATGGAAGTGGGAATCATACTAATGAATTCCAACCTAGCGATGCAGAGAGTTAGGTGTTCGCCAACTCGAAGCCTCATAGTGTAGAATCTGTCAAAGAGTTCTATGTTAGGATGAAACGGCTGTCTAATGCTCCCTGGTTTTCATTAGTACCGTCCTAAAATCAATCTTAGTTGAATTAATTCATATAATTGAAATTTTCGTCTAGCGTGAGCGTTTTCATAATAAGAGGCATCTCTCCAGTATCAAATATAAAACTTAAAATATGAGATAACGTAACTCATTTACGTAAGTTACGTAAACGGCTTTTGATGGCGTATATCCAACAGCTAATTATTCCACCTAGCTGATTTGAATGAAATAAATGGATCAAAGATTTAATGTTTGTGCTTATTTTTCGTTATTTAATGCACTAACAAACTAAAAGTAGTTTCGTATGTCGATTTAAAATATTTATAGGCTCTTAAATTTTCATTTGGAAACTGTCTTTAGAAATCCACCTTATTGAGTATTCTATAGATTTTGATATTGATATCAACATTCTTAGTAACTTCATTATTATGAATGTTATTAAATTACGGAATGTTCAGCACCAGTTATGCTGTATAACAATCAATTTCATTTTTAGCATACATTCAGATTTTTAATTATTCTAAACATTCAGTATAAGTCTTATTAACAGCTGGTATATACCAACCATCTTTAATCATAATGATTCATAATTAATCCGGAGATATGAAGTTTATTTTTACATCCACCAGATATAAAACTCATCATCATTTGGAATATAATTATTCATTATTTATTTTTGTAAGCATTCACTTATCATTTTAATATTTCAATTTAAGGTTAACAGTAATTACCGTAGAAATAAACCTTATTAAACTGGCATTCAAGTTCACATATGATTTAGAATTATTTAGCTTAAACAAACAAAAAACGAAAAGTTATTCGAACTTTAGAGAAGAATATTACAGTTACGTAATTTTTAAATTAGTAAATGTCAAAGTAAGGTTTAGTTGTTGCATATTTCCTTCTCATAATTATGTTTATTTAGTAATTTTAGTTTACGTTAATATACTTTTTTATGACGTTTATAATCAACAACAATGATAAATATTGAAGACAGAATGTTACAAGATTAAGTCATAAATAAGAAAGAGCCTGGAATGTATGGGCGTTAACCAAAGTTACCATACTACATTAACACGACAAGATGAAGTTATCAAGATAAATGCTAAATAAATCTAAATAATGTAGCGGCAATGAGAATGACTGAATTTTAAGAATGCTGTTCAAAGATATGCATGAATGAATATAGGAACTTCAGATTTTGTGAAGCACACCAAGTGAATTCACCTACTATGTTGTGACAGATTTTGAGTCATGTTTACTTGTTGATCGCTGATCCCAGTCAGGTAGTTTGCATTTACAAGCACTGTTCAAATTAGCTACCAGTGGTTTAACGGATTAGTGTAATGTCTTACTCAGTTTAGGTCACTCAAGCTTTAGTGCACATTAACAGTGTACTTCAATGTGTGAGTTGGTTGAGCATACGTAATATAAGTCTAAATAAACTCAGTTACTGATAATTTATTACCCTGTCTACTGATTCGAAGTATTTCTGTAGCATTCTGAGTCTAATCTCAAACCTTTAAATATATACGTTTCAGAAAATCTTGCAACATACAAGTAACTTCTCGTCTCGAAGCTCATTAACTACATTCTTAAAGTAATACGGAGCAATATGTTGTTGGGTATACTCACCTCTTTGTTGGTAGATAGACAGGCTACATATGACGTCAGCAAAATCAAATAAGCTATTGAAACTTTGGCTTTAAATACACTGTAAATATTTAAGCTACTTTACCACGTTATGTTTCAATCTAGAACGCAGATATCACTAAGTAAAATAAAGCAGTTTATTTTCTTATCGCTTTGAAGTAGCAATTTATGAATGATGCAATAAATAGTAGTAGATAACTTGTAACATATTTGTGCTACCTATATGATTTATTTGTTTTCTGGTAAAATATGGTTATAAATCTACTACCATAAAGGTAAAATGTTTCGGTTTGTTATAACTATTTAGTCTCATAAAACTTATATCAAACATTATGTAACATTTATATATTTTAATTTAAGAGTTGGATATCTATAATGAAGACCATTATAAACTAAATCTAGACCTTTGAAAGTAATTCTTGTTGAAATATGTGAAATAAACTAGAAAGACTATTCTTTTGATTTCTTTATACTGATTAATGTAAGTGCTGCTATAATTATACTGCATCATTACCAACCTCCTATTTGAGTTAATATAGAGGTTTTGTTCTCTAAGGAAGCTTACATAAACGCGTATAAAATCTGTATAGTCACGATTCTATATGATTGTATAAAAGAAACACTTGTTCAATCAAAATAATCAGTTTACTCAACACTATAAGTTTGAATAAAGTTGAATAATTGCAGTGGGAGATATTGTAACTGCTTATTTAAATTTATTCTCATTATGTAATACATGGATGTATACGTCTGTACCTACGTTATCTGATCATAATTATCACATAAAAAAGAAAATCATGTTGTTAAGCAATAAAGTGACTAAGATACGATCTTAGCCTACAGAAGAATTTTTGATGGACAAATAATCAGCTCACGAAAATTAAAAAGTGTTTGCATTTTATTTAAAATTAACAATTTCAAATGTAACTTAAAAAAATTATTTGATTAGTTTCTGATTGATACTTAATATCTTTATGATATCTTTCTTCAATAGTAGATAGTAGAAGTTGTACTAATGTATACAATAATTACAGATAAATAGGTAGGTAGCTACAATCTTTACTGTTGCTAGTTATACGTAAGCAAAATTGTCTATATTTAATTTTTAATGACAATGCAACAATAATTCTTGTAAATATCAACAACTCGCATTTGTGCACCCTTCATTCTCTACGAAACACAACGAAAACGAGCTAATACATCGATACGTAAATATTTATATATTTAATTTGCTGTTTGTATTCATTACATAAGCCGGTAAGAAATTGGTATTGGTTTCATTTAAGTATGGGATACCTCATTAGTGACTCCTGTTTGCTGCCCAAAGGGATCAAACTTAAAAATCTCAGGACAGGATTCATAGAAATTGCCTAACCACTTAAAATGAATAGATTGACTGTTAGACTGATTGACTGATCAATCGATTGATCGATTGATTGATTAAGAATAGACACATATATACATACACACACATACATACATGCATACACTGATAGATAGGTAGATACATAGATACTCTCCATAACAATTGTTATAGTAGGCATTTATTTTTTGACAGTTCTATATTGGGGACTAACATTACAATCTGGCATTTTTATGATCTTCATACCATTCTTCTGGTTTAGGAAACCTTTATAATTAAATATACTCGAATAACGAACCAAAAATCAAGTGACTATCATTACAACACTATCAATATAGAACAAAAGATTTGTTTTATATTTTCAATGAAAAAGTTGTTTATTTGCAATTCTAATCTCTTTTCTAGTTTAAAGTAAGCAAGAGCAATAACATTGACATTCTCATGCTTGTTTTGAACCGACGTTATCAGTGGTACTTTCAGTGTTATATAAATGTACTGTATTCTGCATTTTTAATCACTCCCCTATTCATTTAATCGGCGAGTGTTGTATATAACAGTGTAATGTTGATCAAACATATCACTTTAATCTTTCGAGTTTATTTGTGACTGATATATTTAACCGTTAGCACAGCTGGGATTGACAGATAAGATTTTTAGTAAGAAGTTTCACCTTGAAATGAAATATTTAGTGCATATTACACTAAGACATTCTGCAATCTTATGCCAGATAAACAAAAATATAACTGAAAGTAAATATATTCAAATCGGTATGATTAGTCAACCTACTTTTCAAAAGGTGATATTTAGAGGTGATACTTGTAATCATTTAAGAAAAGCAATAAAATGAAGGACTGTGTACAAGCAAACTTGTTTCCATGACCATTAAGAAAGTTTTAAGAAAGTAGGAGAATCTAATATATAAGAGCTTCTAAAACTATTCATACACTTGCAATAAAACATAAAATAATAACAAAAATGAAAACCAGTCACAAACTTTGAACTATATTACGAATATTAGTAATATTACTCAAACACTGTTGAAAAGCAAGTGGTTTATGAATTCAAAGACTTTTAATCCTAAGTAACTTCATCAAAGATTCTTCTCTGTTTACTATACAATACATACTTAGATGGAAGAATCGGTATTAGATGAATGTTTGATATCCCCTCCCTCTGAAACTTAAACTTGCTTAATTTTACAGAAATGTATCATTTACTTTGAAAAATAGGCCTATTACATCTTTTGCCTATCGGCTAATACGATTTTTAGCTTTTGGATTATTTAAACCACTTTACTACAGAAATTACGAATTTTTCATAACCGATGAATTACCATAAAATGAAGAAACATTCATCATATTCTTCGAATCTACTTACTTTCGTCGTGTTTAGCATTATTATAATGAACAGATGTAGATGGAATTTCTATTGTAATCAGCTTAAGCATTTTATAATTTGTATTGGTGAAACTACTCCATTTCAGACGTACCTTGGGTAAAGAGTCTAAATTCACTGGCGAATGTTATATCATAAATTCATTTACCTCTGAGTTACATGTCAATGTTTACATGAAAAATTGTAAACATTTAGTCTACGTAGAATTACTTAAACATATGTAGTCAAACAACACTGTGCATCACAAAATAGAATATTCACTGACAAAGAATAAGTCGTGTCATCACGTTGAAATTGGGACAGCCGATAGTGAGCCAGTGGTTATATCAGCGATTATATCTTCTGATATAAAGCTATTAGTTGTAGTTAAGTTTGTTTGATGATAAGTCCAATAACACTAAAATCTGGATGCAATTATGTCAATGCCAAATATGTAGCATAACATAAACATAGGTTGCAGAAATAGAATGACTTCACATAAAATGGGTCCTGATCATGTTTCATAGTTTTGGGATGAGGTAACTCAACGCCTACTGAATGGTTCACATTTACATCGTATTTCATTGCTTTTCCACCTATTATATATTCATACGAGTGAATGATCACTTCAGGAATTGAACATTTAATAACATCATTGCATTTAGTTAAAGTATTAGGACCACTTCACATAATAACTTTAAAATGCCTTACTATAAGAAATATTGCTTAGTGGCAACTAAACTGTGGGAGGGGAGCATATGTTTTATGAACCGTTATTTAGATGGTACAATACAACATTATATTAATAGCTAGTATAAAGTAGAGCTGGATAATTTTATGGAATGGTTTTAGTATTATTTATGTCCGTTTCTAATAAGGAACTTATATGAAACAAAACATCCTTGAAGTTACAGAGACTAGTACAAGCGTTTTATTATTGTTTAAAACCCTTCAGCTTTTTAGGTGTACGAGCTCACATCAAAAAACATAGAATTTATGTCATTATTTCGTACTAATTTCTCGTTTAAAACATTTTGTGACAATGTATAAACTCCATTCAATGGCTTCAGTAAGTTTAACACCTCAATAGAATCACTCAACAGTAATCTAGAATCCACTATCAAGAATTGACTTGGGTTATATTACCAGTGGCAATCATGAAACACTGAACAACCGTCTTGTCCTAGTATGACACATTTAAGTAATGCAAACGTACGTTCCCAATGGGAGTAAAACCCACAACATTCAGGCTTTATGCGTAACTCTAAACACACCATTGAGTTTTCATCTAAACGTTGTTGTTTCTTGCAACTACAACGATTCTGTATGTGTACTATTTATTTAATTTTAAAAGGAAATTAATGATCTACAACTTATACTTTCCAAATGTAGAATAACATTAATGAAACTAGTAGACAGTAAATTAAACGAGTTGCTTCATTCCATAAAGGAAAAGAATGTTTTATATCTTGACATCGTTTGAACAGGTGACATCAGATTGATACCCTGAAATCTTTCAAGGTGGTCATTATATAGTCAAGTTCTAATCGTCTGAAGTTATTAACATCAACTGTTGATATATGTATATCGTTATTAAAAGAAAACCGTTATTTTTGTCAATTTTGCATAAAATCTACTTCGCTACACCAATAATAGTATTTTAAAACTGCTTTTCCTACTTAATTGCTGTGTTATGTCGTTTGTCGAATTCCTTTTTACCTTACAATTTTATTTTTAACTGAGCGAGCTTGATTGGTTTTGTTGCGTCATAAAGGCTGAATAAGCATTTCAACTATATAACCAATTAGTTCTACTAGCAAACCTCAAGAAGGTCCTTTTGAATATTATATGTATTTACAATAGTTTATTTAGTCTCTTAACTTCATTAAGATCGTTTCTAAGCTTTTCTTATATATTTTGCAAGTAACTTCGAATCAGATTCATCAGGGTATACATTTTCAACTCATTTTGCGATCTTGACTTATTGTAGGTTACAAATAGCTAATAAGGATCTTATGAAATAAAAATGAATCAAGGAAGAATTATGCAAAGTAACAAAATAATTAAAGATCAGTATGATTAAAAGATGATGATATATTTTCTTTGTTTCATTCTGTTAAAATAAATGCCTACTGAAATGCAGAAGTTTATGCAGATACCCATATAGTTAGTAGCTGAAAGACTTATACAGTAATCTAATATTCAGAGAAGAAAAATGAACTACTTCATGTTTGAAGATACGCTTGAGTTTGAGTATGTTCACAAGTTCACTATCATTAATAACACATTCACTTGAAATAGGAGTTAAGTACTCACATTACCAGGAAAAACCATTGCTAAATTCATTAACTTACTTCACATCATTTTTTCTAGTCTATCTATTACTATTACTATCATTATTAATGCTTTCAACTTACATTTATTATCTCTCGTCACTTAATAAACATATATACTCAATTGTTTATTTGTCCATTACATTTTGACTATATCTCTAATTAATTGAACAGTTCTATTACATGCATCATCCTCATCAATCTTCTACATTATAACGTATTACAACCAATTGGTCAATTGTTTTGTAACGTATGAGCTACTGGTTCCAACAACTCCAATATCACACACTTGCTTACCTTCAAGATATATTAAAAATAACCACTGATCTCACAAGGAATTGTTCATTTGAGTGACTAGATTAAGTTTATTAGACGCTACCAAATATTTCAAACCGTGTCTAAGATGTGAGGAAAAACATTAACTAGTTTACAAAGCTTTTCACGAAGACGTGTGAAATTAATTTAACTGTAACATAACTAAGGGAGTTTTAGAAGGCTCAAACACTAATTAATGGACTTTTGTTGTTTTCTTACCTTGACGACAAGTTAAACATGGATTCTGCAGAAGAATAATACACATTTAGGAAAGAATAAGGACTTTAAGTTCCAGAACAATCCTTCCTGCTTAAAATGTCTGCCGGATATTCTGTATATGTATATGTATATTCATCAGTTTATAAACTTAGATATACTCTTGTATTCACTCCACCTCTTTCCTTCGACGTGAATTTCCAACGATAACTGCTTGTTTTTTGCATATTACAAATTCTAAATTTACGTATCTATCCCAGTGTACACTGATTCACATTTATTTACAAGACAGTAGGAAAAACAGGATGACCGTTAAACACTATGAAGTATTATATAACTGTTTCTGTTCTATATGGGACTTTCTATACTAATCAGTAGACCATTTTTGATCCAACCTAAAAGCTTTGAGTCTCCTGAAGGATACTTAATTCTCAAAACAACTGTGTTACTAATGAATGGCACATAGTTTTAGGTTTAATTAAATCTAGATAATACGTCATGACCAGTAGAGTAAAATCATTTCGAGTGTGTAGCATATTGTTACGCCGGGCGATTAAAGAAAAGTAACGAACTCTCAGAACTGTATTTTGGGGGACTATTCTCGCTATTTTATTCATGAGTGATGTAATCATTTTATCTCTATGACTGTTACGTTTCCCTTGCCCGGTTCTCTCGTTTAGTGTATTGATTCTTTGTGTATTGTTTATTATTACGAACTACATCTACTTAATTGTGTACAAGTTCTCCCCATTCACTACCACTATTTCTTTTGTCCTGTATCAATGTTAGATTTATGATTGGTTTACTGTGTGGTCTGATTTTATGTGTATATAAAAGCAAGATTAAAATATAATACATTCTCAGTTCTCGCTCTCTCTGTCTTCCTGTTCTCAATTCTGGTTGTCCTATTGTCGGCCTGGGGGTGAGTGGGCTTAGGTCAATCGCATATTCTCGACTAGGCACGCATCATATTGGTGTTCGCGTCCACCAACTAAATCGTCCCCTCCTCCTTTTCATTGGGGCATAACACATATGTTAGTGATCCCAAGTAATAGACGAAGGTTTGACTTTATTACAAATTCACCAACAATAGAAATGTTGACAACTTGATGAAAACACAATGAATTTTTAGGCTAAACTATCATTCCAAGGCCTGAAGATCTTAGTCTTCGTCCCTAATGGTTAGTGAATATTTGCTTTTAAGGATGTATACACAAAGACGAAATAAATATTTAATATTACATTGTCTTAACTAGTTGTCTAACTAATATCAGTCCATGTTATAAACGATAAAATTCAATTGTTTCCTCAATGCTCTCTACACTTTATCACATTTTTGATAGGTATATTAACTGACTGACTAAGTCGTTAATCATATTAATTGAAACCACTTTTCCAGAAAAAGTAAATGAATGTAAAGGAATTAGACCGGTCTAAAAGTGATAATTATATTATGCATAATCATTTAACTTAGGTACATACTAAGTATAATTTCGCAATTCTTAACAAAATATATCTAGTTCCATAAAACATGAAATCTACTAATCCAGTATCAGTTTCATATTAAAATCGGTTAAGAGCTACAAATAACTTATGACTGATGATAATTTCAAATTATACTTATATACTTATAAGAACTGATATATATTTTTAACATACAGACAAAGTTGGAACGTTTCTGAAGTCCCTGATAAAAAAGAGCATTCTTAGGTACTTTATTAATTAAATAAGTGAAATTGTCAATTGCTATCCTGATGACTTTAATTATATTTGAACAACAGCCAAACTATTAACCCCCCCCCATTATCACTGATATGATTAACAAATTACATCATAGTTATCATTCAAACAGACACTAACATAGCCCAAGTCTAACTGTGACGTAATTCGAATTTACTTAATTGTCAATTAATGAACATCATAATTTTTTTAAAATCTGCATATCCCTTCCCCATAACCTACTTTCACATTACACTTCACTATTTAATAATTGTGCGTTTTAACTTTAGTTTTTTTAATGACTGCATTTACTTCCTATTTATGCTCCAATTACAATGATTAATGTCATTCTTTTTAAAGCATAGTTTCATATAAATAGCGTCTGTACAGTATGATAGGAAGTGCTGTTGATAGTAATTGCAAATGGAACAGACTATTCAGCAGTGATAACTTAAATTTTTCATAGTTAACATTTGGCCTTGTAAAGTCTATCCATTGTTGATGAAATTCTTAATGTTAACCAAATGTTTTGTATTCAGCTCTTTTGACTAAATATTTCTATATTGATTTGGGATGGTTATTTCAAATCTGAGTGTGACTAGCATTAAAGATATCATTCAAACACTTTGAAGTTATCTGAAAGTGACCTTTATTAACACGTCACTGTACCAGAGACCGATATACTGAATGAAACAAAAGAACTATGAACATTAGCCATTGTAGTCTTCAATGAAATTATACTATAACAAACAGAAGTCGCCCACTATACATACGATAAACGACCTAACACAAAATACTCATTGAACATTAATAGTACTATAAATAAGTCTGCACAACATTATTCAATTAAATCATATTTTTCCAAATTAGACTTACTTATTATTTAATAGTATTAAACAAGTTTAAACTCTAAAACATATTTCAAATACAAAAATTAAGTTTTGTTGTTTGTCAAAGATAGGTCTCGGTTGGGTACCATATGAAACCACAGATAGCTGCATCATGTTAGTATGAGACTCCTTAAAAGTGTGCACATTTGATTCCTTAAAGAAATAGGATCCGAAATTTCTCTGACTCACCACCAGTGCAGATGGGTAAGCATTTAATGGCAGGATCCCCACTTTAATCAATTCATGTTATAGTGCAACGTCAGTAATGATAATTTTTTCAGTTACAACAAATCTAAACTTCACCAATTATAAGTTAGTTATTATAGTAAAGTTAAAATGATATTGTGAGGAATGCTTTTTAATTTTTTACTACAGTTTAACCAGTGTTCGGTAAACGAGGTACAAGTGATACTGATCGTTATGCATTCTCCATGCAACCTAAATGCCCAGGGTTAAATTCTCTAAAGGAACTGGATGCATGCACTGAAAAGTAGTCCCATACAGGAACAAGACATCTTTTTAGTGTTCCATGAATTTGAATAGTACTCAACTAAAATCATTCTATGATAAGCATTAAAATTATATAACAATCTCCTCAGTATAGAGTATATATTTATCACGTATTTCAAATACTATTGTTTAGAATAAACATTTCATTGTAGGTAGACTGATAATACTTACTGATCTGTTTTGTTTATTTCAAATAATTCAAGCATGAAATACTAAGTGAATAATTTAATTTGAATATTTGTAAAATGTTTTTTTTTTTGTCAGTATAATAAATTTTATTTATATTCAGAAAAAAGAACAATTGTCATTCATTAGTTATTTCTTTAAAAAGTTAAAATTAAATAATGAATAGTTTCCTACTTTTAATGACTGAATAAAAATGAAAAATTTTTGTAATTGATAACATTGACTAACTTATTACTAGAAAACAATCAAAAATCAAGGAATCATTAGAAGGTTATTTCATTCTAACTATTGTAATTGTTTAGCAATGAGTTAACAAATCAAAGAAAGTAGTTGTTGAGAAGGTAAAATAGAATGTTTTATTATCATTGGAATATAAAAACATTGGTAAAAAATGACCAAAAAATGTTTAGAAGAACAATAATCACTTGATACTTACATAGTGAATATTTAAAAAAAAAATGGCAATAGATTAAACAATATATCCAATGAGAATTTAAGATTAAAATATGTGCATAAATTTTGAATAAGTAAAATAACAGGTGGAGTTCAAACATACTTATCACCAATGACTGATAGTCGAACTATATTACAAATTAATCACATCTAAAATTCTATTATTGGACTCCGGCTCGATGATAAAAATTGGTTAAGTGGTCGGTGAAGCTTGAAGGCTGTAGGTACAATACCCTGACAAAATTAAGATTATGCTTTACTAATGAGTTTCATAATAGGGTGAAACAGCTACCTAGTGATTACTGGTTTTCAATGGTATTCAAATGACTCGAATTTGTAAAAAATACGACTAGCTAAAAATAAAAGTAGTTGAAGTTGAAACGAGAATAAAGGGCTCAAAGAATGACATGTAACTGTGTGAGCCTCCTGATATAAGCCAAATAATAAGGCTGCATGCTTTATAGTTATTTTGCTGTTAGTACAAATGGCTCAAAATTATGAATTTTTATACATTCTACTTAAGCTTTCACGTATTTCTGATTCTCACGATTATTCCACACTTCGTCTTATTTTAATTATATTATTTAGTATATTTGAAATGATCACCGGCCTGTCAAATTATTTAAGATTCCTTAGTTAAATGTGTCGATCATATCTATACGTTGATATTCCCAATTATGCTACAACTTACTACATTTTGTTTCAAACTACAACGTTTTATCTTATGAACTGCCGAGTCCAGATAGCCACTAATTTGTTAAATGGGTGTGACTCAAATCCTTGGAACTACTATTACTTCTGCTACTACTAATTGTACTATTAAGAAGCATAAATGTTTGGTTTGAAAACTTGTATAGACAGACAATCGATCTAGTTTCAACTTTTTAACAAGAAATGAAAGGCTTAAAATCTAGCCTAGTTGACTGTTAATACCAATATAGAAAAATCATTTTTAACTACTGAGGCATTCTATTGAAGGAACACAAGAATATCACTAACGTTCATATTTAAGAAAAGAATGTATTATTACCAAACCGGATAATCAGACTATAAAGATTAAATTTACAAAACGAACAACATTCTAAACGATAATTCAAAATTCCAGAAACTAGATAACCAAGAAGATTTCTTTGGAAAAATAGAGAACGACATAAGGAAATCTCTAAAAAGATCGAAGGACCAACAGCTGATACCATTAAATTTGTATAAAATGGTTAAACTATTGTAAACATATACGCCATATACTTCACATTTTACAAAAGGTATATAAACCTGGGCTTCCACTAAGGTCAGTCCTAAATATGCGGGATTCATTCGGTCACGATATGATGACATTTAGCTAGTAAACCACTTGAAACCTCTTTACCAAGCAGATAGTTAATCACGGCTTCAAAAATATACTTCAGTTGGTAGATATGACTAAGGAATTACACATCAGAGATCTTACTATGTTATCTGTGGATGTTGTATCTTAACTCATGAATGTTTCACTAAGAAGGACATTCAACTATATTAGTGAATAAATTATAAAAACTAAAATAAACATTTCCACCCCAATAAACATGTTGAAAGAATTACTGGTGAAATGTGTTTTCAATGTAAATCCTTTTTTTGTATGAAATACTTAGACGGGTAGATATAATAGTAATGAGCCTGCTACTGGGTTTAATATTAAACCATCTGGTAAACGGTTCACTTTCTAAACTCGTTGTAAAATTGTCAATCTGCTGCCGATATATGGATGTTACATTCATCCTTTGCGAACACCAAACCAATTTATCTGAGATTTGCAGGAAATTTAATGAATTTCAGCCGGCTATAAATTCACATGCAGAGAAGAATATGGAAGCAAGATACCATTTCTAATTGTTGTGCTTATGAGAAAAACAAATAGTTTACTATAAAAGGAACCTTAAGGAAATAACGAATTGAACAGGATAGTACAAAAGATTTCTTTGCTTTACCCCTCAACACTATAAGAAAATCTATTGCGGACCCTTCGACACAATACGATAAAAACGTGCTCTCCAGTTTCAATCGAAAAAGAAATATATGCTCCGCATATCGTCAATAGAAATGGCTATTCTGTAAACTTTATGGAGAAAACACACAGTTGCAAAAATAAATAGAAGGACGACCTGAATTGTAAATAAATAGCCACTCTTATGAGACTATCATTCAAAGGTGAAGCACCCAGCAAAAAGTTAATACTGGGGATACTCAGGATCATCTGAAAAATATTCAGCTCAAGAAAATTACACCCAACCAACCGTTAATCCAACACTTAAAGATAAATTAACTAGCCTCGTCTTGTTGTTTGTATGTGCCATTCCCATTGCCGATGTTAAACAAGTTCCTACTCCAGATACCCTAGAAATTTACTTCATCCTGCTCACCAGCACTATCGAGCACGGTTAAGGAAGGCTGTTGTCAAAAGCATCATCGGTCCTATCTTAGCTCTCTCATTTCAAAAGGATCATAGTGCTAACATGACCTGATCATTTGCAATAGTCTGTTGTGTAAATAGTCATCCGCCAAAATTAATTAAAATCAAGGCCTTTCAAACAGCGTAAGCGATTGCCATACGGGTTAAGAGGAAAATGTCCTGTAAACAAAAGGAATACGTTCGACCTTCTATTTTGCTTCGGCTAACCCAAGATCCAATTCGTCATTTCATAAGTTAATTATATAATAATTTAATTGGAGAAATGTGCATATAGACTCCTCTTTTGTGTAATTTTATCACTTCGATTTAATCAAATAATATTTTCTTGGCTTACGTCACTCACATATCTGCATTCTATTATTATTATTTTTATTATTACTAACCATAGGTACATATAGTGAATTTAAATATCATCTAATCCACTCTTCTATTTCCTACTTAATTCGTATCATTTTATGTATGACATCATTTCGGAAGCGAACATTTGGTATGATTATAATTATTTCTACTATTGATATTATTATTAGACTTGCTTAACTGTGATGAACTTTAATTATCACTAACTCTATTTTGCAAATTCTTAATTAGTTGATATCATTTTAGGTAACATTCAGTGTTTGAATAAACACTTAATCAGATTACCATTTAGTCACAACCCACCCCCTATATCACCTATACATATATAATGTGATTCATAATCTTGCTTAATTCTCTTACCATAGGAACTCATACAAGTTAAACATGTTGCATGAATACTAATTCAACATTAACAGTCAGGCTTGACAACACAATCTACAATAGATATTCAGAAAACATATATTTCTAAATGATGTATTACTTAAGTTGGATTGTGACCGACATGTGGAACCTAGGACTCGCGTTTCGCCCTATTTGGGGCTCATCGGCTGGATATACCTCCATCCTAATGTTGATGTTGACAGTGGGATTTGAACTCAGCCTGTTTCATGTCAAACGTCACCACTAGACTACTGAGTCCGGACAGTCACATTTGTGCGACGGGCGCATAAGTATTACAATGAACCTGTATATTCCCGTTGGTTTGTTATAGCCTGAAGCTGGTCAGTCTCTGTTGCTATATGTGTATCTTGAGATGATTGCCTCGATATAGTCTACTGGCGAACGTGGTGGCATTCTACACGAAACGGGCTGAGGTCGAATCCTACTGTCAACATCAACAATGGGATGCAGGTACATCCAGCCGATGACTCCCTAATAGAACGAAACGCACGTCCTGGATTCCACTTGCCAGTCACAATGCAACTTAAGTAATACTTGTAAATAATCGTTGTATCGATATAATCCGCTCAGGATGCTTATATAGCAACAGAGACTGACTAGCTTTAGTCTACAACAAATCAACTGGAATATACAAGTTCATCCTAATCTAAATGATGTATTTGTTTCATAATTGGCTACTTTTAAATTATGAACAGTAATTTTGAAATTTATCAAAAATGAATATTCTTTCATTTAAACATTTTTATCTTGATAAACTTGGGAAAATTTTTCAATAATATTACATGCATAATATGAATTGATAACAATTAAGAAAACTTTATTAATGTATATTAAGTTTAATGTAACTTTAGAATAATTAAATGACCTTAATTGTACATAGAGATAGGATATTTAATTTTTGCTTTTCATTTCTTATATCTACCTGTATCCAATTTTAATTATTTAATCTATACCTGTCAATAAATAGATTCATTATAATGATAACTAATTATATTGGACAGATCATATTAATACTGATTATAACATACTTATACATACATACATACCCACACACACACACAGTTATTTTAACTAGTTGTTCTGTTTTTTTTTACTCTGAATATTTCTTTCGTATTGACAACATTTATGTTGATAACAGTTACAATTAACAGATGAGTGGAAGAGGGTGGAGAAAAAAAATGAAGAAAAAACCATGAAATTTTGAAAAAACATATTAAAAATTGTCCATTTTCATATTAATCAAATTATTTTTTGCTTTTACTTTCTATTATTATGTCTCTGCCCTACATACTTCATTTGTCTACTAAACTTGTTTAATAATAATAATAAAAATGTTCATTATGTAATTATTTTTTTCTTGTTTTATTATATTTTAATCAGATAAACTGTTAATAGGTTACTTTTATTTTTCCTCAATTTGAATATGTTACAAAAAGTTTTTATTAGATTTAAAATAAGAAAATATAATACTGATTTAATAAAGTTCATTTCACCATAGAAACAAGCTTAAAAGTTACATAGTAATGTATAAGAAATATAATTGATTAATTTTACTAAATTTAAAAGAAGTAGATATTATATTAACCTTTAGAGTGAAATATATTCAATTTTGTTATCACGAATTGATCTGAATCAGACAACTATTGATCACTTCGTGATATCAAAATTGAAATTAACAGTTAACTAACTCCACAAACTCCCCTAATTGTAATTAACATCAGCTCACTAGTGACTAGCTCCTTGAGGTAATTCCTGGAGTTCTAGTGTGAAGACTTGACCAGTGGAGTTCAACCGTGTTGGGTGTGAGTAGCTCACCAATGGCATGGAGGAGGTCGCACAACGTATCACAAATTGACTGAATTGGAAATATTAGCCGTTAGGAGCCGACTCAGTGGTCCAATGCTAAAGCGTTCGCCGTGGAGCCAGAGGGTCCTGGGTTCGATCCTCGATGGGGTCGTGGATGGGCACTGCTGAGGAGTCCCATACTAAGGCGAACCAGCTGTCCAGTGCTTCCAGGTGATCAATTATTGTTTGATTCAGATCAATTCGTGATATCAACGTTGAAATTAACAGTTAACTATCTCTACAAACTCCCCTAATTGAAATATATTCTATTTGAATTTTAATGTGAACACTTACAATAGGTTGTAAAAGATATATCTAGCTGATAAGTCCCAAATTAAACAAAACAGATGTTTTAAACTCTACTGTTATCAACATTTTAACTTAATTATAAGTTTATAATTCAGTGCATATATCAAGGTAATCCACTTAGAATGCACACATACCAGCAGAGTCTGTCCATAATGTCTAGAATGTTAAAACGAAAATAATTGTTTTCTGACATACGTAAGTTCATGGTAGTTATTTCAACTAAGTAAATTAGTAGAGTATGAAATCAAAGAAAACATAGATTCCTCTCAATTTTACCAGCATTAATATTAGATAAGTTATTAATATATTTTCCTTAACTCCCAAAGATAATTTCCAAAGAAGATCTCTCTCTCTCTCTCTCTCTCTAAGTTTATACATTTTTTGCTTAACCTTGTTTAGAAAATCCTTTCAAATATCTGATTCTACAAATAATACATGGTTCTAAAATATATAAAAACTTCAGTTTATAGTTGATCTTTAAACTTCATGAAGTAGTTTCCTTAACGTTGACAGTTTGCACAACTATACAGTTTTGAAAAATCAACTATAATTACAATATGCAGTTATATATCGCATATTAAAGCATATACATTTATAAATTATTTATATGTTCATTCATGTTGAAAAAGTTATCATAAAAGTTAACAGTAAACAGATATTTAGATTTTATACTTCATAAAACTCATAAACTTAAATGTGTAGACTTAAATACACATTTAATAAATGACTACTATTAAGCTAGGCAACAAAAGCAATTTCTAATCACCCAAGTGAACAAAGAATGTTTTGTTCACTTTTTTAGAGTTGTTGCTAACAAATAATTGCTCACTGTTTCTCTAATATCCTGAAACGTAAAATTATTCTCATAACTTTTTAGAAATTAATCTTTTTCCATCAAATCATTTTCGTTATATCTAATCTTTCTATATCTGCACTACGACTACTACGGTAGTCATCTCGATGTGATGATATGATGGTTAAGGCTTGATTGGATTGACTTATAATGTACATATAGAAGTCAGTTCTATTGTATGACATTTGCAAATTGATTTCAAAAAAGTAACCTGTGCTACCCAACTAAATTGTATCTATTATTTGGCTACTAATTATTTCAAATAAAACCTACACAACTTAGTGTAATGAGAGAAGAACGTTTACCCACATCTGATGTAAAATGAGTTCTCATTTATCTGTGAATCTATTTGGGTATATGTCCAACTACCCTTACATTCAAATCACAACTAGCCCCCCCCTTATGTATATATGTTCACACATACACGATAGTTGAAAGACACATTCATTTAAATGGTGTTTGAGTTTGTTAAAAATCATAACCCTTGACGTTTCAATTAAAATGACACTAGCAGCATAACACGTCCTGTTAGTGATTGATTTATGCCTCAATGCAGTTACACTATTCAACCTACTAGTGGCTAACTTCAGGATGTCCTTAAAGTTCCTTTGGGAAGTTGTGATTGGTAGAGCTCAGACTCGTTGGGAGTAAACCCATTATCACCGATGGTCATCGTACCATATCACAAATTAATGGAGGTAAAAATTCTACTAATTGGAGGCACCTCAGTGGTGTATTGAGTCAGGAGTGTGCTAACTTGAAGGCTCTGGTTTCAATTACCCTGACGGAATCAAGGACCGCACCGCTGATGAATCCCGCACTAGAACGAAACAGCTATCTAGTACTCCCTGGTTTTCATTGGCACCCCACCAACATCAATCTGTAACGAATCCAACCAACCATACCTCATGCCTATCACCATAAAACTAACTCAATAAAATGACATTAACCACAAAATATGTTCTGTTAGTAATTAGATTAAGCTTTTGTTTCAATACAACTCCGCCTGTAGCCCCTAGGGTTGCTGCCGGTCCCAAGCCCGGATAAAGGAGGAGGGTTGGGCATGGGGCTAGCAACCCCATCCCGTAAAACAGCAAACGTGCTAAAAAAATGCTAACCAGTAAAAACCTTTATAACCAATTTTACTCTGCCCTGGGAGTTGGAAGGTATGTTATGACGCCTCATGGTGAAAGCCGAGTTTCTTCGGAAGCCACGAGGCCGATGTTTCTTCTGACAACCAGAGCAACAATTAATATAGGTACGTGGAATGTCCGCACGCTGTGGGAAACAGGGAGGACCATGCAAATAGCTGAAGAAATGAAAAGATACAACCTGAAGATACTTGGAATAAGCGAAACGCATTGGGTGCAAGCTGGACAGCAACGGTTATCCTCGGGAAATGTGCTTTTATACTCCGGCCACGAAGAAGAAAACGCCCCACACACACACAAGGAGTAGCATTGGTGTTATCCCCAGATGCATGGAAGTCTCTTATAAGATGGGAACCTCATGGACCTAGGATCATCACAGCATCCTTCAAGACGAAGAAGGAAGGGATTACAATGAATGTCATTCAGTGCTATGCACCCACCAATGACAGCCACGAAGACGACAAAGACCAGTTCTATGCGAGGCTGCAGTCAATCATCGAGAAATGTTCAGCCAAGGACCTGACCATTCTGGTGGGCGACTTCAACGCCAAGGTCGGAGTGGATAACACCGGGTATGAAGACATCATGGGACAACATGGACTGGGAGAAAGGAATGATAACGGTGAGAGGTTTGTGAACTTATGTGCCTTCAACAAAATGATTATAGGTGGCACCATTTTCTCCCACAAACGTATACACAAAACTACATGGGTTTCACCGGACCACATTACGGAGAACCAAATCGACCACATCTGCATCAATAAGAAGTTTAGAAGGACCATGGAAGACGTAAGAGCAAGGAGAGGAGCCGACATAGCTTCAGATCACCATTTGGTGGTAACTAAAATGAAACTGAAGCTGAGGAAGCACTGGACAACTGGAGCAGCAGTATTACACAAGTTTAATACAGCCCTTCTCCGAGATACTAACAAACGCAACGAATTCAAATTAATTCTCAGCAACAAGTTCCAGGCATTTCATAATCTACTAGAAAAAGGTGGAACTAATATGGAAGACAACTGGAAAGAGATTAAGGAAACAATAACCTCAACATGTCAGGAGGTTTTGGGTCTCAAGAAACAACACCAAAAAGAGTGGATTTCTGTTAGTACTCTGGACAAGATCCAAGAAAGGAGGAACAGAAAGACAGCGATCAATAACAGTCGGGCAAGAGCAGAGAAAGCCAAGGCACAGGCCGAATACACCGAAGTCAACAAGCAAGTGAAGAGGAGCATCAGGTTGGATAAACGAAAATTTGTTGAGGACCTAGCAATGACTGCGGAAAAAGCTGCCAGAGAAGGAAATATGAGGCTCTTATACGATACAACGAAGAAGTTAGCTGGGAAATTCAACAAGCCAGAACGGCCAATCAAGAACAAGGCTGGCAAACCAATCACTGAAGTGCATGAACAACGGAACAGATGGATAGAGCACTTCCAAGAACTCTTGAATAGACCAGCCCCACTGAACCCACCAGTCATCGAAGCAGCAGCCACGGATCTCCCTATAAGCACAGACCCACCAACAGTCGAAGAAATCAAAATGGCCATCAGACAGATCAAGAGTGGCAAGTCAGCAGGACCAGACAACATACCAGCGGAGGCACTGAATACAGATATAGAAACAAGTTCAAAGATACTCCACATTCTCTTCAGGAAAATTTGGGAGGATGAACAAGTTCCAGCAGACTGGAAAGAAGGGTACCTCATCAAGATACCAAAGAAAGGCGATCTCAGCAATTGTGAGAACTACAGAGGCATTACCCTACTTTCAGTACCAGGAAAGGTCTTCAACAGAGTGTTATTGAACAGATTAAAGGACCCAGTCGACGCCCAACTCCGAGATCAACAGGCCGGATTCCATAAAGATCGATCATGTACCGATCAAATCGCTACTCTACGGTTCATTGTTGAACAATCAATTGAATGGAATTCACTACTTTACATCAACTTCATCGATTATGAAAAAGCATTCGACAGCATGGATAGGAGAATATTATGGAGCCTTCTACGACATTACGGCGTACCCGAGAAGATAGTCAACATCATACGAAATTCTTACGACGGACTACATTGTAAAATCGTGCATGGATGTCAGCTCACAGATTCATTCGAAGTGAAGACCGGTGTCAGACAATGCTGCTTACTCTCGCCCTTCCTCTTCCTACTGGTCATCGACTGGATCATGAAGACTGCAACATCTGAAGGCACTCTCGGAATACAATGGACAACATCGACGAAACTAGATGACTTGGACTTTGCAGATGACCTAGCTCTTCTATCTCACACACATCATCAAATGCAGAAGAAGACCAACAATATAGCAGCAGCCTCAGAAGCAGTAGGTCTCAACATACATAAAGGGAAAAGCAAGATCCTCCGTTACAAAACAACAAACACTAACCCAATTACACTTGACGGAGAAATTCTGGAAGACGTTGAAACCTTGACATATTTGGGCAGCATCATCGCCAAACAAGGAGGGTCTGATTCGGATGTGAAGGCGCGGATTGGTAAGGCAAGGGCAGCATTTCTACAACTGAAAAACATCTGGAACTCAAACCAACTTTCAGTCAATATAAAAGTCAAAATTTTCAACACAAATGTGAAGATAGTCCTGTTGTATGGAGCTGAAACTTGGAGAACTACGAAAAGTATCCTACAGAAGATACAAGTATTTATAAACAACTGTCTGCGTAGGATTCTTCGAATCTGTTGGTCAGATACCATCAACAACAACCTGTTGTGGCAGAGAACTAATCAACTTCCAGTTGAGGAAGAAATTAGGAAAAGACGCTGGAGATGGATTGGACACACACTGAGGAAACCATCAAACTGTGTCACAAGACAAGCACTGACTTGGAATCCTAAAGGCCACAGAAATAGAGGAAGACCCAAGAACACATTGCGTCGGGAATTGGAAACAGACATGAAGAGAATGAACAGCACTTGGGAAGAGCTAGAACGGGAAGCCCAGGACAGAGTTGGCTGGAGAATGCTGGTGGGCGGTCTATGCTCCACTTGGAGTAACAGGCATTGATTGATTGATTGATTGATTTTTGTTTCAATACAAGCCAGTTTAAGTCACTTCTGAATAGTAGACGGGCTTTTTAGACGTTAAATATATATGGTAGGTTTCGTCATACTACTAATATTGCCTTTCTAACAATTTGTAAACTCTTGAGTATCCACTTAACATCAATGTTTCTATTAATAGATTCTCGTTTAGTTCAATTATGTCATTTGTGCAAACTTCGATGATTTTAATGAATAATCTTTTTTTACCAAACCTTAGACAGTATTAGACATGAAATCCTACTGAAAGGAACTTTGTCTAGCATATAAAACTACTTAAGTCACTTCTTGCAAGGGATCAAACAGTTTTCATGATTACAGCCATAAAATATGACTGCATAAATCACATTATGATATACAGATGCTTACATAAGTATAAAATAAAAATTGTTCAAAACGACACATCCCAATAGATTGGGAATAAACTTCACGAAATATGTAATAAAATGCATAACAGTAGTAGCTCTTTCATTCAAGTACTTGATATAATCACTTGTTCATCGTTGATTTACTCTGTAGTAATATTCCTATTTATCAGAATAATTCATTTGTTCACAATAGAAAAATATATTAAATATTCAACTTATTGTTAGGTATGAATTTCGGAGGTAATTTACTTAGCTTTATGTTGATTTTGCTAACGTACCGAAGTCATTTATTAAGTGCATTTTGTAATTACTGTGTTAAATGTTCTACCTCTTATTATTTGTTATTCATTCATCTACTTTTCTGAATAGCAACAAATAAGATAACTATCCATTCCAGTTGTAATGGTTATATGGAAATAAGAAAATATTCATTACAGTGAAATATTACTAGTTTTTTTCTGATATTGACTGACAAATCTTGATTAAACAACCACTATAAACCATCTACATACTAGCGACTAACTTTGAGAGGCGACAATGGGTATCATAATCAGAAGCTACTAACAGGGAAATTCAATCATTCCATGTGTAAGGCAGTTAACTATTAACCCTAATATATAATTATTATGCAATACAGGTGTTACGATGCAAAATAAAATTGATCGGTTGAGCAAAACGCCAACTGGGTGTGCCTAGTCGATAAATGCGCGTCTGCCTTATACCCACTCACTCCCAAGCCGGAGAAAGAAGAAAAAGATGATAGATCAACCAGACAGAATCAGAAGTGTATTATATTTCACACATTCCTTTATATATATATATATATATATATATATATATATATATATATATATATATATATATATATATATATATATATATGAAACCGAACCGCACAGCAAACTAATCAGGAATGTAACATTAATACAGAACAAAGGCGATAGAGGTAATGAATGGGAACAACTTGTACACAACCAAAATAATTGAAATAGTCCTCCAAAATATAGTTCTGAGAGTTCGCTACTCTTCTTTAATAGCCCAACATAACAATAGCCAACCAAATGAAGCTACTAAAGTAAGATAATGAATACCAGTTTAGTGGTACAGAAATCGTTCGTTTTATTTCTAGTATGAACATAAATACAAACAAGTGAGGAGTCCCATAATAGGATGATTCAGGTGATCCGAACCTCCCTATTTCTAATAGTATTTTTTACTAAGATTACTGTATGATATATGACTACAAATTGATGCATTATATCAAACTAATAAGTTAGTTTATGTAAGAGGCATTTCACTTTACAAATTATAGATATTTCATATACCATACTTCATAACAATAAAATCAGTTTATAATTATAAATAAAGATAGGAGAAAATTCAAAGTTAAATAAATGTTATCAAAGGTTCACCAACAATGCAAATATTTAAAATAAACTAAACTATCGGGCTAACTTATTAGCCTACAAATCGTTAAAAGTTTCTTATCTATTTCATCAAGTTAATAACATTATTCTCTACGTAGTTCGGAAAAAACACGTTACATATTCTTAGTAGCATAAGTGGAGATATTAGGTAGATACAACTCGAAATGACGTGAAGTACTGGATAGTTGCTTCAAAGTCACTCTAGAAATAATTTTAATTAACCTATAAATATTCATAAGAGCAAATTTGAAAAATATACAGTCCGTATTTAGTTAAAGGGGGGGTGGTAATGGGCGGGAAGGATAATATTATATTTTTCAGTATATCATCTGTTTTTGTTTTCAGGTTTCTCTTTCTCAATGTATGATAGATTATTTTACCCTAAGGTTAGTATTTTATACAGTCACTTTATCCGAATGAAGTTTTGAATATATAAATGACAATAGTATAGAATATGATAATCAATCAATTCTCTTAGAATTTATCATCTAATGATGGGAATACTTATATTAACCTCACAGAACTAAGTTGTAATAATAAACAGAAAACAAAATTAATTAAGAATAAGATTTTTTCTGATAACAAACCATATAAGTGAATTTATCAGTAATATATTTTATGTTATCTATATGTAATTGAATTGAAGTGGTTTTGTGGAGATAGACATTATGTTTAGTTGTTTGTATTTGACATAGATTGATGTTGGTTGGGCATTGCTGAAAACCAGCGAGTATTAAACAGTTGTTTTGTCCTAATATGTGACTGCACAGTAGTGCACGCCATCGATTCCGCCTAGGAATCTAACCCAGAGCCTTTACGTTGGCGAACGACTAACCCCCTAACCTCTGGGCCTACGTCTAATTGTAGAATTCTTATCCCCATCAGCTTGTGATAGTAACTAAGTTGTATCAGTTTGCAACGAATGCAAATAACTAAGCGCAAAACCTATCTCTACAAAACCATCTCAATTCAATTACATTAATCAGCCTACCTATATGTGTTAAATCTAAGGTTTTCAGTTATTTTTCTATTTATTTAATAAGTGAGTTACAATTAGGGGGCATTGTGGAGATGGCTAACTGTCAATTTCGACATCACGAACTATCTCCACAAACCCCCCCTCCTGATTGTAACTAATATCATCTCACTAGTGACTAGCTCCTTGAGGTAATTCCTGGAGTTCTAGTGTGAAGACTTGATCGGTGGAGTTCAACCGTATTGGGTGTGAGTAACTCACCAATGGCATGGAGGAGGTCGCACAACGTATCACAAATTGACTGAATTGGAAATATCAGCCGTTAGGAGCCGACTCAGTGGTCCAATGCTAAAGCGTTCGCTGCTGAGCCAGAGGGTCCTGGGTTCGATCCTCGATGGGGTCGTGGATGGGCACTGCTGAGGAGTCCCATACTAAGACGAACTAGCTGTCCAGTGCTTCCAGGTGATCAATTGTTATTTGATTCAGATTAATTCGTGATATCAAAATTAATAAGTGAGTGTTATATAGTAAAATAGAATTCATGCTACGTATTTTGCTTTGTGTGTTGAAGTTATCGACTTATGTCTACGATTAACATGCTAGTTTACTGAAGCACAAAATACAGGTGAACATCAAAAACATAATGATAATTAGCGTTTAAAATAAAATAAAAAAATATAACTACATCTCAGTATGTCCTATTCACTCAACGAATAAACGAGAAAACAACCTAAAGTGATCAAAATATAACATGATGAACATTAATGGTGCTGCTAATAACCATACTCTACAACAAGATCTGACGTAGTTACTATCATTTAATGCACTGATCACTTTTTGATTAAATGTATGATCTGATTGTAATGCTTATCATCACTTCATCTATGTGTATTTACATATTCTAATTAATAATCGTACTGTTTCCAACATCGTATAAATGTATGCCAGTTAAACAAATAACATAAATATTATTTCAATACTTACAATCGTATTTTACAACACAACTTACAATTCATAACTAAAGAATGAATTTCCTTCATAATTAGCTATTTTTGTATTGTGATGGGTAATTTTGAACTGATAGTTATAGAAGCTAAAGAGGAGATCTACTGAAAATGAATAATCCGAGTCTATGCATATTTAATTTTAAAGAAACATGGGAATCCTAATTGTGGATAAATTTAATTCGAATAACTCGTATTTACTTTATAGTGTGAAATATAGTAAGAAAAAAATAATATCCAGCATTTTGAAAGCATTGATAACACTACAGTTCTATCTGGTTTACTTACTTTCTAATGTCATCTAGTTGTAGCTTGATTATCACAAAGTTATGAGATGAAATTAAGATTTCAGTATTTGATTTCGATATAGAGAATGGAGAGAAAACTTAAACAGTATGCCAATTCTCCCTATATATATATATATATATATATTGGTAAAGTGCAACGCTTCGCTAATTTGCAGCAACAACGAACGTTTGCTTATATATGATTTTAACCAGAAAATCAGAGCATATGATGATGCTATTTATATTTACTGAATAGGTCTCGGATAAAGTACATCGTGATTTAGCACTGTCAGAATGTTAATAAAAGAACATTGTGAAGCTATTAAATAGTATTAATAATACAACTAGATTTCAGACATGTTCTGTCACGTCTGAGCATAATTTTACAGAAACTTGTGAATACTGATGACCTCATAAATGTTAGTAAATCTTCCAAATACAAAATAATGTAAATGATTGACTGACGTTTGTGGTGTAGGTTGATAATTTACTTTCAGAAACCGAATTATTTACTTCTGTATAAAGTGGGTGCTGATGATGCTATCCAGAACGATAATCGATGCTCTGTAATTAAACGATCTAGCTCATTCACTGAACTCAACAACACTAATAGCAACAACCTAAGGAGTGAATCATCATAGTTTTATTATATATATATATATATATATATATATATATATATATATCTTTCTACACACTGGTCAGAAACATAACTGACCTGACACAGTCTTTGAGTACTTTCCTAGCATTTAACATAGTTTGATTCATCATCAAACCAATAACAAAAGTGCTTTCAACAGTTTAAGTAGGGACAACATCTCTGTTATATAACAGAAGTTATACTATGAAGAAACTGATAATTTTATACAATTACTAAGTTTAATGTGTTGGACTATTAAAACTGACGTTTACTAGTAAACCTAATTACACTAAGCATATTTTTAGCGACTTGAAATGCAATCCTTGCTACAAACTATTTTCATATTTCATAATACCATACGGTTTCTACAGTTTGTTCACCTGAGTGGTCAAAGTTAATCGTAAATAAATTTATGAAGGACGACAGATGAATTCTTTAGTTTACATCATTAGCTGACATTGCCTAAAAAACTAGAATAAAAGCAATATTCACGCATTGATGTGTATACAGTGTATAACTCCGGACTATTAAGTCATACTGTCAGCATGATAATTTTAGATTAATGCGTCGAATGAAATCCAACTGTCTATATTAAAGACTTCAGATAAGTATCTCTTTCATTCCAAGGATGTTTCAGTTCATTCTTGGTATTAACATTTTAATTTTAAATTGTAGTAATATGAAAACAATTTTTTGTGAGATGATATACTCACTTAATTGCATTTAAAACTAAAGCATATATATAGTATCATAATAACTCACTTTTAACTGCATCTAGCGGTTTGGCGACCAGTTGTTTTGCAATGTAACCAGCCATATTTTGTATGATATATATAAATACTACTTAGTGTTTAGATTTTATATTATCCTTAGTAAAATGTTCCAGGAGCAGAGTTGTTTGGCGGGATAATAATTACGTTCAGTTGTTCACGATGTATGCAGTGATTTATCAAACTGGAATAATTGTCCGTTTGTAAGTTAGATAACTTGATGCCTTCAGATGTGCGTCACTACAATGAAAAATGATCAAATCGATGATGCAACAAAATTATGACTGTTTCTGCTTCAGGCATATATATTGTTGTTAATGCAGGGACAAACAACAGCTTACTAGCTTTTCAAATCACAATGGAGATTTAAGCATTTTCATTGGTCAAGACATAACTTATTAAATTGATTGGTCAATGTTTTCTCCTATATCCCACTGACGTTTTATCATGTTTATTAAAATTATTATTATTACTGTTATCATTTAATAAATATGCATATTTTGGGAAAAAAGAGAACGACAGCACTTGACAGTTTACGCAACTTGCTCCAAACATTACATGGTGACAAATAATATGAGATAGAAAGAAATGATGCGTCAGAGTATTTTATCACAACAACCGAAACTACTTAAATATAGGTTATAAGTAGTGATTAATATATATCACTTAGCTGTTTTGTATTTAGTGACTTTCAATTTCACTTACTTAATGTGACACAGTTTCCCATCGTGATGTTTAGAAAAAAGATATAATGTGCAAAAACATCTATTTTCGATCAGCTTTTGATGGCGTCATAATTATTATATAAATGTAAACCACAGAATTTTTAGTTGCAAATTCAACATTACGAACATAATTACGAATGTAATATGCCGGGCACCTAACGAAGATTAACTATCTTCGAGAGCTATACTTTAGAACATTATCCCAATTATTATAACTGTGGACAATGTTATCATTTCATTTCCATGACTGTTATTGTTTCCCTTGCCCGGTCCTTTCGTTTAGTATATTTACTCTTAGTATATTGTTTACTTACTATGAACTACGTTACTTAATTGTGTACAAGCTGTACTCATTCACTGATACTCTTCCCTTTGTTCTGTATCAATGTTAAATTCTTGATTGGTTTACTGTGTGGTCTGGTTTTATGTATATATAAAAGCATGATTAAAATACAACACGATCTCGCTCTCTCCGTTTTCCGGTTCTCTATTCTGGTTCTTCTATTGTCGGCCTGGGAGGTGAGTGGACTTAGGTCAGTCACGCATTACTAACTAGACACATCTCATTGGTGTTCGCTATAACCAACCAAATCCTCTCCTTTTCCTTTTTTTCTTCACGTCATAACAGAATGATTAATGAAGCAATCAAAAGTTGAATCGAATAAGTAAATTATAATATTTAAAGTTATTGCATAATGCGTTAATAACTGACAGCATGTAACTATATTGTTAACAGATTTCCTATAATCTATGAATAGAACTGTCAGAATATTGATGAGAAGTTCACTATTAATAACAGTTTCATAAGGACAAATAATGATGTTACATTTATGCAACCGATATATGTTAAAGTGAAATATCAAAGAATCTAGTTGAAGACATTCATCAAAAAAAAAACAATAAATTATTCATAAGCCAACCTATTTTATACACTTTTAGTGATCAAGTTAACGCAAACGGTTGTATGGAATTTCCACGGAAATAGAGGGGCGGTGTAGGTTTTCCAAGATGGATGGAAACAGTTACAGCTGTACATATAAGATGTAAGAATAAACAATGGATAAAATTTACTGAAATCCTGTATATGACTATAAAAGAGCTTTCTCATGCTCATTTAATATTTTGTAATAATTACAGTATGAAGATTTTAACTAACTTTAACTGTTATTTACATAGTCTGGATATACATAGTCGGAAATTTGATGATATTCTTACCTAACTGTAACAGCGATGTAAAAAGCTTTATGCGGGCAGTTGAACTGATGTATATATGCGTATATATAATTCAAACTAAGATTTAGGAGTACGGTTTTACTAACGGTTTAACTAACAAAATGACCACTGTTTCTGTTGTTTTTTTCTTCTACATTTTATTTACATTCATTGTATTGATTATTTTTATTACTGAAATAACAAAATAAGCGACCAATTTTATTAATCACTTACTACTGCGTAAAATAAGAAAAAAAAATTGGTAATAAACAACGTACACTGGTTATGTTAAATTCATACTCATTATTTAAGTAATTCACTTGAAGTGTTGTTGTTTATCAAGAATATTCTGTTTTCAAGATGAACATTTAATAATAGTTAGAAAAAAAAAACGAGTAGATAAACTAGTTTTATTTTGATTACATTAAATTCTTGAAAGATCGTAATTTACAATAAATAAACTAACTACTTGCATTGATTAATCATTTTATAGTGACCAGTTACATTTTGATATAAATCTTAGTATTAATCAATTTCTATCAATCGAATTGCAATGTAGTAATAATAACAAACTAATTCAATACAGTATATGTGGTTACATTAACGAGTTCTCAGCATAGAATATACAATAATGCAGCAAGTCCCACTTAAATATATATATATATATATCATCTAAATTGAATTGAGATGGTATTGTGGAGATTGGTATCAAGTTTTGGTTGAGTGAATTCGTCACAGACTGATGTTAGTAGTGTACCATTGAAAACTAGGGAGTACTGGACAACAAAAGGACTCCTAAGTAATGTACACCTTCGATCCCACCTCAGGAGGCCTCATGTTGGCAAACGCCTAACTCCAATACACTACTGGAGCGCCGTCTAATGGTAGAATCCTCGCTTTTATTAATTTATGATATAGCGCGATGACTACCCATTGTCATCGGTGATAATTTTTTTTCATCAGTCACAACTATTCACTGGAGCTTCAGGAATATCCTGAAATCGGTCACTAGTGTACTGACTAGTGTAACTGAACTGAGGCGGTTTATGCAGATTGGTATTGAGTTTTAGTTTCCAAATATTCAAATTGTATATCAAAGTATATTCTTACAATAATTTTGAAGACTATTTCAATCCACACTGCTCAATGCTTATTAAAAACTCAAGAATAGAGCTTATAGCTATTCCTATTTATCCTTATGTCAACCAAGTTGTGGAATCGTAAGTCAAATCCAACTAGCTACAGATGTTAGTGACTTCAAACTAAAAAACTAAAATAAAATTTCATAATGATCTTTAGTACGGTTCTGTAACTGATATACAATTCCAAGATCTACAGGATATTAAATAATTATACCTCAGCAACTCAATAAAATGACGCCCTGAAGTTTGATCGCATTCACTACCGATTGTCTTAATTCGTTAAACCAGAATACAAAAGTTCTAGTAAATGAACAATGGGTAATAATGATAATGTTACATTAAGAAGGATGCAAAAGTTAACAGAAAAATCCAACAGTAGTAAAAACCGAGATTGGAAGGTGGATACGAAACAAGTTGATAATGGTTTGGTTATGTCACGTTAAATATATAATAATCTCGGCCAAAAAATCTAGTTTGTACAAAACTCCACTCATTAATAAGTGTATTTCTACTGCATTCCATGAAATAGTTAAATGCTGTGACTATTTATAGCTTTTTTATAATAACATTTATGTGTGAGTAGATTTCGTCAGTTTACTCATTTATTCCTTAATAATTTAGTGATATAATTAAGTAGTAAAACTATGGTAGAAAGTTTATCACAAAAGACTACTGAAAATACTACTTAAAATAAGGCTTCAATACACTTTGACAACAAAACAAGAATCAATAAGAAATACTGAAGACCCATGTTAAGAGTTTATATGAAGCGATTGATGAATTTCAAAATAGAATGAAACTGTTCAGTATTCTCAAAATTTCGATGTCTCTACAAGGTCACATCGTGATACAAAATTTCAGATATACTAATATGAACAATACACATTATTAGATTTTAAAAATGCTAGCCGGTTGAATGTAGTCAACATAAAATCGTGACCTTGTGTGGCTCAAACCTATATCGCCTAGCTTTATAATCTATAGCAAAAACGCTGAGCTATTCTAGCCAAGAATTACTCACTGTATTGACTAGTGTTATGTATGCTTAGTTCCGAGTAATGTTCGAATTCTGTTGACTAGTTTGCACAATAATCTCTTAAAATTTCTGGATATGTCTTAGAGACAATCCACAATAAGCACTTAACCATTGTGCAAATCATATCATCAATTATACTAGCAACCACATTTCAACTTGATCAGTAGGATAGATAAACATGACACTGGCTACCACTTAAAGTTTAATCAATGTAGACCTAAATAAAACGACTAGACATCCAAAAGATACTTATATTTTATCTTTTAAACTATTCCCCACGCTTGAGCATTTTTATTGGATAAATGATGTTTTCAAGCGATAGCAAAATTCTTGTTTTCCTTTTTCAGGTATTCAAAACCACGTATTACTTATAAGTTCTTTTATTTGTATATTTTTACGTAATTCACTCATTCTGTATGCATCAAAGTTTTGGAATGAAAATTAACCTAGTTATAATGTAGTGTATCAGTAATTTATGCAGCAGCTATAAACTAATTTATCCATCTTAAAATGTTATAACAGTTCGAAGTAATAACAAATAATTGAATTTAAATATTTTTTGTGGAGGTTGATATTTTTACCTGTTTCAGTACGTCACAGATTGATGCTGGCATGGCACCACTAAAAAACCAGGGAGCATTGGACAGCTGTTTCATTCTAGTACGGGACTCCTCGGCAGTACGCTCATCAGATTCCGCTCCAGAGGCCTTAGGTTGGCGAACACCTAATACAGTATATTAGTGGAGCTCCCTCCAGCTATGGAATTCCCACTTGCATAAGTTTGTGATATATAGCACGACGATCATCCATTTTCACTGGTGATAACTGTCTCACTACCTTCACGTGTGCACTGCTAAGGAGTTCCTTACTAGAATGAAACAACCGCCCAGTGCTTCCTGGTTTTCGATGGTACCCTGTCAATATCAATCTGTAATCTATTTAATCAATTAATAATTAATACACTAATCAATGATTTTCATAGAATTGTTGCTTAGATGTTCAATCTTCAATAGAAAATTATTCCTAATCATAGTATACTCATGACATTATCTCTTCTTATAGATGTATGAGTGATTATAATAAATTCTATACCGTATTTGAACAGTTTCAGTAATTAAACTAATGAACTTATGGGAATCAAACTATACCATTAAACATTTCAGTTTATCAACTGATTATATAATATTCACCGTGAAAGTGATTGTCTTGAAAAACATTTCACAATTTTGAAATGGTTAAAATGTAACTTCATAGAGTAGATTAAACATAAATAATTCACTTGACCGTCATCAACATCATCATATGTAGCTTTTAATCAAAATTATACAACTATGATGACTTATTTATTGTTTTTGTTATGTCGGACCACTAAAGAAGAGTGAAAGAACTTCTAGGACTGTATTTTAGAGGACTGATTCATTTATTCTGGTCGTGTGTAATGTGAACATTACATTTCTATTATTGTTATGTTCCTCTTACTCTGTCCTCCCGTTTAGTATATTTGCTGTTATTGTATTGTCTCTTATTATGGAATACAGTTAATTAGTTGTATACAAGTCACCCCTATTCACTGCCACAATCTCTTCTGTTTCGTATTAATGTAAAATCTCTAATTGGTTTGCCGTGTTGTCTGAATTTGTGTATATATCAAGGCATGATTAAAATGCAATATGACCGGCAATTGGACTGGATTGATTGTGTCTCGTTGGCTCGTAGCTACTGTCTTCTCTATTCCGGCTTTGGGGGTTGATAGTCGTGGGGCTGACGTATCCGTATTCTGATTGGCAGCTATCAAGGTCGCTGTGTATTATTCCTCAATACATAACAGTTTTTATTTTGTTTTCTTTTTGTTAAAACAGTAAACTCTGTCGTTATTTACTCTATAGTGAATTTCATTAATGTAGTTGACTTTATGTAAGACATAACCAGAATATTTTCTGTTAGGGATTTACATTAGTTATTAAATCTTGTAGAAACTGAAATTAGTTTCTAAGTGTCTTAGTGATACATTGATATAATTAAAGTTCAATCATTTTGTTAGTTAAACAGTTATCTACTGATTACACATTGTTATGCAAAAATCTAAATTAAAAATATGGATACATTTGTACTGAGTAGTTCATAGTTAACTAGAGTAATTTATTTAACCTGGTAGATGGTTGTAAGACATTCTGAACGAGTTCAAACTATAAAATAAAAATAGACTTGACCTATCATGTTGTACTCTTTCAGATGGTATTTTGAAATGAAGTTCACAACCATCTTTACAAAAGTTTATTCTTTACTCAAAAAAATGCGTCTATAGGATTGTGTACTAGTGTAATTGGACTTATTATCAAGACGTTTTCAGTAATATCTGTAATTATTTATCACTGTGACGAGCCTTCATAATGATATTTTGTCTCGCTTTCAATTCGATCTTTAGTTACTTAGAGTCCTATTCAATCAGTCAATCAATCAACGTCTGTTACCCCATGTAGTGCATAGGCTGCCGACCAGCATTCTCCAACCAACTGTGTCCTTTCCAGTTTTTCCCAAGTGCTGTTCATTTTCTCTACGTCTGGCTCCAATTCCCCACCGAACGTGTTATTTGGTGTTCCTTTTATCCTTTGGCCTTCAGAATTTCAAGTTAGTGCTTATCTTGTGAAGCAGTTTACTGATATTACTAATGTGTGTCTTATCCACTTCAAGCATCTTTTCCTAATTTCTTCCTAGTCTGGAAGTTGGCCTGTTCTCCGCCACAGAACGTTGTTGCTGATGATATCTAGCCAACAGATCCTAAGTATCTTGCGCAAACAGCTGTTTATAAATACTAGTATCTTTTAAAGGATGCATTTCTAAGTTTTTCGAGCTTTAGCTTCACACAACAGAACTGTCTTCATGTTTGCAATAAAAATTCTGACTTTGCTGTTGGCTGATAGCTGGTTTGAGTTTTCAGTTGTAGAAGTGCTGCCTTTTGTCCTGCCATTCTGCGGATTCACATTTACATCAAACCCTCCTTGTTTATCGATGATACTACCCAGCTATGTAGGAATTTCCACATCTCCCAAGGTTTCTCTGCCAAGTGTAATTGGGTTAGTGCTCGTTGTTTTGTATCTAAGGATCTCAATCTTTCCCTTGTATATGCTAAGGCTTGCTGATGCCGAGGGTGATACTACACCGTGCATCTTCACCTGCATTTGTTGCTTTGTGTGGGATAGAAGAGCTAGGTCATCTTCAAAGTGCAAGTAGTCTAGTTGCATCCACGTTGTCCACTGTATTCTGAACTTGCCTTAAGATGTTGCTGTTTCCATAATCTAGTCAACTACTAGCAGAAACAGAAAGGACAACAGCAATTAGCCTGTCTAACACAGGTCTTTACTTCGAGTGAATCTATGAGCTGCACTTAATACACGACTTTGCAGTGTCGTCCGTCATTAGAACCCTGTATGATATCGACTATCTTCTTGATACATTATAGTGTAGAAGAAGGTTCCATAATGTCCTTCTGTTCATGTTATTAAAAGCTTTCTCATAGTCAAGGGAATCGATGAAAACTGGTTAGCAAATTCGCTTATTACTAATATGTTATTTACATTCTACTACACTAAACCAAAGAAGGTGATAAGAGACTAAATAACTTAGCTACTAGGTAGCTCATTACTCAAGTTTTCTCATAATTTATGTAGCCAGACAGAAAAGGATTAAAACATGTGATATTAGTCTAATAATTACGTCTATAAATTCTGTCTAATTAACTAAAGCATTTATGGATAGACAAGAAGATTTACATACATGATATAATTGAAAATAAAAAACTATTAAATCTAAATCAATTGTTTGGTGTTGAAGGATTTCCTTTCATCGTTGAAGTTAAAAGCATACTTACTGAAATGATGCAATAGAAGACGAATTGATTCATCTTCACCTAATGCTTACTAGAAATGTCTACCCACCTACATTTACAGTTAGAAATATGAGATCAAAGACATAATCAAGAGAAGTCTCAACAACTGAAAAGAAAAACTCTCTTTATGAATTTATAGTTCAAATGTAACAAAACTGATGTTTTGTAAAACCGATAATCAAAGTCTATGAGATAAAAGTTTTATGCCTGTAAATTACACACTGTATTTTTCAGCTTGTCATTGATTGGAAAAGGTGTAATAGATAAGCATTCGCTCTTTGTCACGTCTATGTGTATATATAGGTCCATTTATTTTTGTTCATTTTCTAAATGCATCTCTAAAAAAATATCCCTAATCAACTTTCTAAAGAGGAATGCAAAAACACAAACAGATCAATTCCGGAATGCCTAGCAGTTACTGATAATTCCACTTAACTCTAACAATATTACAAAATAACATACATGATCAAATAAATGAGGTCAAGAGAAGCATAAATAAGTAACTGAAGCACTACAGAGGCATTAGTAATTCATAATTTAAAACCTGATCTAAGTATGAAAAATAATATGTACAATCCCTAATTCTGTCATAGTAGTAGGGCTAAACAAATTTTCTAACTCTCTAAAATTATTAATTAATTCACACTAACTTTTAAGCAACCCTACGTCCTTTCCTTGCCTCCTAAATTTCGAGTGGGTAAATGGTTTCATATTACTTTTATTCTTTTATGATTAATCAATCAGTTAATTGAATTCCTCACAGACTGGTGTTCATTGCGTACTACTAAAAACCAGAAAGAATTAAATAGCTGTTTCTTCTTAGTATAAGACTCATTAGTAGTGTGGAACGTCATTTCCGCAAACAAATCTAACTCAGGACATTTGGGTCTCACAATGAACGCTTAACTATCTGTATCTGGTGGAGTCGAAAGTGTGCACTTTCCAAGATTCCCATACTAGAACAAAATGGCTGTCTAGAGCTTCCCGGTTACTGATAGCACTCAGCTAACATTAAACTATGAGGAGTACAGACAACTAAATTTAATGCCAATCTCCACAAATCCTCTTCAATTCAATAGTCTGTTATCCAGACGCTGTTTGATATACTTTATGAATCTATAGCTACTGAAAATGAATTTGTCGAAAAGAATATTTTCTTTGCTGATATAGTTTAATTCCTCGTTTATTGAAAAAATGAGATTTTTTCTTTTGTTAAGTAAAATTTTTTACACAATAACATATTAGATTACATTCTATTATTCTGAAATTTCTTCTACCATTCTTTGAGTTGACATGCATCTTAGATTTAATTCACACTAACTTTTAAGCAACCCTACGTCCTTTCCTTGCCTCCTAAATTTCGAGTGGGTAAATGGTTTCATATTACTTTTATTCTTTTATGATTAATCAATCAGTTAATTGAATTCCTCACAGACTGGTGTTCATTGCGTACTACTAAAAACCAGAAAGAATTAAATAGCTGTTTCTTCTTAGTATAAGACTCATTAGTAGTGTGGAACGTCATTTCCGCAAACAAATCTAACTCAGGACATTTGGGTCTCACAATGAACGCTTAACTATCTGTATCTGGTGGAGTCGAAAGTGTGCACTTTCCAAGATTCCCATACTAGAACAAAATGGCTGTCTAGAGCTTCCCGGTTACTGATAGCACTCAGCTAACATTAAACTATGAGGAGTACAGACAACTAAATTTAATGCCAATCTCCACAAATCCTCTTCAATTCAATAGTCTGTTATCCAGACGCTGTTTGATATACTTTATGAATCTATAGCTACTGAAAATGAATTTGTCGAAAAGAATATTTTCTTTGCTGATATAGTTTAATTCCTCGTTTATTGAAAAAATGAGATTTTTTCTTTTGTTAAGTAAAATTTTTTACACAATAACATATTAGATTACATTCTATTATTCTGAAATTTCTTCTACCATTCTTTGAGTTGACATGCATCTTAGATTTAATTCACACCATGCACTTTTCTAAACAAAACCATAAACTTCTTAACAAAAGTATGCCTTTTTCCCAAATAATATACCTGCATTATATATTTCCATCTTTGAGTGTACTAAGTGGTTAACATTTTTATGCTAAACTTTGATAGTTAACTTTTATCGGTAATCAGTATGACCAAATACAACTTAATAAAACGTACATACAAGTCATTCACTGAAAGTATTCATAGAAACAGGTAGATTTACTAGATACATCATGTATTAAACAAGAACCCGAAAGGAGAATTAATACAGTGAGTTCAAATAACGTTACGTAACACTGTAGACAAATTGTAATAAAAATGTATAAACCATAGGTTTTCAAATCACTGATTTAAAGTTTATATGTTTGCTGCGAGATCTGGAGGCTCTGGGTGTGAGTTTTTCGATGTATTGAGTTCGAATTCCTGGTAAACTACTAAATAAACCAAACCTACTGTTTACTATTCACTGTAATCAAATGTTTCATAGGTTGATATCAGTTCTTTGTTGAAGTTATCATCAAACTGAATAAACTCTCACAATATACCCAATCAAACATAGAACAGTTCGTTCTATAACATCAAGGTAAAAAACAATCCTAACTGTATTATTGCTATTCATGTTTACAACAATAAAAGAATCAATGTAGTACACCTTATTTACATAAAAGAGTTTTACATCCTCCTGATGATTTACAAACGGAACGAAACACTCGTCTTGCATTTAACTTCCAATAGCTATCCAACTTTACTAAACAACAGTCTACTTCAAATATATGGTGATTTAATTTTATTCATAATAGGACAAAATGTTTTACTGGTTTTCAATGGTAACAAACTCATTAGACAATACCGATCATGATGCTCAGATATTTTTAAAGGCTCATCTACATATCAGTCACTTTATTTTCACTTTCTTTTCTACCTATCTACGTAAACATGTTATTACTAAGTAATGAATAATCTAACATTTCAAAATAGTAGAACTCGAAATTTAACCTCTTTAACTCAGTTATGAAAAGCTTTATTTTCAATAATTTACGTGCGGTAAACTCATGTTGTATGCAGCGAATAAAATACCCTGAGGAAAATGAAATTTTATTCACCAGTCTTTATTATTCTTGTACCGTTCATATTTTTATGTTACTGAGTTCTGTGGTACCAACAATTTCATTTTAGGTGTTTCATTGCTGTTTGGAATAGTAACGTTAGTCTCTACTTCATATTGATGTTCATCAAAACAATTAGACTTAGTTCTAACTCTTCTTCATTATTCGCATAATTCTATTACTGTCACATTATATATTCACATTTTGGGCTAAATTAAAATATTTACTATTCATTCGTCTTTCCGACAAGTTTGCTCAATATCATATGATAAAATATTGGGGAAATAACATTAACAAAATACATGTATATACAATATATATATAATTCATAGGTATATAAGTATTAGTACATTAGCACTTACCTATGCCAATTATCTTTGTTCCTCACTAGTGTTTTACTTTTCGTAAATAGTACAATTGAATTAAGTGAATCTTTCAAGCAAAATAAATTAAATAAATAAATACCTATATGAGTGGAAAAACGAATAATAACTAATTTCTAGTTACTAATAAATGTATGACTCTTACATGACATCTATTTAATGCCATATACTATTCTGTTTCATAAGATTAAAAAAAACGTACACATGGAGGTTGTATCTTGTGAAGTTAATTAAATAATATTACATTAATAATGGTGTTGGTTGTATATTGGCTAAGTGAATTAAAGTTTATAATGCTTAATACTGAAGTTTAATTCATTGCTATTTCCATTATAAAGTACCTGAAGGATATGAGTGGACACTATTAAGATGTTTCCAGTAGAAGTAAAATAGTTTTCTCATGTTTCAAGATTGTTAATAGTTCTTCATTTGGTGTCATTACGTAATAAAAGCCAGATATATTTAGTAGCATAGTGGTCAAAACATTCAGCTATCACTAATTAAGTCTCTGCCAAGCAAAAGTAACATAGAAATTAACGGTAGTAAATAGTTTTTATTCATAACATTATTAATCAAGTGAATATCGAGCAATTTGAGGATAAATTTCATCGTAAAGTGACTTCAATCAAGGAACTTTTGAACAATAGACACACATTGACTTATGTATTGTCATTGTATGATACTCCATAAAAGCTTTCTATCCACATATCAATAACATTTGCTTATTATTAGTGAGCACAATTTCATTCAAACCAGTAAGGTGGAAGTAAGCAGTTGTTATTTTCAACTTTGCACTACACAAATTTCAGGACAAAATAACTTACTAAGTATTTGATAAGCTTCATTAAACAAAATACGCCTATCAATTAAAATGCAGATAATATCACAAGAATCAATTTCTCGAATTAATAAAGCATATAAAATGGTAAAAAGAAATTTTCCATACTACATATTATTTTTTTGTTCTGGTGTTAAGTGGTTAGAGATAACCGATGAGCTAGTTGAAAGTCATCATTGTAGTCTATCTGCAATCTTGTGAGTTATTGTTCACAGTGAGATTCAAACTAGGATTGCCTGATTTCACATAGTTATTTATTTAACTTTAACGTTCCATGATATTTCCATTTTTAAGTTACGATTGCCGTATATGGATGCTATGAAATCCCATTAAATCAAATTGGCTTGTAGATAGATGTATGCTCTTGACTAAAGCAGTATGTATATATGTTTGTCCTCATGATCATTCGACCTACGTTCATGAATCATGTAAACCCAAGGAGGAAATGTTTCCTTGTATGTTGATATTATCACTAGACTGTTAGCCTTTACTCTTAAACTTGTGTTACATACCCAATAAACCTTTTACTTTCAGTACACTCGAATATGTAATCCACACTTAGTTTTCTATGAAGTAATTTCATTTCTTATGATTTATATTTACAGACTGAATGTAGTTAAACAACCATTGAGAATTAGAAAGCACTGAATATTTATTTCGTCAATATTAAACAACCACTACCTACCCACTAACCCGCCCCTGGCCTAACACCCTTAGGGATAGAACCAAAGATCTACATCCTTTGTTTTCCTTCTTTCACAATATTTATTCAAAATATGCTGCTGATTACATAATCTTGTAAATTACATTATCATACTTTTATAAAAATAATAACAAACATGTTTCCATACAATTTGATCCCAAATTAATTTAGTAACACAACTAAATTCTCCATCTTTTAATAAAAACTGAACACTAATATAAATATACTCTAACCGGTAAATATATTACTAGTGTGATAATAATTACAACCGACAATATCAATGTGTTTATGTTATGTCGGACTACTAAAGAAAAGTGAAAAACTTCCAGAACTGTGTTTTAGAGGACTAACTCATTTATTCTGGTCGTATGTAATGTAAACATTACATTTCTATTATTGCTACGTTCCTCTTACCCTATCCTCCCGTTTAGTATATTTGCTATTATTATATTGTCTCTTAATATGGACTACATTTAATTAGCTGTGTACAAGTTACCCCTATTTACTGCCACAATCTCTTCTGTTTCGTATTAATGTAAAATCTCTAATTGGTTTGCTGTGTGGTCTGAATTTGTGTATATATCAAGGCATGATTTAAATACAATATGACCGGAATTGGGTTGGATTAAACTGTGTCTATTTGGCTCATAAATCGTTGTTTTCTCTATTCCAGCTTTGGGGACTGGTAGTTGAAGGGCAGACACCTACGCATACTGATTAGCAATTATTAAGGGCATAGTGTATTTTTTTCAATACATAACAGTTTAATTGTTTTGTTCATTTGTTAACTTGTTCTACTCATATCTAGTATGCATTCATTAAGGTGTGCTAAATGATACGGTTCAAATATAGATGTTACCGTAGTTATTATTATCATGGTATTGTTATACAAATTACTCCATTAATGCAGCTTATAAAAATAACATTCTTTTTTGGTAGTAAAATAAGTCATTTATCTAGATTCTTAATACTCAACTGTCAAGTTAAAAGTAGTATGATACTTTAGTCATTAAATTTGTACTGTATTTGGTAGTAAATCATTTTCAGCAATAAACAGAATCACCTATAAAATATTTTTCATAGTTAAATGAACAGTTCATACCATTGTAAATAGCACACAATATTGTTTAATGATTATTATTTATTGTCAAATAGAATTGGATTATGATATAAAATGGTACAAAGTAAGACATTCAAGCAGAGTTAAACTATGATGCAAACAGGATTATGAAAAACAGTGAAGTTTAAATATGTTGGGTGTGTGACAAATATTACTAATACCGCGGGTAATGAAGTGTAGTATCCCTGTATTATGGATTGACTAAAGTTAAAAGTTTAGACCACTGAATACTAATGTAGAGATCTGAAAGCCATCTATTTTATGATAATTTTATGAGGTGTTGTACATTGTAATTATATTTTTGGAAAAGCTGACTTTTAACTAGCCCCCCCCTCTCGCATGATACCAAATGGGATGTTCTAGACAGACAGTTCAAATGTAAATCCTTAGGTATGACATCATTAATAATAATACTTGCTTTATTCAAGGCTAACTGGTTGATTATTGCATAGAATTATTGGTACAAAAGATGAAATATTACAAAATAATCTTTAATCCATTACCATGCAATTATATAAAAAACATATACAAAAGGGTTAGCTGTAATTCGTATTTATCTTAAATATCCCTTCCTTAACATCACTGTCCCTAAACATAATTTATGTATGAATTCAAAAGTAATCTACCATCATTTCTGTAAATTCTAGAAGAAAATTAAAATATACGAACAAAGTTGGTGATACTGAGTTATTATTGTGGTCTCTGAGCTAGAAGATTTAAATGTGGAGCTTTCATTGTTGTACTGAACAGCTTCGTTAGACGCGGATTTTTCAGTTATTTTCTTGAGCCCCAAATTAGTTCATCTTGACATTCGTTTAAGATTGCTCGACTTAATGATTTTTATAATCTTAATTTATCTTCGCATCCCCCTTAACTCTTTTGTTGAGTTGATATCTGATCACCTAGTTGATTGGCCATTACTTTATACATTAATAAGTTGTATCTATGTCAACTTGTCTACTAACCTTCGAATGACTTGATTATCAAAAAATTTCCAGAAGAATGAAATGCAACCAAATGAGATACTTCATAAGAATACAATAATAAAGACAACCAATCACAAAGAAACCTTTAAATAGAGCTAATTTAGCGCTCGTGGAACAAATTAAAAGTTTGCTTCTACATGAACTATTCTCCATTATTTTTCAGAGCAATAATGAAACCCCCCAGAATTAAGTGATCTAGGTTAAATGACTAAATAATACTAATGACAAGTTGTTAAAATATGACAGACAAGCCACACATTTATATTTTGTTTGATTGTTTGAGAAATGACTCACCATGGTAACTTATCCTGTAAGTGTGTAATTAGTCCGGATAACTTTCACCATATTTACCTTAGTTTTAAGTGTTCCACACAGGTGTAACCTTATTAAATGTAAATTTGTTTTTTCATCCAGATATTCTATTCTTCACTGATAATTCCTTCAGAAACAATTCTATCTGACTGAAGTTAATAACACTAAGTCATGTAATCATATTGCTGGATGCGGATCAAAATCAAAAAAGTAAATATTTCTCAATCGTAGTACTATTCAACTGAAATATATGATCACATACCATATTGTTGATGGTGAATAGTAAAAGTTGCTATTGTTCAATCAATAAGTTTCTCATAAAATCAGACAAAATAGTAAACAACGGCTGTATTAACTAATAAGGCTAAAAGAGGAATAAAATACTAACCTGGTTAAATTAGTAGTCACTACGTTTAAACGAAAACAAGTTCATTTCTAATTCAGTCACATATGTCGGAAAACGTTCGATGAAGTATAACTAATTAACTTTGTCATTCAAAATAAAATATGTTTCAAATGAAGTTAGACTGTGGCTAGTAAGTGGAGTCCAAGATATGCGTTTCATCTTATTTAGGACTGGTCAACTGGATGTACCTGCATTCCAGTGTTAATACTCATACAGGAAATTAAATTCATTTCGTTTCGTAACAAACTCAACCGCGTTCACCACTACGCTACTAAGAAGCACTGACGCAGGTTCATCTAAGTAACAAGTTCCAAAGAGGATAAAACATAAGTTATAGATTATACTCGTCATCCGCAAGCCAAGTTAATTCATAATTGTGAACTACCGCTGTATGAAGGTTTATTGCCGAGGATGCAGGTTTGTCAACAAAGATTGATCAATTTCGCTCCACAACAAACCAACGGGGAGATATAATTTCATTCAAAGTATGGTTTTGATATCGGGAGATTCAAGAAGAACAACTAACTTCCAAAACTGATTTCATTTATTTTGTATGTGCGTCTGTAAATTGAACAATTTATTTCTATTGTGTTCCTCTTATCTTAACCTTATGTTAGGCTCATGAACAGCCATATTATTTCCTAATCAGGAACTACAACTAATTATGTGTACCTGTTCCTCCTCCCCAGTTTCCTATCATTATTGTCCTAGTTTTTTGCATGAATGTTCTTTTCCCTAGATATCAGCTATATCTCCAGGTTTTATATGTATCTAAACGAGTGAGTGTAACATAATTTGTCTCTGTCTGTTGGCTTGATTATCATGTGTTCTTCAATCCAGCCTTCAGATTAACAATTTCAGGACAAACGAACAGCCATAAAACAGTGTTTAAACCATGCTGATCGTATTGACTGATCGCATGGTTGTTATTTCCGGATATCGTGTCTGGTCAAATTCACAACATTCCAGTTTTCCATATAAAAATGTTGTGAAATGAAGCATACGAACTGGAATTTAAAGTATGTCTGTGTAGATAAATAAACTCAGTTAACATTTTGTCAATGTATTTACCTCTCAAAAATTGAACATTAATATTCATTTAAAACAATTTTAAGTGTCGATAAATTAAATACTGATTGTAAATTATGTGAAAAAAAAACAAAAATGAAAACATTTTTCAAACCAAGCTCCCTGAATTTCTAATTAACTGAATACGCATTCGCATGTATATAAACTAATAAATTTTATTGAAGTATCATATAAGTTTCGCTGTCTGAAAACGTAAAGACGTATAAATGTGTTCATATGGCTACATAATGCTTGTCGCCAGAAATACTTTATACAAATGTGGTTACTCTTTCAGGCGTCATTAAATTGTTTCTAGTTGAGATTTAAGAATGCGACAAAAGTTAAGGTTGGAGTAATGGTTAGCTTAGTGTTAGCATGAAGTTAGGATCTTGGCTTTCTCTTAATAATAAAGGGTGACTTGTGTTTACTTAACAAGAAATTAGTATCTGATACATTTAGCATTATAATGCTTACTCTGTAATAGCAAAAAATGATTTCATGTAATCACTTTATACACTCTGAGCACTATAGATATGTGTTATAATAACTAATTTCCTGGTTGGCTAGATAGTCATTGAATGACCTAAGTGAAAATTCGTAGAATACAGTTTAAGGAGAATTCAGTTTTATCTCAATTCTTTAAATTAACTAAAATCTAATTTCAATTTAACATCCATAAATTTTTTTTTAATTTTTAATAAGTGACAAAAATTTCTGAAATAACACTTTAACTGACAAAAACAACTGTTATCAGTTACATTTCATATTGTATATCATGCCTAGCTATTTTGTGATATTTTTCAAACAAGAAAAAAAAGGGATCATTTATATTTTTTGGAGGGGTGGAGAAGAGGTTGAATAGTTCGCCTAGATTTTTATATGATCATCCTAAATACAAAGAAACATTAATGAGATTAAGTAAAGTGAATCTAAATCAAGCAAGTATCAAATAATTATGGAAACTGAAATAAAGCTACATTCATTTGATTGTTTTTACTATTTATTTTGAAATGATCTAATGCTTTCATCAATTTTTACTGGTTCTAAGTGTTTTAAGTCAAAATGTTATGGTGTTTCACTTTATTTTTATTTTTTTTTTATCAAAGAAATGGAACTTTAATCCATGAAAACAGGTAGAAGACAAAATGTTTTAATCAGAACTCCACTGTTCATAACAGTAAGTACATGCTTGATATGCATTTACATTGATATTTCACTATCTAATATATCAACATCAACGTTACAGATGACTACGTGTTGTTTTTTTATGGAACGTTATTTGAGTAGACTGTACGAACGAATAAATTAATGCAAAATAATCATTGAAGAAAACCTCCTTTACGACGAGGTCATTTGTAATAGCTGTTTAATTTTATATAGAGAGAAATTTCACATAGCGGTCTATAATACAATAGATAAATTATTTATTCTGAACGTGTTTAGCAGTTGACATAATTCTGTCAACTTTACATTAGAATTAGAGTCCAATTCGGAATTTTATTTCTTTGATGTCATACGAAAAAGACTAAACGACTCATTACAGAGATTAATATTAAGTAATCCACGTTTTGATGGACAGCATACTAATTTCCTTAGTTGGACCCCTTTGATCAGAATGAGAAACTTAATACATTTATTAGTACCAAGTGTTAGATAACTTTACACTAATGGTCCAATTGAGTTTGAACTGAATTAACTGTGACAGGTACTTGTCAACAATGGTTATCCTTCACGGTTCATCGGATTCTGAAGGTTGTGGGACACTATTTAGAGTCACATAAATTTAGTAAGGGATCGTTAACATTACTTCTGTACCTATTTTATCAGTATGCTTGTTGTTACCCATTTCAATTATCATTGTTTGTGTCGATGTAATATACTTATGCCTCCCCCGTGTGCTGAATGTTTTAAATACTTTGTTAAAGTTTAATAGTGTTACGTATGTAATAATTTTTTGTATTACTACGTTACTAATACATACTGTATCAACATTGTTTAAATGTATCATTGTACACTCTCTCTCTGCCCTTGGCGCCTTGTACCTTCTGCTGTCTGAAGCGTAAATACACTGTAGCCGCGATATTCCTCGTTCTGAACTAAGTCTCATCTGCCGATTACTTGGATTAATAATTGATCCCTTTTATAATATCGGAACTGAATACTCAACGTCATTGTCACTCCTTTCAGCTGAACTGACTAGGAAAATGTTCCACATCCACCACAAGCAAAACTGCTTCATAAAAGAACACCAACAGTTACAAAGAAATACCTTCTCTTGGATAATGAATTCCAAGGAGACATTGCTTCTGAGATTTTAAGAAAGTGACTTTCGAAAGCCGTTCAATAAATGCTCCATGTTGTCCAACTACGTATTTTCTTTTCCATTATGATTTTGTCAGTGATAGTATTAAAGATAAGCTACCGTTTTGGGTCATCTCAATGTACACACAAAATTTTACTTACTGTTATGAAGCAAGTTACCTTGGTTGCACAAAGTAAACTCTGTCGAGATGAATCTTTTAACACCGCTCAATCTGGTTGTTTCAAGGAAATCTAGTAATATCTCCATCTTCCAACATTTTGTTACCATGTAGAGGCCACTGTTTCCCTCTTGCACTATATTGTTTTGTACTGTATACTTATTTATTGATATTTGTACCAAAAAGTTAGACTGCAGTGTTCAACTTAACGTTAGCGCGTTGTACAATTTGCGACGCCGGATTCTTTGAGTTTAAATATATATCTGTCACGTTTTCCTTCCAGACTTCTTGATCATACGTATGATTTTCGATTGTTGTACGTGTATGAGTCTTGTTATTAACAAAAACAAAATCACTGACAACATAAATGGTTATTGGAACTTACGAGGTCGCAAATCCAGAAGTATGAATCGATCCAAACTACGTTTAGAAATGTCGTCTCACCAGAATAAACTTTCTAAATTATTAGTAAAGTCAAACGGATTGGACCAAATAGAAACTTATGTACGGCGAAGGCATTAGCCGTCCTTCAATTAAGACCAACACTTTTCATCCAAAAGAAACGCATTAAAACACTTGTTTTACCTTGACCCTAACCTTTTCTTGTTATCTAAAATTAATTTTCAATCAGTTTTTAAATATTAATTAACATTTTCCGCATAACTCAACTCTTCTTGTCATTATATTTCACAAGTAATCAGCGAATTCAGAAGATTTTAAAAAAATTCCGCCTTCAAAAAGCTTTCCAACAGCTATTTAGACAACTACGCATCCTATTTCTGTCTTCTTATGACTTTTAAAACTTACGTAACCAATAATTGATAATTGAAATCATCTCGATTGATTCTCCAGTAACTTCGATAATTTGTTTTTTTTAAATAATATTTCTATTTTGTTGTAGATTATTATGTGTGAAACTTCTCCATGTATATAAGATTTTAAAGCTAATGTAAATAACACCGTCGAAAAGATTTTCTTCACTGATTATTCTGCATTCTTCACTCATTAACTCATTGGGCTTCTTTAGTTTTCATAAGTTAGTTATATAAAATTTCGCAGAGATGACAATTAATTCTAAGATAATTTCCACCATAACATGGCATTACATAGAAAACCATTTGAGACTGTGAACCACTTTAATTTGCCTCATATTAACAGGAAGCTATAAATTATGAAGTTAAAGGTGTTAGCAGTAAGGCAGTAGGCCATTAATGGCATTGGATAAAGACCGTAATAACTCACAAATTGGCTGTATCCAGAAATAGAAACCAGTAAATAATGACTCAGTGGATTGTAAATGTTATGCTTACTAAGAAACTCATTCCGTCCTGAGTACATTATAAACATATAAAAAAATACTTAACGAGTGGTAGAAGTGGTGGATAGCAGTCTTATTATAAATGTATGGCTGACTCTTGTTTGAGTGGGTAATTATGCTACAGTAAAATTTCATACCGCTGATCTCGAATCCTTCCTCCATTTTGGCTGTGACTAGTTATATCGTAGTTATTTGTGGTTCCAACTAAATTACTCTAAAACACTTGTGCTGCCTGATATAGATATATGTGTAGCAACGCCATTCCACGTGTTACTCTGTATAAATAAGTGACAATCATCAAATCACACACGTCGTGAGTCATATTAGTTGTTGTAATTAGTTAGATATGTGTATAAACACTGATTGTTTCTTTGATCATTGGAAACTATCTGATTGCATTAATTAAATAAAGACATACAGTCTTCACCTCTTAACTGTTGCAACCACCCAGTAAACACTTTCTCTACTCTTCATTTCAACCTTTATCACATATATCACTATACACTGACTGTATCTTTCTGTTAGTCAATTTTACTAACGAAGTTTGTTAAGTGGATATCACCGAAATATGTAATTTTTGTCTTAAGCATAAGTTGCTTAATAGTAAGTCCAAATGCAAACTATCGTAAAAAGACCTATTAACACTATAGATACATTCCATTTTTATCAGTATGTTTGTTAATATTTGTTCTGCCTCTTCTTTAATTGTACTTGCGTGTTCTTCACTTAAGCGCACTATAATGCATCAGTACCTGTCCTCATTTGTTATCGTTTTGTCAGCATTACAGCTTAGATTAATAGCAAAATTCCAGATTCTCTGATATCGTCGCGTACTGGTTGCTTTTGGATTCTGTTTGCTAGACAAATGTCATCTTGAGACGCTTCGAACACACAAGCAATGTTTTTACAGGAATAAACTAATTAATAAACCTTTACTACAATTTGTGTTATTTTATATACTCTCATAATGTTTGATAAAGTATGTTATTTGCGTAACAAAGGTAAATAAATTATTTATGAGTTCATTCGTCGTTACCCTAACTTGCGTTCCAGCCCACTACACATTTCACATGTGATGGAGTAAACAAACTGTATTGTTAATTCAACACTAGTTTTTATCAAAAACTTCAATGACAATGTCGATACTACTTTAAACAAAACTAGACCTAATAAATGAATTTCAATTAATCCTATCAAAATACACTATTCATATGATGAAATTACATATCTTGTAAATAATACTTATTCAACTGATAGTGAGAAATAAGGTGCCGGTTGAATCATGCAAATGTCTGATTTGATGTGAACTTAAAGAATCTTGGCCAAGTATTGCCACTAAACCACGGCACGACTCGCGAAAAGCAACTGCTCATTTAGTCATCCATAGTAGACGTTGCAATCTCATTTACAGTCTACTTGCAATAAAATATGTCTTTCCCCCCACGTATTGTTATCTTTTGATTTAGACCTATCTGCACGTGTGGGTTCAGTAGTATGAGGCTACTCTGGATATACTACAAGCGTAACTTGGTCGTACACAGAATACACTTCAAGCTGATTGTCAAGAATAGACATACTAGTTTACTTCTTCTGCCTTTCGTTAATTTTGTCCAGTATTTACTTAAATTGTTAACTGGCCTCCATTGTAGTGACAATGTTTGAGTGTTTTATTTCTATACGACGGTAACAAATACCAACCTGACTACCTCCTGTGTATAAGCATCGAACTGTTGTCAGAATATTATACACTGTTTAGCTGTTGCATTTATATTTATATTGAAAACAATGATTCGACTTGTAACCATTTGTAATTTTAACTCTCGACCTCAAGTTCGATAAATGTTACCTTAATAAATATTCCGTTTACTCTTCGTTCTGACTTTTAATACGCATCGATTGTGTTCGTCCTTTGTTGATGTTAGTCAGTGGAATAACGAAGCATAGAGTTATTGGAATATTGTACTCGGACCAAAGCCTTCCTCCAAAAATGATAATCAAGAACTTTTGTCTGTTCATTCTACACTATAATGACAATCGCATTATTGAAACGTAATTAAAGAATACCCTGAGTTTATAAATTAAGCCAACCGTTGACAGAACACTGGTTGGACATATAGCTTCAGGTAGCAGCTTGAAGAAATGTCTAATAAGTTAAAAGTGTTTTACATAGAAATAATCTTCTAGACAACAGGAGGGATGTCGAGTAGAATAAACATAATGATTTTAAACTAACTAAAACTTTATGAATACCCAAATGACCATTCACTATCTTAAGGTGTGCTTGTAGCAACTTAGGTTGACTAGTTAGGAATTGACTTCAAACCTTGAGCATACGCCAAAACAGTAGAGCTCAAGTATTCATTTACTTCCTTATTCTGCATAGGGATCATATTTCTTATTATCTTATATTGAATGCTGAGAAGTATGGTATGTCCGAATGACTATAATCGCGATCCACTGTCTCCTGCTCACGACAAAATTAAATAACGACTCATTCCGTGATAATCTGGTTACTTCCGTCAGTAAAACGGAATGTACCAAGGCGTTAAACTGATAAGCCTTGTATTTAACAAAATATGTAATTTCTGTTGTACGTATCACTATTTCTTTTTGTATTCAGTCGTGAAAATAAGTCTTCTGTTCTGCAATAATAAAGATTACGCATATATATTTTTACTACGTGATATTTTATTCTTATCGCTAGGTACCACTAATAAACTCATTATTCTTCCGTTCCTATTGCACTGTTATATTGTTCATATAACTTGTCAGACTCAGTTCAAGCTAAAAGCCTAGAAGATGTGACATCGGTAGACATATACACCGTGATGGCTACGAAAATTCGACTCCTAGAAGTCGATCGTAGTGACTCCTAGATGTCGTTTCCTAAACTAGAGCACTGTTTGACGAGACACAATATTAAACGTGAGGGAGTTCGATAACAAGACCGATGTTCAGTCCTATTCCCTTCAGTAGCCAAAGATGTCTGCGACTTGATTTAAAGTCCACTATCACTTCAACCATACACCACCCTACGACAAGGAATAACGAATCATCTATCATTATCAGACGGGCAAAGAATCCAAAGGCTTTTCCAAGGAAAAATATTAGGTGATAGGTCACCTACACAGTGTTGCGTCATCTCAAAGCCTTAGTGGGTGACAACACAGTGGGTGAAGCACTCCTAAAACAAGGATGGATACAAGCTCCCTCTATGCTATGCCCAACACTGTTTGGATGCACAAGATCCTGAAGCCTGTTTATCTCACTTATCACTTATGGCAGATAGAATAGTGGAAACAGATCCTCCAATTGCATCACCTATGATATACCATACTCAAAAAATGAATCAGCAAATGACCCGGTCATATCACAACTCATTGCGAGTGTTAAAAGTCTCACAGAGGCTGTCAGCAAAAATGCAAATGGGGCATAAAGACAGTAGCAGGTCACCACAACGACCAACATGCAAGTCACGGAACAGGTCACAAAGTTCCAGACAACCTGGACAATTCTGTTAATATTACTGAAAATTTAGTGTCCGATCGACCAAATGCAGTGAACCATGCGCCTTGCTTAAAAAGACCCCGGAAAACATGGTAAACGAATGACCCCTATCCAGGTTGCAACGACTGAGGAGGGGTGCCTCAACAGTCGCTTGCTTCACGTTAGAAACAGCAATTTAGGCTTAAAATTTTTGGTGGATACTGGTGCTGCTCTCAGAACAAAACCGAGCGGGGTCGAGAAAATTTCCCAGTTGCACTTCAATTTTCTGATAAAACCGAAATCGTGATGTTTGGGCACGGAATGATGACGCTGAATTTGGGGTTTAGAAGGCGATTCCCCTGGGTTTTGACTGTAGTTGATCTAAATCTGGCAATATTAGGAATGGATTTCTTAAAGAGATATGAATTTCTAGTCGACGCAAGAAGACGTCCCACATCAAAATAAACTTCGAAATATACAAAAGGTATGAAAAGTCATATCGCATCTCTGAATTTGAACAAACTCCGCTGGTAACAACGGCAAAGTTCCAGGATATACTCGCGGAATTTCCAAACCTAACAAAACCGAACCCTCAACCTTCCAAAAGTAAGTTAAAAGTATGTCATACAATCAAAACAGAAGGGGCATCAGGTTTCGCTAAACCCAGAAGACTAGCACCTGATAAGCCTAAATTAACTACAGCTGAATTCGATTACGTGCAACAGCTGGGCATAATACGTCCATCTGATAGTCAATCAGCATCTCCTTTGCATATGCTCCCAAAGAAAAATAAAGGCGATTGGAGACCGTGCGAGGACTACAGAGCCATCAACCGTCAAACGGTACCAGACAGGTACCCGATACGCACATTCAAGATTTTACAAATGAATTGCGAGATATGAAGATATTTACTAAAATCGACTTAGTCAAAGCATATCACAACGTTCCAGTAGCGGAAGAAGATATTCCGAAAACAGCTGTCACAACACCTTTTGCACCATTCGAGTTTGTACGCATGTCACTTGGCCTACGGAACGAGGCAAAAACATTCCAAAAATTTATAGACAATTTTCTTCGAGATATGCCATCCACACAGGGATATATAGATGGTTTATTAATTGCCATCCCGGACATAAAACCACGTAAACAACATGTGAGGGCAATGCTTGAACGACTAGACGGAAATGGCATGAACACTGCGTTTACCACTAGACAAGTCCCAAATGAGACGAAACGTGCCTTCTGAATTCCATATGCCAGTCACAATCCAACTTAAGTAACACTTGTCGAGGCGATTCACTCAGAATGCACATATAGCAGCAGAGGCTGACCAGCTTCAGTCTATAACAAATAAACGGGAAGATACAAGCTCATCCTAATACCTATGCGTTCGTTGCGCAAGCGTGACTGTCTGGACCCAGTAGTCTGGTGGTGAACGTGGCGGCTTTTGACACGAAACGGACTGAGTTCGAATCCCACCGTGAACAACATTGGGATTCAGGTACATCCAACTAGCGAGTCCCAAGCAAGACGAAATACGCTGCCTGGATTCAACTTGCCAGTCACAATCCAATTTAAATGTCTCACGGATGTTCGTTGATAGAATTAAGTCAGTATTGGCATTCTGGGATACAACGGCGATTCCTATGTGATTATGCTGTATCTAGATTTTACATATTAAATTAATAGTTTGAGAATAAATCGCCGATGTGAAACACAAACATGATATTGTAACTCTGTCAACAGTACAATAGTGAAGCCAAACTACAGCTTGATTCTATCTGACGTTGCAGTAAATATTTAACACGTCTGAAGGAATGCACGTGAAACTCCGAGTTTTTAAACAAAGTAAGTAATCGGTAGGTTATTACGTACCTCCTTGATCCTCTTTTTAATAGAAACCACCCTAACCTAAGGGTCTAAATTGGCGTCGCTCAATCAATATTCGAAGTGCCAGGTAACTTGCAGAAAACTAACTTCAAACAGTCCAACTATCGAATGTTCGTAGTCAGTGCAACAAAAAAACGTCCCATTGCTTGGCTGAAGAAATATCTAGAAGACTAAGCATCTTGTACCAAGTTTGCAGATTCCTGAGCAACTGGTTGGTCTCTACATGATGAGTCATGAAAGGTACGATACTTTGATCAATACTGTTCCTTATTTTTATAAACGAGCTTCTGGCCAAGTTACGTTTCCCAGTCCATATGAATGCAGATGATGTTAAAAAAGTGCCATAAATAGTAATTCCACAAATGATATAAAAGAGTTCCGACTTCCTATAAAAAGTTGGACACCAAGAAATAAAGTGGGTAGTTGCGGAATAGTAAGAGGAGACCTTATCTTAACCCACAAAACATTTTAAGATCCAGAGTACCTATAAGAGGGACTATTCTTCAACGAAGCTACAGCGAACTACTATGTAATCCATGGAAAATTGCCCTTCAAAAACGACCTCACATTTGAGGACGCATTTTAATGTAATGACAGCATGCTTTAAATAGAATGCTTTACCACACTACTTTACAGCAGTCTCGTAGATGAAGAGTTAACTGCAGAGGCTAGACCTACATGTTATACACTATATGGTACCATATGACATCTAGAATAAGGATAAGATGTGACAACCTAACACCCATACATCAATCTTCAAATACTTAATATCTTCCTCCATTCTTCCATTATGCATATATATACTCTACCTTCTAATGACCAGACGATTTACCGCCTGACGTTGAGCTGCCATTAGCCACAGCAACTTACACTGTCCAAAAGTGTTACAAACAATCAGATAAAAAAATAATAATAATAACAATAATAGCACTTAAACGTGAGACTGCCAAGGCTGCATAACGAAATAGCCTCACTGCTTTAACTGCAGAAAAAAACTAGGACTGATACCAAATCATCATGTTTCTGGTTAAAAGAAATCAAATGGTCATACTAGTCTGTCATAAAGATATTGGATATTGAGCATTCACATAATCCTGTCAAAATGATATTAGATTTTAGCAGCAACTTTTTAAACATCGCGTTATTGTAGTGTGGAAAACACAACTCAAAGTAAATTATTATTATTATTATATTAGTATGTAATGCAGCCTAGCAATATCTTAAAAATTAAACGACTGTATTTTTATCAAGATTTAGAAGCGTAGGAGCAAACTTTAAAAAATCTCCAAGTCCTGCAGTACTTCATGAAGTAACTAGCAAATTTATAGAAGTTTGATTGAAACGACTAAGCATTTGATCGAACCTTCCGATGGTTAGGTTCATCTCGATTAAATAGCCAAGTGACTCGTCCAAATTATCCCACTATACACAGAATTCTTTCGAAAACCACAAAATTGCTACAATTAGCGTCCATATATATATATATATATATATATATATATATATATATATATATATAGTTGCATCTATCAGTCTGCATGTTCTTGAAAGTTGCATTAGTTAAGTGTTTATAGTAAGTGCCCAAACAACATTTCCCATGAAAATGTACCAGCTAGATCCAAAAATGTTTTGCATCATTGAGATAATCTATCAAGAGCATCTTTTTTCCTAATAGCGATGTAATAATTACTAGCCCCACCTAGTTGTTTGTAAATTACTATTTGTAGGGTTTGTTATATTTACTTAAGTAAATATAACAAGTATATATATATATATATATATACTTACTTACTGCCCGTTACTCCTCGCTGAGGAGCATAGGCCGCTCACCAGTGTTCTCCATTTAACTCTGTCCTGAGCAATCCTTTCCAGTTGTTTCCAGTTGCTGCTCATCCTTTTAATGTCTGCTTCCAATTCTCGACGCAGCGTGTTCTTTGGCCTTCCTCTTTTCCGTTTACCAGCAGGATTCCATGTTAATGCTTGTCTTGTGATGCAGTCTGATGGTTTGCGTAGTGTATGTCCTATCCATTTCCACCGTCTTTTCCTAATTTCCTCTTCGGCTGGAAGTTGGTTTGTCCTCTCCCATAGTAAGTTGTTGCTGATGGTTTCCGGCCAACGGACATTCAGTATCTTGCGTAGGCAGTTGTTTATAAATACCTGTATCCGTCTGAGGATGTTTGCAGTAATTCTCCAGGTTTCAGCTCCATACAGCAGGACTGTCTTCACGTTCGAATTGAAGAGTCTGACTTTGAGGTTAGTTGATATTTGTTTTGAGTTCCAGATGTTTTTCAACTGCAGGAATGCTGCCCTTGCCTTGCCAACCCTTGACTTTACATCTGCATCAGACCCTCCTTTTTCATCGATGATGCTCCCCAGATATGTGAAGGTATCCACCTCTTCCAGAGTTTCCCCATCAAGTTGAATTGGGTTGGTGCTCCCTGTGTTGTATTTGAGAATCTTGCTTTTACCCTTATGTATGTTCAACCCTACTGCTGCTGAAGTTGTTGCTACACTGATTGTCTTCGCTTGCATTTGTTGGTGTGTATGTGCTAAAAGAGCTAGATCATCTGCGAAGTCCAAATCATCGAGTTGCATCCTACTTGTCCATTGAATCCCGTACATTCCCTCAGATGTGGAGGTCTTCATGATCCAGTCGACCACTAGAAGGAAGAGAAAAGGTGACAGCAAGCAACCTTGTCTGACTCCGGTCCTCACTGAAAATGCAGTTGTCAGTTGTCCTCCATGCACAATTTTGCACTGTGTTCCGTCGTAAGAGTTCCGGATGATGTTGACGAGTTTCTCTGGTACACCGTAGTGTCGAAGAAGTTTCCATAGTGTTCTCCTATCTACACTATCAAACGCCTTCTCATAATCAATGAAGTTGATGTACAGGGGCGAGTTCCATTCAATTGATTGTTCAACGATGATCCGTAGTGTTGCGATTTGGTCCGTGCACGACCGATCCTTCCGAAAACCAGCTTGTTGATCTCGAAGTTGAGTCTCCACTGAATCTTTCATTCTGTTCAACAATACTCTGTTAAAGATTTTCCCTGGTATCGACAGTAGCGTGATCCCTCTGTAGTTGTCACATTTGCTCAAATCTCCTTTCTTTGGTATCTTGATAAGATAACCTTCTTTCCAGTCTGCCGGCACTTGTTCTTCTTCCCAGATCTTTTTGAATAAAACGTGGAATATCTTTGCTGTTAGGTCGATATCTGACTTGAGTGCTTCAGCTGGTATATTGTCAGGTCCTGCTGCTTTCCCACTTTTGATTTGCCTGATGGCCATCTTGATTTCTTCCATCGTTGGTGGAGTGACATCTATCGGGAGATCTGTAGGTACTGCTTCGATGTCCGGTGGGTTCGGTGGAGCTGGCCTATTTAGAAGTTCCTCAAAGTGTTCTACCCACCTATTCTTTTGTTCTTCAATCTCAGTGAGTGTCTTGCCTTCTTTGTTCTTGATCGGTCGCTCTGGTTTACCATGTTTATCTGCCAGTTTCTTCGTTGTGTCGTATAGCTGTTTCATATTTCCTTCTCTTGCAGCCTTCTCCGCTGTCGTTGCAAGGCTTTCGATGTATTTCCGTTTGTCAGCTCTTATGCTCTTCTTTACTTGCTTATTTGCTTCTGAGTATTCAGCTTGAGCCTTGATTTTTTCTGCTCTTGTTCGGCTGTTGTTGATTTCTATCTTCTTGTTCCTCCTTTGTTGAATTTTGCTCAATGTCTCAGTGGAGATCCATTCCTTATAATGGTGCTTCTTGCGGCCTAGAACCTCCTGACACGTTGACGTTAGTGCTTCTTTGATTTCTTTCCAGTTGTCCTCCATAGTGGTTTCTTCTTTCGGCAGATCTTGTAAGGCTTGGAACCTGTTGTTGAGAGATATTTTGAATTCCTTGAGTTTGTCAGTGTCTCGGAGAAAGCCTGTATTGAACCGTTGTACTGCTGACACTCCAGTTGTCCACTGCTTCTTTAGCTTCAGTTTTATTTTAGAAACCACCAAGTGGTGGTCTGAAGCTATGTCAGCTCCTCTCCTGGTTCTTACATCTTCCATTGATCTTCTAAATTTTTTATTGATACATATATGATCGATTTGATTCTCAGTAGTATGATCCGGTGAGACCCATGTAGCCTTGTGTATGCGTTTGTGGGTGAATATTGTACCACCTATAACCAATTTGTTGAAGGCACATAGGTTTGCAAGTCTTTCACCATTGTCGTTTCTGTCTCCCAGTCCTTGTCGTCCCATGATTTCTTCATATCCAGTGTTGTCCATTCCGACTTTGGCGTTGAGGTCTCCCATCAGTATTGTCAGATCCTTTCCTCGACACTTTGCTATAATTGATTGCAGTCTATCGTAAAACTGATCTTTGTCTTCGTCGTTGCCGTCGTTGGTTGGTGCATAGCATTGGATAATATTCATTGTAATGCCTTTCTTCATTGTTTTGAAAGATGCTTTGATGATCCTGGGTCCATTTGGTTCCCATCCCACCAGTGCATTACGTGCCTCCTTGGACAGCATCAGAGCAACTCCTTGAGTGTGGGGAGCATTTTCCTCTTCGTGGCCGGAGTATAGTAGCGTCTCTCCCGAAGCTAATGTTTTCTGTCCAGCTTGAGTCCAATGAGTTTCGCTGATTCCGAGTATTGTCAAGTTGTATCTCTTCATTTCTGCAGCTATTTGATTTGTCTTCCCGCTCTCCCACATTGTTCGAACATTCCATGTACCTATAAAAATATTTGCTCTGGTTGTTAGAAGGGGGGGCATCGGCCTCATGACTTCCGAAGAATTTCGGCTTTCATCATGAGGCGTCATATATCCTCCCACTCCCAGGGCAGAGTTTAAATGGTTTAAATGGTTTATCTTGTTTAATCTGGTTTGCGTTTTTTTAGCAAGTTTGGGTTTTTACGGGATGAGGGTGCTAGCCCCATGCCCAACCCTCCTCCTTTACCCGGGCTTGGGACCGGCAGTAACCCTAGGAGGGCTACAGGCGGAGTTATATATATATATATATATATATATATATATATATAATTATACATACATACTTATACATGAGTTCAGCCGGCATTTATCAATTCAAACACAGTTTTGTAGTTGATCAACACAGATATGATACATTTTTTATTTTCAGGATTCCTGAGCTGGATCTCCTGCAAAAATCACTTGTTTATCATATCATAAAAAGATTTGATCTGATTAGAAGGTGTATATTTATATGAGTAAAATTTACAACATTCACTCGTGTTGAATACTGTAGTTTGTAGGCTCCTAAATCACCCTTACACTTAACTTAAAGTCGCCGTTATTTGGTACATCGTAGTTACTTCAGTGTAAGTATCCACATGGAGTTGTAGAAATGTGAAGCAAATAATTGCTTTAAAAAGTTTTTTTTATCTTATTATGAAAGTCTTGACTGGTGGAGTTCAGACTTGTCGGTAGTGAGACAGCTATCACCAATGACAATGGGTGATTGTCGCGCTATATATATCACAAATTGTTGGAAGTGGGAATTCTACCGTTGTATGCCGACCCGGTGGTGCAGAGGGTTATGCCGTCGCCGTCGACCCGAAGCTCCTGGTATAGAATCTGAGGCCCGCATTGCTGAGGGGTCCCACACTAGAATGAAACAAATGTCCAGTGCTCCCTGGTTTCCAATGGTGCCCTACCAGCATCAATCTGTAACATATCCAACCAACTAAAAATACCTGTATCTACAAACCCCCTTCCCCAAGTTTTCCACATTTGTCATTGTTAATGACTTTATTGTTTAACTACGTTTTCACCAAATTTCTTTTTGAAGTAATGTAGTTGCTTATACGCTTCTAAAGACATTTATTTATCTTAATTAGTTCTTGGGCAGACAATAATGATTGACAAAAGAGTGCATTAGAATCATGAGTTCTATTCGTGTCATTCCGTTGGGTAAGTTGGTCTGTAAATTACTTATGGCCTTCATTTTTATTAACAGGTGCTGGACAAGATGTAGGTAGAAGTTGCATTCTCGTCACTATTGGTGGTAAGAATATTATGTTTGATTGTGGAATGCACATGGGTTACAACGACGATGTAAGTTTCCTTCATTATAAGCATCAGTTATCATATCACTTTAGAGGAAATTTCCTGATTTCACTTACATTACCGACAAAGGAGGTCTCAATGAGTACTTGGATTGCGTAATTATTAGGTTTGTTTACCTACCTAGCTTTTTCACATCTTTTGTCGTTAGTCACTTCCATCTCGATCACTGTGGTGCCCTTCCCTATATGACCGAAGTAATCGGTTATGATGGTCCAATTTATATGACTCATCCCACCAAGGCTATTTGCCCAATACTTTTGGTAAGTACCCTTTTTATCTCATCCTTATATATTTAGGAAGATTATCGCAAAATTAATGTTGAGCGACGAGGTGACCAAAACTTTTTCACTTCCGATATGATATACCGATGTATGTCAAAAGTCAAATGCGTTTACATACATCAAACAGTCAAAGTAACTGCACTAATTTTTAATTTTAAGTGCTCTAAAAGGTAGATGATGAACTTGAAATACAGGCATTTTATGCTGGTCACGTTCTTGGTGCAGCAATGTTTCTTGTACGTGTAGGGACAAAATCCGTCCTATACACCGTAAGTTAGTTCCTACAGATAACTAAAATTCCTTAGGGTGATTATAATATGACACCCGATAGACATCTTGGAGCAGCTTGGGTTTCTCGTTGCCGTCCAGATCTTCTTATTACGGAAAGCACTTACGCAACGACAATACGTGATTCAAAGCGTACAAGAGAACGGGAGTTTTTAGAAAAGATTCACGCTCGTGTTGAGGCTGGAGGCAAAGTAATTGTTTCATTCGTTGTTGCATTGATAGGTCCTAATTCCTGTCTTTGCTCTAGGTAGGGCTCAAGAACTTTGTATATTGCTTGAAACATATTGGGAAAGGATGAATATTTCTGTCCCAATATACTTCTCTATGGGAATGGCTGAAAAAGTAGTTCCGTAGAATTCCAGCGGCCTAATGACCGTTTTTCTAGGCTAATGAATATTACAAATTGTTTATTTCATGGACAAACCAAAAAATCAAGGAGACATTTGTAAAGAGAAATATGTTTGACTTTAAACATATAAAGGTAGGTAGATTTTACTTGATTTCTCTATTGGAATGTGTTTTAAAATCATTTACGAATTTGAAGACACCGTATGTTTCTACTAGATTTCCGTTCAAAATAAATCTGTTATTCACAAATAACCTATTTCTTCCAAAGTCATCCCTCCTGCCGCGTTTACATGGAGTCACAATATACAACTGGTCACTGTTTTTATTCTTCTAAGTCCATTCAACCTCTTGTTTAATCATGATAGGTTCACCCATGGTACACTGTTTAAGGTGAACTAGTAGTAACGTGCAGACAGCGAAGTTGTAAATCCATTATTATCGCTATAGTCATGGCATATGTTGCATTTAATCATTTAATCGGCCTTAATCAGATACTGTTTGTTAAAAAAGTAGTTTGTAATGAATGTCATTGGTTATAAGACTAAGATATAGTACCAACACATGAAGTCAAAGCTGTTGACCCAGGTCGGGTATGCAATTATAGGCTGTATAATTGAAATCTTAAAAGAGATAGAAACTATTTTTTTGTATATGTCAGTGGATATAATGTAGATTTAATAATGACACCATTGCTGTGTATATACTGTTCAGTGTTGAAAGTCGTGTTGCTTCTTGTTCACTAATCACTTTCAATTCTCATTGGGTGTTGCTGAATTGTGCTGAAATCACAACTATGTTGTGTCGACTTTGATTTCTGATTAGTCTATTTCAAATCGGACTTTTACAATGTAGCAATTTATTTAGATAAAAATCGTAATACTATCATGCGAAAAAATGTGCAACGCAGTTACTACAGCTTTCAATTTCAAACCACATATAATGTTCCATTATAGAGTTACATCATTTTTAGGACTGTACCAAGTGAATTATGATAGGTCAACAAGTATTCGGCTAGTCATGTACAACGTAGGACCTTGCCCATGTCCATCGTTCCAAGTTGCCACTTCTCAGCAACATAGCCAGATAAACACTAAATTACAGTGAAAGAAATGATTGCACCAGTGGTAGTAAACAAAAAGTGTGGATATACAGAATATGACACACGAAAAAAGAATTAGTTCGTGAGAAGAAATATATAACATAATTTTAGGCTCATGATTCGAGGGAATACAAACAGTGAATACACCTGTGTCACTGTGACCAATTCTCAGTCATGTCACTCAACATCCACAACCACTGGTCATGATGATCGCATTGACCCCAGCAAAATAATTTGCATCTACCAACACGTCTCAGACAAGTAGTTACTGACTTCACGAACTGATGCCATATTCCCATTTGACTGCCCCTAACGTTCTTACATCCTACTTTAATATCAGTCAACATCACGTATCGAGGTAAACGGTGGTTCGGCATACATAACACATGTTCCAACCACCTCAGTCCATGAAGATTCACAACCACATCAACTGATTTATCATATTTCTCCAATACCTGGCTCATAACTTCACCACTACTTACCCGGTGATCCCAGAAGATATAGGAGAAGTTTCCAAGACACCAGTGATCAAATCCAAATAACTTGTGAATGCTATCTACTCTAAATGGTCACGTTTCACATCGATGCAGCAAAACAGAACGGACTAACACGCAGTATACTCGTCCTTTAGTTGGTAGATGGATAGATATCCCGCCTATGCCATAGGTGGTGCAAGTTAGCTAAAGCCAAACGTGCTTCATGAATCCGTGCCGAGATTTCGCCAGACTTACAAGATAAGCGAAGTAGCAAACTACATTACCTCTCTTCATTTCATGTGTTGACTCAGTCCTGGAGCAACAATTTGCATTTAGAGTAGTATGTGGTGAAACGTATCCCGAAACATACTTGCATTGTTGCTCAACGCTGTCAAAAGATTACATTTTATCAGTGTCTTCAACAAATAGGGCTGTATCGTTAACAGATTCTAGGTCAATCAATTGACCTGAAATTCCGGACGATGAGAGCATAGTTTTTAGTTGTTAATAAGTATTTGCTTATTATAATTACCTGTCATCCATCTCTTCCAACTTTTGGTCAGCGCCACACTTTGGTATTCGAAATGGCTAGTATGGCATACTTAAGTCACCAAATGCGTTGTTGATATCAAGAACTTTTACCTTGAAATCCTTACAGGACTCAGTCTACTATTAAAATAGCCACTAAATTAAGATGATGTATTTGATTTCACTTGGTCCTTATATTTGTCGGCATTGTAGCTTGACACCTATATTTGATTCTGTTCGAGACTCGTTAACTGGGTATATCCCAATATTGACTCAAATCCTACCACTATCACGTTAGACAGTATTGTCCACTATAGTATCAAATCACGATAGCCTCCTCTTGTTTAACGACCATCGTCTGTAATTACAGCTCGACATTCCTTATTTTTGATACACAAGAACGATCTTATCATTTACTGCTGCACACGGGGGTATGACTGTCTGTAGTAATTTCTAATTTTCCTCCAATCTAAAAAGCCACCAAACTAACAAAACACGGTCAGTATTATAAGCTTTCTAATACTAGTCAGTTTGATTTTCCAATTTCTGTCCAAAAGATAATTCAATTTTTCACCTCTTTTCCATCATATCTTTGTGCCTATCGTCTTTTAGGTCAAGAAATTGGCATAAATGCCATTAATTACATTGATTTTTAGACTTCTGGTTCATGTTCCTAGTTTGTTAAACGAATACGAACATTTATGTTAGATGGTCGGAGATAACTGGCAGCTATTCCTGGACGTAGGTTTTATGTCATCACTCGATAGGGTCAGATCAACACTAGGTAAACATGATATCGGCCACTACTTGTCAACTTCCTCAAAATCGCAGATACGCCTTGCTGATGAGTACCAACTAGCTCGAAACTTAGGTCCATGAATTTCTGTCGACTGTTTCCAGTTACCTAATCTCAAAACACAGTGTACGAGTGTTGAGTCACTGTAATTAGTGACCACACAATTTGACCAATGGAATTTGATCTGCACTAAGGACAACCCAAAGGTAGTATTGTACACCGCTTAGTGACCCATTATTGTGATTCTGAACATTTTAACCCGAATCACAATTGTTTAGCTACTCTCCTCCTTTTTTTTAAATATGGTTATCATTAAAATACTAATAATGGTTCATTTCGTTATTTTCATTTGAAATAGCCGCTTGGTCAAGGAACAGTTGATAATCCTGGACCAATGGTAGTCTTTGCCACCCCTGGTATGCTTCACGCTGGACAGTCTTTACATATATTTCGTAAATGGGCTTCAGATGAGCGAAATATGGTTGTAATTCCAGGATATTGTGTTGCTGGGACTGTAGGTTACAAGGTTTGTGTTCGTTTTTATACTACTTTTATTAGAGCTTATTAAAACAGGGTTGCTATCCTTAGAACAATATTATCAAACCAAAATAAATATATTTTGTTTGAAAACTTCCCATGATCTATAAGCAGCTTAGTGCCACAAGAAATTATTGGATTTGAAATAAATAAATGATTTACTTTAACTAAAGTCTAAATTAAAGTTTAATGGTTAATAACTTAACGCTAATTTAGGAGGAAAGGCACCGAAGCCAATCTATTATTTATAATTCAAAGTTAAAGTATATCATTCAATAGGTGTTTATCGTTCTATTCGTTGTTTTTGGGGTGTTTCATCAAAGACTGACCTTAAGCAACCACTGAAAACCTGGAGGTACTGAACAGATGTTTCTTCCCAATATACGGTTCCTTCTCAGTCCACACCCAAGACCTTCAGGCTATATAAACTTTGAATTTCATAGTTTCCACAACATCCAATAATATTCGTTGTTTCTTTTTCCCTTACGGAAAATTATTGCTATAATATGACTATTGTCTTATTTTTTGCAGATTTTAAATGGAGTTAGGCGTCTTGAATTTGATAAACAAGTTTTAGAGGTCAAAATGTCTATTGAATACTTATCATTCTCAGCTCATGCAGATGCTCGTGGTATTATGCAGTTAATATCTCACTGCCAGCCCAAACATGTAATGCTGGTACACGGAGAAGCAGTTAAGATGGATTTTTTAAAATCTAAAATTGAACAAGAGTTTGGTTTATCATGCTCAAAGCCTGCTAATGGTGAGATTGTCCATGTAGAAACAGAGCAACAGTTCATCGTTGAAACTTCGAGAGAATTTCTTAATCAATCTTATCGTAAGCTTCTTTCTTGGTGAAATTTTATTTCGCTTAAAATAACCACTTTGATATAAAAGGTATTATGTAGTTGCCTTTTTTATACTCTGACTATTTAATACAATGCAAATTTCGCAAGTACTTGTTCGCTTATCTACAAATTAATATCTAAGTACAGATCTACATACATGGCATAATATTGTCAAGGCACCTTTTTTTCAACATCTTGAACTCAAGTTTACTCAGTTTGTCATATTGTTCGCTTAAATACTCTATAGATTTTTAGCGATATTATCTGGCTTCACATACTTTTTGAAGGAACTTGTCCCCTTAAGCAATTTGATCAAAAAAATTTATATTCTTCATTACGTCAAGCTTTATGTAAAATAGTTGTGGCTCAGTGGTGATGACACTCTAATTACAACCACGACGTCTCAGTTTCGAATCTAGTCCCACGTTTCACTTAGGAAACTGAATAGACTTGCGCTTATAATGTGGCTTGAATTTGTATCGATTAAGATAAGTAAATGTAAAATATCTACGATAAATTGCGTTAGCATTGCTTGCGTTTTTTTTAATTATTTTCATTTGTTTACCTTCAAAAGTAATGTTAAAATCAGCTGTTGGTTTTACTTTCCCCTAAAAACATATTAGATTTAAAATATATTCGTATTAGTCATATTCATTCCAACAAGTTGAATCAAAATGCTATTTTTAATGATTATCATCAATAATATTCGGATGGCTTTTCTATATGATTTTAGATTCAGATGACCCAAATGAGCCATTGGTTAAACGTTCTCGATTTATTCAGGGTGGAATTCAAATTGAACCTGATGTAGGTTTACTATTTTTTAAAACTCAATACTTGGACATCTTGCGCTCATAAATGGTATACCGCTTCCTAACTTTTTAAGTGCTTTTTTAAACTACTAATAAGTAAACAAACAGCATTAATTAAAATATTATTGCAATTTTAGCGCCTTCGGCTCCTAGTGTCACAACCCTTTCCTCTAAGATAATCCTTTTATAGTCGTTTCTTATCCTTGAGTATTAATTAAGTCGCATCCCCTTTAATAACATCACTTTATAAACTTATCAGTTGTACTCTAACTGATAATGTAAACTATTCCCTAGTTCACTTAAGTGTCCATATCTTCCGTGGACGTTGTTATGAACTGAAACTGAACAGTTTCCGTTGCTATGTATGCATCCTGGGCAGATAGCCTCAATGTAGCAGTATTTTAGAAGTACAATTAGAGTTGGGTTGTGACTTATAAGTGGGATCCAGGATGCTATTTTTCTATTTGGGATAGCTGTTTCGAAGAACTCTGCTTAGGATACCCATATAACAGCAGGAATCAATCAGTTTTAGTCTATAACAACATCAACAGGAAGATACAGACACAATGAAATCATGTATACACACTCGTTACACAAGTGTGGCTGTTTGGACTTAGTTACTTAGTTGTAAACGTGGTGGTATGTGACATTGAGCTGAGTTCAGGTCCAAGTGTGAGAACCGACACTGGGATCCAAATACGTCCAGCTGACTAGTCCCAATCAAAACAAAACTTAACCTGAGTTTTGCTTTCCATCTGCAATTGAATTCTAATTATTCTTTAATTAAGGTTGCATTTTTGAATCAATTTTTCAATGCATATACTCTTATTTAGTAGGTTGGCACTCAAGTAGCTAATTAGTACTTTACATTTGTTACTATTTTCTAATTAGTGGAGTCATAATCAACATGGAGCACAGCATAATTACGCTTTAGCTATATTTTCTATGCTATTTTTGTATGATGAGTAAAAATAAACGAGATCAATGGTAATGACGTTGAAATGACGTAGTTAGATATTAAGAATATGACACGATGAGAATGAATGATAAAATATGTAGGAGAGAATACTGTATTCGAATTATGGAGAAAAATATGAAATGAATCCATCTTAGTCACTCACTGATTTTCAGCCATGTCACCTAAACGTAATTACACATGAATGAAATTAATGGACGTTCATACACGTGTGTATACATAGTGTACCGATTTTATTTTAAAATGTAGAGATTTATTCGCGAATGAGGAGACATCAAAACGATAGCTCATTGGCTAAGATGTTCATCCTCCAGTCATAGAGTTGTAGATTCCAACTCCGCTCTATCTACTCTGGTTCAGGCAACTGGCTAATATGACCATTTCTCGCACTTTGTGTAGTTCGACATTAAGTACACAAATATGTACCCGGTTAATGAGTTAATAATAATGAGTTCTTTCGACGAGCTATCGAGTAAATAATTTTATTTCTATGAAAGATATGTCTTCAGATGTTGAAAACTCTGGTGCAATTTTATTTTCTTTAACCCTAATAAATTATAATGTCACATGTAGTTACCGGTTACTATGATTCGTGTAATGTTGTTAGAAATCAACTGACCCAACTTGTGACGATAACTGTAGTACTCTTATCGATAATAGTAATCGGAATTAATAGTGTTCATTAAAACTTGATGACAGCCATGATAGGATATATGAAGTGAAAACAGTCTGCGAAGTGGTCAAACTAAGTAGTAATCCAGACATTCTTACAGATAATAATACATTATATTTGATTAAGAAAAAAGAAAATAGTCTGTTGAAGTCATACTAACTGTAACCTGATATTGAGTAGTTTTATTGTTCTTATTTTATCCCGTCTATTCTTTTAGTCAACTCCTAAATTACTTGATCGTGCTTCACTTTTGGCCTCCTTAAATTTGAAAGAACATGTGATGCGATTTACTTCAACGTTTGTATTTTCCTCCTCTTCAAATCTCACTACTATTTTGGATAAATTTGTCAAATTATGTTCAAGGTAATCGATTTTTCTATGTGCATACATGATATTATGCGCTAAATTCTGCTTATAACAAAAGATCCATGGTTTATACATCTTCGTAATATACTACTACATCGGGTATACTTAATAGCGATTAGCTATACATTTTCGCTAGGATTAAGCAGTATAGTTTTGACGAAAATGGTTTGAAGATAGACAGGCTTTTATCCATTGGGGAATCATTAAAAAGTACTAAGATCTTAGGATAGCTGTTCTGTGCTTGAGACTCCGCAACGTTGCTTGCACACGACACTATACAAGATCGATTCCATTAACCTTCAGCTATTACACCAAGTACTAGTTGTTATCCGTCTATAGATGTCCATCCCATTCTCCACTTTTATTATATTCTTAATTAGATTCCAGCCAGTCAGTCGGTTACAACGTAGAACTTGGTACATGCGTACATCAGTTCAAGTTGCCATACCTCAATTAGCAGATAGAGATTAAATCGTCGGATCAAATCCCAGAGGAGGGGAGTTAGTAACAAAGTTAGTATTAATGGAAAGGAATAGAGATCGCAGATAAGGTTTAGGAAAATATTATTCAGTAAAGTAAAAATTATGATAAGTTCAGAAACTTAGAATTTGGAAAAAGACAAGGAGTGGGTGCACCTGCGCCATTCCCAACGATTTTGAGCCATATCACCTAAAGTCTTTAACCATTTGTGGCAATCATCGCGTGGACCCCAACCAGGTAGTCTGCACCTATTAGCATGGCTCAGCCCAACTGTCAATGAGTTCATTGACTGGTGCCGTATTTTGGTTTGTCCAACCCTAGCTTTCTTCCAGCCTACTCCCACACCAGACAACATTGCTCGTCAAGGTAGGCGGTGGTCAGGCATACGTAACACATGTCCTAACCACCTTAGTTGATGGAGATTTACTACTTCATCAATAGACTTACCGTATCTACCTAGTACTCTATTCCTAACCCACGTATTGCTTAGTCGGTGGTCCCAGCAAGCATGAGCAATGCTTCGAAGACATCTATGATCGAATACTAAGAGTCTACGAGAATCCTTTGTCCTTAATGGCCACGTTTCACATTCATTAAGTAAAATGAACCAAACTACTGCGCAGTAAACGCGTCCTTTGGTCAGTAGTCGGATGTCTCGTCTACACAACAAGTGACGCAAATTCCCAAAAGCTAATCGGGCCTTATGTATACGAGCCGAAATTTTAGCAGACACCTGACCGTCAGGACTGATGAGGCTCCCAAGATACGTGAAGCGGCTAGCACATTCAACTGATTCACTCCCTATCACTAACTTCGGTGCCGAATAAAGCCAATCCTAAGGCAACATTTTACATTTGGATGGGGAGAATCGTATCCCAAACATCCTTACATTTATGTTGAAGGTAGTCAAGAGATTCTGTTGTTTATAAGCATCTTCATCTAAGAGAACTATGTCATCTGTATATTCTAAGTCAGCAAGTTTATCTCCTGGAAGGAGGTCAACCCCGGAGAAGTCAGACGATAACAATGTTAATTCTAATAGTATGTCAATGATAAAATTAAATAAAAATGGGGAAAGCGGACAACCTTGACGAACACCACTTGAGGTAATCAGTTCTGATGACAATCCTCCATAAGCTCTGACTCGACATTTGGTGTTCGAGTAGAGAGCTTGTATAAGGTTAGTGTACGCCTTTCAATCACAGACATTACAACATAACCTTACGATCGGTAGAGTCAAACGCCTCCTTAAGGTCAAGGAATACAACTATTGCTTGGCATCTGAAAGTGTGCCTATGTGTCCAGAACCTGGCGAAGTGTGAATGTTTGGTCTATACAGCCACGTTCAGGTCTGAAACCACCTTGGTTTTCTCGAGTTTGCTCTTCACGAGGTTTAGTTAGACGTCAAAGTATTATTGAAGCTAATAATTTAGACACTATATTCGTTAAGCTGATTCCCCAGTAATTGTCACAAGAGGACTTTTGTCTTTTCTTATAGATTGGGACGATTAGTGTTCGAGACCAGTCACGTGGGATTACGTCCAGTTCCCAGATTCTAGCCAAGATCCAGGTTAATCTCACTGCTAAGACTGGAGCACCATCTTTAAGTATCTCAGGGGTTAAAACCATCAGGTCCTGCTGCTCTCCCTCGCTTTAGATTCCTGATAGCCTTCTCAACCTCACTAGAACTTGGGGGACCAATATTAATTTGCCATTCAGATTGCTTGGGAATGGTGGGCAACTTGGATGAGGCCAAGGGCCAGTTAAACTGTCCTCTAAAGTGTTCTGCCCATCGGTCCAACCTCCTGGATTGATAGTGAATAATGGTCGCATCCTTATCTGAGATAGTTCCATTCACAGTCGGATTTCTGATACCCGTTTCTTTGATAAGTATGGGCAGCTGTCTACTGTTATCTATTGCCGCTGCCTTTGCCATCTCTTCAGCTTTTGCCATCCACCACTGCTCACGATCATTGCGTAAGCTTTTAACTAGCTTGTGTTTAAGTTACTTTCGCTGTTTAACTTTGGAACTTAGTGCTATCCCTACATCAGCAAGGCCTCTAATGGTAACGGTGGGGTATCCGGAAACACGAAGGGTGAACCGGACGGGTTCTTTATTTTGGCAAGGTGAGGTCAAGTGAATGATTTTACTTGGATCCTGTATATGCGTTTCAGAGACGCAGCAGACATCGATGAAGCGGGAATCTAGGATCATAACTAAGGAGGTTTGTTGTCCTATTTGGCATAAAGTTCGAACGTTAAAAGCTGTGATATATAGTTTAGTGCGAGGTTTCAGGAGACCAGGGATAACGTTTCGTGAACTCAAACCATTAACAACAGTGGCGTGAGGTGATTGAGTTATGTTATATGGGTTAATTGTGGGGATAATAGAGTTATTAAGAGTTGATGTTGGGATTTGACCCCGAACAAGATGATCTGGTGTGCTGTTAGAGGTACGAGGGCGGTTGTCACTTCCTGGCTGCCCAACACCATGGAAGCATATTGCTTCTTGAGGTACCTGAAAAGGAAATGGGATTAGTATTAGTCAGTGTGACCCGGGAGAGCGATCTCAGAGCCCAAGTGGCAACTGCTTGAGGCCGATCACGCACGACCTTGTTGTGGGATGCTTTCGAAGTGTTAGCTCCGTTCTTTTGAAGGCCTTACTGCCGGAGACGGAAATCCGTGGAGTAAGGTGAGGTGTGGCATTTTTAGGGTCGACCTTTTCTAACCCCTTTCTTCCGTTAAGAAGGCAGCATCGCTGCAGACGCTGTTTATCCGAGGGAAACACCTTACTACTGTCACATCCTGCTGCAGTCAGCAGTACGACTTCGTCCTCACATCTTAAGTTGCTGCCTTAAGTCTTGCCGTTCTCCAACAGACCGGCTTGGCATAGTAGGACCTAGAGGAACATGCGTTCTAGCCAATATACCTCTGTCGGCTCATCATGATAGGCAAGCCCGACCACCACGTCAAGGTGGCAACTATGGTCGGGATCTATCACCAACTATTCTTGTTCTTATCATATGATTTTTCCCTTCTTTTTACAATATGATCATTGCAGCTTTTATGGTGTATTTGTTAGTCTTGCATATATCTTTGGAAATGTACAGTTTTGTTTGTTTGTCTTGGATTAGAATGACATAACTCCCTACCTATTTATGATTATCTACAGTTTTTAATGAAACTACCTTTGAAATAGACAATAGTTTCCAAGTGCCTATCCTATTTAATAATTATTTTGTCTTCGTTTATGACTAGTTTTAATATATTCCTGCAGGTCCTAATTTTCTTCTGTTTCCTGCGGAGTTTACCAAGTTCGGAGCGAGAAAGTTACTAACGTATGATAATGAATTATAATTTTTATGCATCACAGCTTGACTAAAGCTGAAAATGTCGATCACTGATGTTCCTTGAGGTGTTAGTATTGTCAGTATCTAACATACATAAAACATGGTATGTCCAGTCATATAGACAGGTCTTGTTTCAACTTGATAAACAGAATTTGATGAACTCGATATTGGTCACTACTCTGTGGTTAATAAATGTAGTTAAAGCGATAGCTGTACCAAGTATAGATTGTCTTAGTGGCTAAACCACTTACCTAAAACCGTGGGTATTAATTTTAGAGATCACAGCGTCTGCTTAAGTCTGGTCTTCAGGCCAATACCACTGGTCCTCATACAAAAAGTGTGGTTTTAGCCTAGTGTATAAACCCGTACTTGGTAAACAAATTACATTATTGGCTAACCCGTCACCTATGACTATCTCAAATGGTCTCGTTTGTAATAATAATAATAATAATTTTTTTTAGTTGGTCATTCTAAATAGGCTTTAGTTATACAGCATGTTGTCAAGTAATTTAAGCATAATGAGCATCCACTTGAACTAGTATTTAGATGGAAGGTGGTCTCCGGCTGTTTCCAGTGAGCTATTCGAACCGAAACTGACATTGTATGACTATGATGTATGCGTCGACTGATCACTGGGTAGTGACCAAATATCATATCAAGTTCTTCATAGTTATGGTCGAATCTTATTGATCAAATTGCAATGTGGCCGCCAGTCTATGACCAGACGTCGAAACTATGTTGGGATTACAGGTAGGTACGCCTTCCTGACGAGTGCTAAGTAGCACGAAACCTATGTCTAGGATTTCCTGCTGACTACTCTCAAGAATTACTTCCCATCTCACATAGTGCCGGCGATGTCGAGTTACACAGTGGCCATATTGTAACTTGGTCGATAGAATTTGATCAGGATTACGTACGACTTGATAAACATGACATTGATCACCAGGTAGTTTCAATGCGTTTGAATAACCTAGCGGCATTCCATATGACCAGTTTCTAAATATACTTGCTTATAAACTACATTTGTACTATTAGCGTCAATTACTAAAAATGTCGGTTTATAAATTCACATTTTAGTCTCGGACACTGAATGATTCATTTCCACTGTACTTACATTCAAGGTCAGACTAATAAATATTCCAAAAGGTGTAATGACTATATAGCACAATGGCGTTTGTCAATAGTGGTATTATTACTATTAACACATTTATTGTTGTCTCGTCATTCACATACACTTGAACTTAAGTTTTATGAACCATAGTAGCTAATTGGAATATTTTAATAATTATTATTGTTTAGTTACAATAATCAATACACTAGTGACTAACTTCAGGATTTTCCTAAAGTTCTAGTTAGTAGTGGTGACTGATGGAGTTTGGACTTGGGAGTGAGACAGTTTCCCCACCGAATAATCAACTCTTGGAACCTACTACAATCAAAAGTGGTGTAAACGCCCTTAATTGACTTGTTCATTTGATGATCAGACACTCACAGAAGCTTACTAAAAAAGGACTAATACATTCCTCTGTCCTTCTGTTCCCCAAAACATAAATCTGAATGTTGATGTAAACAACCTTTGAGTCACATTTTTCTTATGTGTGTGAAATGGTCAATCAGTCATTCATAATTGATGTACAGCCTGGCACAGGTATACGTTAGACTAAATTGCCATACTAAATCAGCGTGACTAGACGAGACGAATGGCAATTACGATAATATAACAGCAATAGTGGTGAGAATAGCTAGCCTTTAAGGATATGGTTTGAGAAGAAGGAATGCAAATGTATGTATGAAGGATTACCTGAACTCAAGATAGATTAGGTCGATTCTAAGCCATGTTACACATGTATACAACCACTGATGGCGGTTTTTTCGCAGACCCTGATCATTCAGTCTGAATCTATATACATGGCTCAGTTCAACAGCCTACGGTTTCATAGTTTAACTGTTTCCTTGCAACTTTCTCCTACTCTTTCAAGCATTACACAGGAAGCTAGGAGATATTTTGGTATACATGACACACGTCTTAATCACCTCAATCTATGAAGATTCACAGCCTTATCAGCTGATTTTCTATCTCTGCCTAGTACTCCATGTTCAATCTCATCATTCTTTACGCTGTGGTTCAAACATTGTTGGTCAATGCTTCAAAGGTACCCGAAATCAAAACCTTGAGCTTACCCACGTCTTCTACTTTCATAAGCCATGTTTCACCTATGAAAACTTGTGACGTTACTTAATCATCTAAATCAGATCATGCTGAATGGGATTCTAACCTATAACCTATTGGTTATAATATCTTAACCACTGGACTTTTCACTAAGTGATATACTATGTCTTAATTTATTGCTAATGTGCTTTCCTAGTTTCTCTATACATTCCAACTGAGCTAAACATTTGTTCAGATTTATAACCTACATAAATGTTTCGTATTCTGAGCTCAACTGACGTTTATCAACTATTCTTATATCGTACTGAACATAATAAATGTTTTCTGTTTAACTCGAAATATTTTCAACTTATGAAATCAATAATTCATTTACTCTCAATGTAATTTATACACAGATTATATGAGATTATGATTCAAATGAAACTAGATAACCGAGAATCGATATAGAATCAGTATTTTCATAAATGAAATATAGTGCTTCCTTCTAAAGATGCCAATAAAATTAAAATCACAAGGTACAATCCATAGCTGAATTTGTAGTTTAAAAATCCTACCTGTCAAAATTATAGAGAAAATGTTTAACTCAAGTGAATGCTTTTTGGTTGTGTTGTGTTCTTGAAGCTTGATCGTTTAATTACGAAGATTTTGTTGTTCTAGAAAACGTCATCTGAGCTCACTGTTGCACAGGAGTGAGTTGTGTAGTTATTCTACAAGCCTTAAATAAACCTACTTTAATGGTTGTCTTTTAATGTTTTATCAGGTTTGTATGTTGTTCAACTTCTGGCCTAGTTGTTGGTTGGGCAGCCATTCACGAACAATTTCACTTGAGCAGATTAATGTATTTCATAACCGAGTGCATTAAGCTATTTGTTTGTGAAGTCCATAGAAAAGAATTGAAATCAATTGTTAAAGACTTCACATAATACTATATCTTAGAGTCATTTCTTATAGCCCTCAGCAGGATCACTAGATTCTATCCTTTTAATGGAAATTTCTATTAGTGAATTAAAACTTCAAAACCTTTTTCTACACTTTTCTTATTCTCCTGTAATTTTACACTCTCAAAGAATGTAATGAAGAGCGATTGGATTTACTACTAATCAGTAGTTATTAATGTGTTACTTAGCACTTAGTTACTTAGTACAAGTTACCATACCAGAAGAACAAAGTACAATTAGCATAACAAATGAACCGAACCAACAATACCATATGTAGTGATAAAACAGATCTAACATAGAGCATGTAGTTCAAAGAAGGCGTAAAATAATATCGAAGCTCAATACCTAAAGATGATGAACTAGTGCTACTGTACTACTGAAGTTGATCCTTAGTTATGTTACCCTAGGTCTTTAACAATTAATCACAATTGTCTGACGAGCCTAACTAACAAATAAACCGGCTCTAGGTGTTCTTAAACTCATCCAGCAGTCACACTCGAAGTGTGAGCTAGTGGTACTACCTGGTTGCCTAAACCAAAGTAGGTGGGGTGATGCTCAAACATGCTTCGGACACACCTCTCCAACAGTTCAATCTTAATTCTCATATTTTGAGATATTCGACTAGATAATTGGTTTACGAATATATTGTGTTTTTATACACATGCACTACCAGAATTCCCTAGACTTCAAAAATACAATGACAAGATCATCACCATAACTAGTTGTAGGGAGTGAAGCAGCTTGATGTACCGATCACTCCACTTATATTGGAAGTTTCATTGACCCCAATAAGTTGTCTTCCGACGAAATGTCGTGGCAAATCGTAAATCTTCACTTAGTTTTTGTCAACTTACGACACCTATGGTATAGGCGAGACGACCATCTACAAACTGTGAATGTATCCTGCACACCAGTTCGATGTGATTTAATCCACTTTATTGTTTCAATGTATTTGCGCATAGTTCGTAAACTAAAATTTTAACCAAATAAATGAACTAAGCATTTTGTCAATACCGATAAATAAATATTATTATTATGTCATATTCCTAGTTAAAATGTCATTGCCATCAGGTTATATTACATTTTATTAATTAAATGCTTGCCAAAATGCATGTGCGTTTCTGTATAGATTGTTTGTATTGGAAAATGAACTAACATTGATTATTTAATGAAAGTATTGTTCATCATACGCATAACTTTTTATTCACCTCATCAAATCTACTCTTATCGTTTAGTTGCTGGTTTATTTTGCATTAGGCTTACTAAGGTATTAAGCTAATGTCAATTTGATAAACTATATTTGCATTTTTTCAAGGATCAAATATCTGTAATCTGTACTAAAATGTACCTCTTTCGTATATATATATACTTATTACTTTTTAGATGCCTGGAAATTCATGGCTTTTCACTATTATCTGTTGAAATATATTTTTATCCAGAACTTCGTCATTTCACCTTCGGACAACTATATTTTGTTTTCTTGGTTCACATTTCTAAGCATACATCTATACTAAATTCTTAAGTAAACGTAAATGGGAATAGCATGAACGTCCTGAATTCCACAGCTTTGCATTTTTCATCAATAACCCTATATAATAATGCCTTCGTCGTTAAATTCTTTTGTTTTAGTCTTTCACATGATAAACAAATTTACATATTGACCATTTCTGTAGGTATAAATAGCTTGGTTAACGTCCATGTAACCAGTGATTGATGGCATTAAATGATGTGGCTCAAAATTGGATGTAGTCACGTCGGCTGACGTTCATCTCGAAATTCCAAACCAACATGTATCACTTTAGACGCTACCGCCTTAATGTCCACAACAGTTTGTACTTTATGTGATTGCTTTGTTACTAAGATATTTTGTTTTTTGTGGAGGTTAGAGACTAACATACTATGAAAGCCAGTCAAACTCTATTTTATCACTTTTTCTGAATAACATTATTTAATAGTGATAATACTATTGCCTATGTCATATGATTCCTACCTTAAACCAACCGATAGATTGCCCATAGATCCACCGAAACTAGTGCGTAACCAAATTGTATGCGGTGATTCAGTGGTCGTATCGGTTTGTGATCCTATGCTTGAAGAATTTGATGAAGAAACTCGTGAACGATCAGTAGCTTTACGCCGTACGTCAAACCTACAGCCAAAAGAATTTGTATGTCATGTAACTTATAGCTTACAGGTGAATTGTTTCTTTACTCATTTAAATTTAATAATGTGTTTACTAAAATATTAGTTTAGGAAACAGTATGTAGGTTATTAGAATTGTTTGCTTTTTATCCAATGCCTCACTGGACATTTGTTCAAGTGAAAATACTTTTATTAGTAAATGATATTCTTCTAATTGGTGTCTGTTGTTTTGAATATCATTTCCATCACTAACTGACACCAACTACAGATCCACTAAAAACCAAGTAGTTATGACTAGCTATCGTATCATAGTTTGGATCTTCTTAGCCGTTATAAAACATGACTTTAACCCAAAATATATCTAAACAGTTCTCTAGTGGTGAGTTTAATCTACGTACTTTTGTCAAATGTATCGACGTTCTCGTTATATCTACTTGGTTAAATGACAAGAAATATCCGTGATTTATTCCTAATTTCTTTACCTGGTGCAGATTCATGTACTTGGCCTCAAATCACATTATTAATGTAAGCGCTAGTGAAACTACTAAATTATCAAACCCAAAGGAGTAGATAGTGTAGAGTTCGGACTTGAAACCTAGTAGCCAAGATTCGAACGCCTTAACTATTAAGCCACTACTCTATTAATCTGGCCATTGTATACAAAACTCCAGTCATATTGTTTTCTCATTTTAAGCATATATACTGTCAGATCTACTTTAAAATAAGTAATTTCGCTTTGTTGAACACTTATTCAGTTACTTCTTTTCTGCATTTTTAGAGTGAAGTCTTAGGAGAGCAACTTATTAAAATGTTCAAGGAACAGGTTGTTGGTATTTAAAGACCCTTATCAATATTGTACAAAATTCTGTATCATTTTTATGCACCTCAGTGATTACGTTTGCTCAAATAAATGAACTTCAGTTGTTAAAAGAAACTGCTGATTCACTTGTGAAAATTTTAAAAGTGTGTATAGAGTTTATTTAGTACCACGTTTGATCTATTACAAATGAATAGTCGATTTTGTAGTTTGTTGTTGAAGAATTACATCATCTATACAAATCCTTACCAACTCTCCATTTAACCATGACTAGAATATGTTATTGGCATTATCGTCCGAAAAAAATTACACTTAAAATATTGAAGATTTAAAAGCTAAGTAGGGATTTTGATGCCCTTGATTTGTAATAGTTTAATTACGACGTCTACTAATGTTTCGTTGGAGCCCAATTCCATAAACTCTTAATCATTTTGCACACTGCAACAATGTTCCTCATACTTGGACTATAAGTAAATACGTATGTATTCGACATAATTGCACGTCTAAAACGTTTCAAATATTTGTGTGTGTATACTCATGATATTAGAAAGACTTTTTCCAGTGCCCTTCGTTTCCATACTTATCTTCTAACAATGCTAACTTTTGCAAGTACATCCTATTTCGGTCATTCAGGTTAAAGGATTGAATTTTCTTATTTAAAGTCTTAACTAATGCTGGTGGTTAAGGACGATTGACAAAACCGCTGAATCTAAATTCCATACTAATTGATATGTGTGAACAAGACGTACCAAAAGTCATTTCTGAGAACTGATGTCCTTCAGATGAGACAAACGCGTAGGTTCTTTTTGGCTTAGTACGGTCCACTATACTATACAGCTAAATTATCTAGGGTAGCCGGATTCTGTGTCTGATTTCCTTGATAATCGGTACGGTTAGTGCGAATCGTTATTTCTGATACTTGTACTTAAATCGGACACCACGATCTATTCTTTCTTAACCCACAGCTACTCCAGAAGACTAGACTTGTCGGAAGATTATATTGTGGAGCAAAGGTACATCCGACGAGACTAGCAAACAATGTTTATATATCTCATGTTTGAAATTGAATAAGTTGATGAAAGTTTACAAATCAATCCTACAAAAAAATCAATACAACACATTTCGCTTGTTTTAATGAACAACTGTATCTTGGAGGATTTTGAATCCCCAACACTTAAGGGATTCTGACCAACATCACAGCCAGAGCCGCATTATTCGTTTCACAATTAACCTCTTGTATTACAGACGTTTACACTTTTCAATCACAGTATTTCCTAATAATCACCTAGTATCAAACGAAGTGTACAGCAACGCTAAATCACTTAGACAATAACTCATTTTCGAATTTGATAAAAACTATGATCTTAACATGAAATTGGTTACTACTAACTAGTCACTTAGTGCGACATTTCAATACGCTTGACCCTGAACATATAATATCAGTTGATTTATTTTCACCGATATGCTTAGCCCCACATAAACAAGTAAACTGACAAATGTAACTTAATTTGATACAACAGCATGTTCCTTAAGCCATTGGTAAACGTAGATCTACTTGCTACCTCAAAGTTGGTACAAATAGACTTATTTCGCGGATGTTTGAAATCCTTTTGTAGAATATAAGTTGCATACCTTTAATGTTCACTTATGGCAAATTTTTACCACGAATTATCTATTTTATTGGATTTTTAAATTGTTTTTGACAAATCTTTGAGGTACAGTTTTCTTAGGAATGTTGGTTTTTTTGTATCAGGACTGAAAATTTGCGTGGTGTAAGATACAAGCTCCTCCTCCTAGTTATAGAAAACCAAATGTAGAAGCCTTTTACTTCGCCATTCATTAGATTTTTTCTGTAAACTAATCCTTTGGGAACTCCATCGAGTTTCATTATCATTAAAGAATGTGGGACGTGTGTTTAGTTGATTTTTCAGCTAAAGATCACGACTTGTCTGACTAAGGCTATTGAAAATCTACGGAAAATGATTCAGACCACACTTATAACCACATAATAGAAGAACCATACACATACAGTTTACACATATTAAAATCGTCGACCGATGTTTTTAACTTTCCATATTCCAAACGAATTATAGAGTAGTCTGTTAGCATCAGTTCAGGGGGGGGGGTTGTAAGATTAGGGAGCTTTCTATCTGCAAACTGTCATTCGTTGCATATCAAAGGTGTTTTAAATTAATATCTTCAAATGCCAACCACACTCCAAACTAAACAATGTAGCCTTTAATGCACGAACCCTTTCTCAAATTTAGCACCAGATCAGTTTGCCTAAGACGATAGAACCTGGCACCATAGGTGCATGCTGTGTCTCTGAAACTCACATACAGTGTCACAGTGTCGTTATTCGCTTGACCTCACCTAACAAACCTGTGAAAGCCGAAAGTAGATTCCAGGAAGAATCAAGGATACGTTTCATCACATACTACTCTAAATGCAAATTGTTGCTCCAGGACTGAGTCAACACATGAAACGAAGACAGGTAATGTAGTAGTTGAGAGCGTTTGCTACTTCGCTTATCTTGTAAGTCTGGCGAAATCTCGGCACGGATTCATGAAGCACGTTTGACTTTTGCCAACTTGCATCATCTATGGCGTAGGTGAGATATTTATCCATCTACCAACTAAAGGACGAGTATACTGCGTGTTAGTCCGTTCTGTTTTGCTGCATCGATGTGAAACGTGACCATTTAGAGTAGATGGCATTCACAAGTTATTTGGATTTGATCACTGGTGTCTTGGAAACTTCTCCTATATCTTCTGGGATCACCGGGTAAGTAGTGGTGAAGTTATGAGCCAGGTATTGGAGAAATATGATAAATCAGTTGATGTGGTTGTGAATCTTCATGGACTGAGGTGGTTGGAACATGTGTTATGTATGCCGAACCACCGTTTACCTCGATACGTGATGTTGACTGATATTAAAGTAGGATGTAAGAACGTTAGGGGCAGTCAAATGGGAATATGGCATCAGTTCGTGAAGTCAGTAACTACTTGTCTGAGACGTGTTGGTAGATGCAGATTATTTTGCTGGGGTCAATGCGATCATCATGACCAGTGGTTGTGGATGTTGAGTGACATGACTGAGAATTGGTCACAGTGACACAGGTGTATTCACTGTTTGTATTCCCTCGAATCATGAGCCTAAAATTATGTTATATATTTCTTCTCACGAACTATTCTTTCTTAACCCACAGCTACTCCAGAAGACTAGACTTGTCGGAAGATTATATTGTGGAGCAAAGGTACATCCGACGAGACTAGCAAACAATGTTTATATATCTCATGTTTGAAATTGAATAAGTTGATGAAAGTTTACAAATCAATCCTACAAAAAAATCAATACAACACATTTCGCTTGTTTTAATGAACAACTGTATCTTGGAGGATTTTGAATCCCCAACACTTAAGGGATTCTGACCAACATCACAGCCAGAGCCGCATTATTCGTTTCACAATTAACCTCTTGTATTACAGACGTTTACACTTTTCAATCACAGTATTTCCTAATAATCACCTAGTATCAAACGAAGTGTACAGCAACGCTAAATCACTTAGACAATAACTCATTTTCGAATTTGATAAAAACTATGATCTTAACATGAAATTGGTTACTACTAACTAGTCACTTAGTGCGACATTTCAATACGCTTGACCCTGAACATATAATATCAGTTGATTTATTTTCACCGATATGCTTAGCCCCACATAAACAAGTAAACTGACAAATGTAACTTAATTTGATACAACAGCATGTTCCTTAAGCCATTGGTAAACGTAGATCTACTTGCTACCTCAAAGTTGGTACAAATAGACTTATTTCGCGGATGTTTGAAATCCTTTTGTAGAATATAAGTTGCATACCTTTAATGTTCACTTATGGCAAATTTTTACCACGAATTATCTATTTTATTGGATTTTTAAATTGTTTTTGACAAATCTTTGAGGTACAGTTTTCTTAGGAATGTTGGTTTTTTTGTATCAGGACTGAAAATTTGCGTGGTGTAAGATACAAGCTCCTCCTCCTAGTTATAGAAAACCAAATGTAGAAGCCTTTTACTTCGCCATTCATTAGATTTTTTCTGTAAACTAATCCTTTGGGAACTCCATCGAGTTTCATTATCATTAAAGAATGTGGGACGTGTGTTTAGTTGATTTTTCAGCTAAAGATCACGACTTGTCTGACTAAGGCTATTGAAAATCTACGGAAAATGATTCAGACCACACTTATAACCACATAATAGAAGAACCATACACATACAGTTTACACATATTAAAATCGTCGACCGATGTTTTTAACTTTCCATATTCCAAACGAATTATAGAGTAGTCTGTTAGCATCAGTTCAGGGGGGGGGGTTGTAAGATTAGGGAGCTTTCTATCTGCAAACTGTCATTCGTTGCATATCAAAGGTGTTTTAAATTAATATCTTCAAATGCCAACCACACTCCAAACTAAACAATGTAGCCTTTAATGCACGAACCCTTTCTCAAATTTAGCACCAGATCAGTTTGCCTAAGACGATAGAACCTGGCACCATAGGTGCATGCTGTGTCTCTGAAACTCACATACAGTGTCACAGTGTCGTTATTCGCTTGACCTCACCTAACAAACCTGTGAAAGCCGAAAGTAGATTCCAGGAAGAATCAAGGATACGTTTCATCACATACTACTCTAAATGCAAATTGTTGCTCCAGGACTGAGTCAACACATGAAACGAAGACAGGTAATGTAGTAGTTGAGAGCGTTTGCTACTTCGCTTATCTTGTAAGTCTGGCGAAATCTCGGCACGGATTCATGAAGCACGTTTGACTTTTGCCAACTTGCATCATCTATGGCGTAGGTGAGATATTTATCCATCTACCAACTAAAGGACGAGTATACTGCGTGTTAGTCCGTTCTGTTTTGCTGCATCGATGTGAAACGTGACCATTTAGAGTAGATGGCATTCACAAGTTATTTGGATTTGATCACTGGTGTCTTGGAAACTTCTCCTATATCTTCTGGGATCACCGGGTAAGTAGTGGTGAAGTTATGAGCCAGGTATTGGAGAAATATGATAAATCAGTTGATGTGGTTGTGAATCTTCATGGACTGAGGTGGTTGGAACATGTGTTATGTATGCCGAACCACCGTTTACCTCGATACGTGATGTTGACTGATATTAAAGTAGGATGTAAGAACGTTAGGGGCAGTCAAATGGGAATATGGCATCAGTTCGTGAAGTCAGTAACTACTTGTCTGAGACGTGTTGGTAGATGCAGATTATTTTGCTGGGGTCAATGCGATCATCATGACCAGTGGTTGTGGATGTTGAGTGACATGACTGAGAATTGGTCACAGTGACACAGGTGTATTCACTGTTTGTATTCCCTCGAATCATGAGCCTAAAATTATGTTATATATTTCTTCTCACGAACTAATTCTTTTTTCGTGTGTCATATTCTGTATATCCACACTTTTTGTTTACTACCACTGATGCAATCATTTCTTTCACTGTAATTTAGTGTTTATCTGGCTATGCTGCTGAGAAGTGGCAACTTGGAACGATGGACATGGGCAAGGTCCTACGTTGTACATGACTAGCCGAATACTTGTTGACCTATCATAATTCACTTGGTACAGTCCTAAAAATGATGTAACTCTATAATGGAACATTATATGTGGTTTGAAATTGAAAGCTGTAGTAACTGCGTTGCACATTTTTTCGCATGATAGTATTACGATTTTTATCTAAATAAATTGCTACATTGTAAAAGTCCGATTTGAAATAGACTAATCAGAAATCATAGTCGACACAACATAGTTGTGATTTCAGCACAATTCAGCAACACCCAATGAGAATTGAAAGTGATTAGTGAACAAGAAGCAACACGACTTTCAACACTGAACAGTATATACACAGCAATGGTGTCATTATTAAATCTACATTATATCCACTGACATATACAAAAAAATAGTTTCTATCTCTTTTAAGATTTCAATTATACAGCCTATAATTGCATACCCGACCTGGGTCAACAGCTTTGACTTCATGTGTTGATACTATATCTTAGTCTTATAACCAATGACATTCATTACAAACTACTTTTTTAACAAACAGTATCTGATTAAGGCCGATTAAATGATTAAATGCAACATATGCCATGACTATAGCGATAATAATGGATTTACAACTTCGCTGTCTGCACGTTACTACTAGTTCACCTTAAACAGTGTACCATGGGTGAACCTATCATGATTAAACAAGAGGTTGAATGGACTTAGAAGAATAAAAACAGTGACCAGTTGTATATTGTGACTCCATGTAAACGCGGCAGGAGGGATGACTTTGGAAGAAATAGGTTATTTGTGAATAACAGATTTATTTTGAACGGAAATCTAGTAGAAACATACGGTGTCTTCAAATTCGTAAATGGTTTTAAAACACATTCCAATAGAGAAATCAAGTAAAATCTACCTACCTTTATATGTTTAAAGTCAAACATATTTCTCTTTACAAATGTCTCCTTGATTTTTTGGTTTGTCCATGAAATAAACAATTTGTAATATTCATTAGCCTAGAAAAACGGTCATTAGGCGGCTGGAATTCTATGGAACTACTTTTTCAGCCATTCCCATAGAGAAGTATATTGGGACAGAAATATTCATCCTTTTTCAATGTTTCAAGCAACATATAAACTACATCATTTAGTGATGGTATACTTATTGCTGAAGACCTTGTTGTGTTTTTCTTCAATGCTGTAATCCACGGACAAGTAGAATCAGAGTTATTTCTTATTATATATGATTTTCATCTAGGCATTTTTCAATATTTTCTTGAATACATACACACGTTTCCTAATTCACTGACTGAGAATACTGATGTTCCTTAATTTCTATGACAAGTTTGACAGCATAGTTTTAAAACCCATTAGGTCCCTCTATCGTGCTTACAATCGTTGAAGAGTTAGAATGCATCCATTTTGTACGAGAGTGGCTTAGTTAAGTGACCTATTTCCAGGTCTGAAATTGTTGATTATTGTTTCCAGTGTCCTGAGTCCGATTGCTTCCTGGCATCGGTGTACACTGCTTGAATTCTATACTAGGACAAAACAGCCATTTAGTTGTCCATGTATTTCAGTAGTGTCGATCTGTAGTTAATACAAACGATAAAATCAAATAAATTTGTTGCATTCAGTTATTTACGCTATATTCCTGTCCACTTAGAGGATAATAATCAGTACTGCATATTAAAGAATAAGTGACATTAAAGTTATCATTTTAATAGTCTAGGTTATCCACAACCGGTCCTTATGAATATGTCAATGTTGCACAACTTGACATGCTAAATAAAAAAACAGGAATATCGGAAACTAGGGCTTGATGTAAAACTTTTGCACATAACCTCGAACCTTTTTGGCTAATTTTTAACAAATCACGTCATTGTTACCCATCTCAGTTTTCTTTCACTCACTATTTATCGTGATTGCTTAATTTTGATTATATTTATTACCTCTACATTATTATTATTATCGTTACGTGACAATAATAATTACAGAGTACTATTTGATAATGCTTCATTAAATTATTTATATAATACTCCCGAAAAATACGATTTAATCTTTAAGAGTTCGTAAATATCATGAAATCTTACGATTGTTATTAACTGCAACATCATTGCTGTTGTCATAAGCATAATGAGTGAAGTTTTTTTGTTTATTATACTAAAAAAAGAGAATGTAACATATGATTATCATGCATAAAATAGAATTGTTTGACTAATTCTTTTTAAGCATTATTCATGTGTTTGACCTCAGCTAGTTAAGTAATATTGTTGTTCAACACTTGTTACATAAGCATCGATAAAGGAAAATACATTTATGCATGGTAGAGTTGTATTTTCTGAGTTATATTTGTTTCATTAGAAAACTTTTATTTTCGTTCTGGGCAATAACATGAGCGTCTACTTCAAGCAACTATTCAAACCATTTAGAACGGATAATACAACGCTACCAAAAACACCCATTTAAACGCGAATTCTTCTTTATTATATATAGCCTTGTAGGATACAGCTATAAAAGGATTTTCGTGCAGTTATGATGAGTTCTTCATGGTATATTTAAGTAAAAAATTTCTGAAATACTAAATACTTTCCGAAATATTCAAAATAGTTGAGCCTGTTAACTTAAATACAAATACTCCTCCGAAAACAGCTTGTAGCTGGATAGACTTGCAGGCTTCAAGACTACATAATCAATATCACAGATCGCGTATCACTTGGTCGTCTGTTGACTGACCAGTCGACATCTCTACAACTGTCCAACTCATTGGAACATCACTATTACTAAACAATCTAATTATTTTAATGACATCTACAATTAATGAACTTCATTTTGACAAATATTTTCGCAATCTAGATTTTATTATGTAAACATTAGTTTTATGTACACAATTAGGACGCCACTTATTATTCTTCTATAGCACAATAGAATGATGAATATTGGTAAGAAAATACTTATACATCAATGAAAAAGACAATGCAATAATCTAAGTGTCTAAATTCTAGTTCAAGTAGATTTAATATATTTAAATTATTTGACAACATGGTGGATAATCAAGGCCTACTTTCCATATTCCAGATAATGCTCATACTGACTTCTTTGCTTTGTAACTAATGCGAAAGTCGTACTTACAAGTGACTAAAAGAATATAACAGCATTGAATTTTCGGGAATTGGCACTTTCATATTCATTTTCAAGTTTGTAATGTCAAAAATAACTTCAGATGTTTATTCTGAATTCTATAGTTAAACGATACTCATTAAAATTCATAAATTGTCATGCGTTGTATTCGTAGATTTTACTAGTATAACTGCATGGATTAAAATCAAAAGTACTTATGAGTTGCTAATGTATTGTTCTGACAGGAGTTGTGAGGATGTAAAAATTCTGTAATGTAGTAAGTTTGTGAGAATAAAGAATGGTACCTTTTATCAATGGTAGAATTTTTACAGTGTCAATCAAGTCAGTAGTATAAAACCATTGTTTCCCCCTGGTCCTCATAATATATCCATCACCTAGTTTACCGTTAAACCTATTGATTTCAGAGTTAAATTTTATTAGTTAAGATCTAATACGAATAAGGATTGAAAAGGAAGGTTTACAACTAGTCTGTGAGTTAAAAACCGTTTACACTAAAGATCCTCAATCATGATTAAATCTGAAATTTTTATAGCAAACACTGATACATGGTCTCAAAATAAAATGGAACAACTATTTATTGGTTTCAACTGTTTCTACAGTCAATCGCTATTTGTGGTTCGCATTGTCATCGAACTGCGCAAAATATCTATTAAACCAATTCTGTATATTAAATCAGCTTTCAATAAATTACAACAGGAATATTCGTCATTCAGTATACTCAAATAACAGGTTTAAGGAGAGTTTCTTATCAACAATATATATATACTACTTTTGTTAGTAGTTGTTGATGTAAAGTTACGTATACCAGATTAAATAGAAAGAAACTTTTCAGTGCAAACACACATTTTAATATTCGCCATCTGTAGAAATATTCCAATATGACATTACATGAGAAATCCACGTGAATAATAGTAATGATAATATGATTCCATTTTCATCAGCAACATATAGGGTGTACGACTCATCACATTACATGGTTAACAAATAATATGTTAAATAAAAACAACATTAATTAAAATGTTGCTGAATGAATTGCAACAAATTTAAGCAATAATGTAGTCAGTTGGTTATTCAAGTAATTAATATTACTTACAGTTTATTTATGACTTTGTGACTATTATTATTAATGTGTGTACAAGTCAAAATAGAAGTACAAGAAAACAAATTTCCTTCTCCAAGTTTATCCACAATACTAAGTTAGAAATCATTTAATTGAATAAATAGTATTGCCCTCATAACGTATTCACATTTATTTAAACACCTAAACTTCAGCATTATTAAATACTAAAAGAAATATGTTTACACCAATAGAGACAATATTGTGAAAAACGGCAAGAAAACATGATATAATGCTTAAACGAATAAAAAACTACATACATGAATAAGAATAGACTATGTTATAAAATAGAGATCAGTAGTAGGATTCCATTCGGTTACGGCTTCCGGTCATTTTTTTGAAGAATGTAAAAGAGTACTGCATTAGAATAGCCACTGGTTTCTACTCTGAGCTACATTGATAGGCACGCTTCCTCCTCAATGGAACTTAGTGCTGTTGGAAAAAGTGCACCATCTCTCATTGAAGGTTCTCTCCTATGGCCACGTACTGACTGCTCCTGCTAGATAAATTCCACCGAATGCCTGTAGGTGGAAGGAATGTTGTTCACAAAAGAGAAGAGACGATATTGGCTGTCCGGAGCAAAAAATGAGTTATTGGATACAAAGAATCAACCTAAAAAAAGGTAGGAAAACTGTGATTTCAAACCAATATTGAACGTGCGGTCTAGAATTCTAAGGAAAGGATGGAGTAGAAACCTGCTCTACTAAAGCATTACACCTCTTGACGTTTGCCCCTTCCCACTTCCTAGTAGATTAGACCCTGAGAGTAAAGGCTCGGGAAGTGACTACTTATGGAAACAACCTGCTTCGATTTGGACAGTGGCCCAGTGTCCCATCCCACAGACAAGATAGCTAACATTTCAAAGTAGATTCCTTATTAAATTGCAATCAGTCTATTGTATGATATCATTATATAAATCGCCGAAGTCATAGGATCTAGTAGAAATGAATTATTTATGTGTGCTTTTACTACGTAATATATATTACTATTGCTCAATGATCGGAATCTAAACATGTTTTACAGAAAGATCGGCAATCTTCTATCGAGCCTCTCCAACGGTGACTAAGGCGTTCTGTATGAAATCCATCTTTCGTTTCATCCAGTCTGCAATCAGTGGAAGCATAAGCAGAAACAACGAAAAGACAACGGCGTGTGTCCCTATCTTCCCGAGTTCTTACTGAACCATTTAGTCGGATGGTACATAAATGACTATCGATAAGAATCCGTTCAAGAAGTACCTCTTCTGCTCTCATACTTAACGCAATACCTACACCGGCTATCCCACGAGAAGTTGCTGTTGAGTCGTCAGATAAACGAAGAGTGTATTTTGAAGGTTGTTCAATCTGACTAGGTGAGGTCAAGTGAATGACCATGGTAGGATCCTGTATGCGTGTTTCGGTGACACAACATACGTCTATAGTGCGGGATTCTAATGTCTTAGCTAGAGAGGCTTGCTGTCCTATTTGACAAAGGGTTCGTACATTGAATGTAACGGTGTGAAGTTTGGAGTATGGTCTTAGTATACTCGGTACATTATTTTGTGTGCTGGAATCAGTGGCACTGATGACACAGGAGGAAGCTGAAGATAGGGATTTAGGCTTGAGGGTAGGGACAGTATACATATGTATTAAGAATAGGAGTTTGATTACAATCGCAATGATCTTGTGTGTTGTTAGAGGTATAAGGGTGGTTATCTCCTCCTAGTTGCCCACACTGTGGAAAGGCTTTTCTTGATGTACCTTAAAAGCAAATTGGGTTAGGGTTGGTCTGAAAATATGTCGGGTTCACGATCCGATAAATGTGTACATACACTTCAGTCTGTAATATAATATATTAATTATATTGAAAACAATACGCAAAACGACGTCGCTAACGGTTGTCCATCACGTTCTCAAGGCATTTAAATGTAACTGGGATTCATTAGAGCCAGAATTATGACACTCCACTTAGTGCATTTAAATCGTTTAACAATATGCCAAAAAGCCTAGGCATACGACGCACTATACGACTTGATAACTAAGCAATACGACAGAATCACGCGATAAGCTTTAGCACTAAATCCGACAATCTGACTGAGAGGAAGATATAAAACTAACAACAATATACTTACATAAATATAGGCAGTCAGGATTTGATTACCGGGCATGTCAACGATTAAAGTGCATTTAGGCGAGAATGTCCGATTTCCAGTTTGTGAATTGTAATTTTACTTGAATTACTTGGCATCATGCAGGATAATACGGTCAGTAGTCACGACTGGAGAATCACGCATGCACACAAAACGGTAAAACATTGTCAGTTGCAATACTTTATTCACCCAAGTATAATATGTAGCTTTTATTAACGAATCATGGCTGCACAAGTCGATATTCACGTATATGCTTTCGTCAACTCGAAAATTTACTGAAATGTATACAATAGAAACTAAGTGAAAATCAAATTAATGTTACGATTCATGTCATGTTAAATAACTGCTGAATTATAGTGCACACTAACTTTAAATTAGACAAGCATTGGAAACTAGGAAACAGTAGACAGTTGTTTTACCCCAGTAATGAACTTCGTGTCAATACTCATCTACGGCCTCACAAGTGGTCGGATTCAGGACATTAAAGCCTCGCCTCGAGACTTGATATCGCCTTTGATGTAATAATGTTGTCCACTCCAACCTTGGTGTTGAAGTCTCTCATCAGAATGGTCAGGTCCTTGGATGAGCAGTTATCGATGGTTGATTGCAGCCTCGCATAGAACTGGTCCTTGTCGTCTTCGTGACTGTCGTTGGTGGGTGCGTAGCACTCGATTATATTCACTGTAATCCCTTCCTTCTTCGCCATGAAGGATGCTTTGATGATCCTCGACCCATGAGATTCCCATCCCATAAGAGCCTCCCATGCTTTTTGAAACAACATTAGTACTACTCATTGTGCGTGGGAGGGAGGGCATTTTTGTCTTCGTGGCCAGAGTATAAAAGCACATTTCCTTAGGATAATCGTTGATGTGCAGCTTGTAACCAATGTGTTTCGTCTATTCCAAGTATCTTCAGGTTGTATCTTTCACTTCATCAGCTATTTGCATGCTTCTTCCTGTCTCCTACATCGTGCAGACATTCCATGTAACTATATTAATTGTCGCTCTAGTTGTCAGAAGGGACAACAGCCTCGTGGCTTCCGAAGAGACTCGGCTTTAACCATTAGGCGTCATAACAGACCTTTAAACTCCCAGGGCAGAATTAAAATAGTTACAAAGGTTTTTACTGGTTAGTGTTTTTTTAGCAAGGTTGTTGTTATACGGGATAAGGTTACTAACCCCATGTCCAACCCTCCTTTATTCGGGCTTGGGACCGGCAGCAACCCCCGGAGGCTCCAGGCGGAGTTGGCAATTGTAATTTAAAATTATATTTGTAAATGCATTCGTCTAACTGTTGTCATTTAAGCTGATAAAACAGCCTTCCCCAAAATCTTCAAACGTACTTTAGCTATTCGCCAAACATGAATAAGTGTTCATTAGTCTAATTTCTAAACACCTCAATCATACGAAACACAAGATAGGTACACTAAAATCTGCTAAGCCTATGTCTACAAGGTTTTCTACAGACTACCTCCAGAGGCCTGACATAAAAACACTGAATATTATATCCAGCAACTTTGATTAGTGGTCAAATTACAAAACGAGCACGATTAAGGATTAAACGAACTGAAGTTGGTCACTACTCAGTGATTATTCATTGTAGTTCTTTAGCGCTTAAAACTGGATTCTTTTTTATCATTATTGAACACCATTCATAACCTGTACTCAATTATTTTATTAAACAACTACTTAGTTTTAGCACTAATAAAATTAACTAATAGAGTCCAAGTATATCATCGATAGGTTTGGATGACACAGAATAAAATGAAACCAGTTATAACTCGTACTTGATAACTTGACTAGCCGCAACAACTTTAGCACTCGGACGCCTTGAACCCTCCCAGTCGCAAATTCAGAAGACGAGTAAACAGGAACTTTATTCCAGTAAAGTGGAGAGAGAATTATGTACAAAATATTCGTATATTTATAGTTTTCTGAAATAACAAAATCAGTATTATGATCCATCCAATCCGAATTAAGAAGTCTTAACTGTTACTCAATCAGAACACTCCACGTCGGGATTCCAGAAAGTTCTATCGATCAGTGATTGAACGGAATGTCTCCGGCTCCTTCAAGGGTTCTGGAGGCTTCGTTGAGGTTTATGGGAGACATCCCAACAAAACCACAGGGTTCCATCTAGGTGGGTTAACAGTATCTTGATTTTCACTCAGATATAATGAAATTGTGTCCCAACCCTTTTACAGCCATGAGTCACCATCGACGGAGTTACGAACTACAACCCAATAAGCTATACAATGGTTTTAAATGGCTCTATTATTTATAATATAAGGACAAGTGAAAAAGAACATTTGGTCGCCTCTTTCTTCTCTGTATTTCAAAAAATATACTGAAAAATATGCACCAACATCTTATTATCATGATAAGCTTAGATGACGTGAAGTAATCACGAAGTATGCTTTTTTTCATTTCTAAATGATGATCGAAAGACAATAAGACAGTAGGAACAAAGGTTTTCTTAAATCATGAAAAATACATAGTTAGAAGTGTTAGAGAAAAAGTAAAAAAATAGATAGAGCTATATCTGGCTGGAAAAATGTTCTTGAAAAACAATAAAAATAATTTCCTATCTAAAAAGAGATAAACAACTATTGTGATCTGATTGAAAGTTAAAGAGGGAAGAGGAGAACAAGGACAAATAATACAACCTACTGCATTCAGATGAGAAGACCAAAAACATTAAATGAACAGTCAACATTCAGAACATTAGAGTTCAAGTATAATTGAGACTACACAAGACAAGCACACAATGAAGACAGACAGACAAAAAGAAAAGTGCTTTAACCAATTAACTGGCAATTTTATTGGATGCATAATTCATGTACTAGGTTTTAAATCCAATGGTGCACCTACCCGATTATCTAAATCAACAGTGGTAGGGTGAGAGGCAGTTCGAACTTGTAACCTATCGTACGTTTTTAACTACTAAGCCACCACTCTATAAAAGAATATATAAATGAGATAAAATGAAAGAAAGTCAAAATGGTCATAATCATCACAATGATCGCTAATCAAATAGCAGGTGTATCGAAGACAGCGACAACAACATAGTCAACATTACCATTGATCACATCAGCTAAGTAGTATTTGTCACATGTTATGCCATTAAAAACAACAAATAGTAACAACAATAACTACAGTAAGGAATTAGATACACATAAAAAATAATATGTCCATATAAATATTATTGCATAATACGTATATATGTAAAGGAGGATGGATGCACTTCGAAAGTATTCTATATGAAGTAAAATGATAAGTCATAAAAACATAAAACGGGCAGAAGTACAAAATAAGTATTCAAAACACGAAAAAAATGCTTATTGCGAAAAAGAAATATTATATAAATTATATGGAGGTGAGCATTGAGAGAGAAAGAGAGCGAGAAAAGATATCAGCAGTTATTCAACAGTAAGTAGATAGGTGACTAAGTAATAGTGTATACATTCTACAGCCTCTCCACAAAAATAAGGCAACAAAACTAAGGTTAAGTTCAATGTCAATATCTAAAATGTGTATGTATCTTGATAATGAAGAAACGAGAAATATGATATAATATTATAAAACAAAAAATCACATATCGACTAGAGTGGCAATAAAAAGAATAGATCTGTTTTCTTTTTAATCAAATTGATCTAAAAGAAGGAAATATGAAAAAACTACTATTGGTGATAGTAATACATATTGTCATAATGATCATAATCATACACAAATATGGACACAAAAGTATTGAAACAGCATATTGATAATAAAGTGGTGTATTTAATACCGACAGCAATAGTTGTTTGATTATTCTGTACATTACACTTCACTGTTTCCTTACTTTTAGTCTATGACTGTGAATAGTTTCAAAATAAGTTGGTAATAGATGATGACCGGGACTGTTCAGGTAATTTACTTGGTTCTTGCAAAACAGAAGTTGTTTTTCCAAGGGTGCATAAAGCTTGCATTACAGCTAGAATGAAAAAAAATGTCAAACAGAATTAATCCCAGAAGCGAAATAACAATAACATCTATTGCATATCATAAATACTAAATATATCTCACCTGACAGATTTAAAATAAAAGAAAAATAAAGCGTCCAACAATCCAGATGTGGGAATATCGATCGCTACATACTATAAAACTGCTGATATAACAAAAACTAGTAAGATACATGGAGCATGTATATATAGAATGCTAGATAGAGATAAATCGGTTAAAGTGACTGTGAATTTTCATCGATTGAGGTGATTGGGATAGGTGTTACACATGTTCAACCACCGCTTACCTACCTCGTAGTTTAATGATGGTTTGTGCTGGAGCAGGTTGAAAGAAAGCTAGGGGTGAACAAACCAAGATGTGACATAAGTCCATGAAGTCAATGGCCGAAAGGGAAGAATATGTGTCTTGAGTCAGCGCAATTATCATGAAAAAAGTAGATATTAGATAATACGGCTAAGAAACTATGAGTATATCCATTAAAACTCTCCTTGTTGAACTATATTCTCAATGTTTAGCTACTATTACTATCATTTCGACTACAGTTACTTAGAATTGTTTAACATTAACTTTCTTATTTTATCTCATAGTTTTGGTGTGATATGAGAACTCGAGAAGTGCGCGTTCATGATAAACTCATGCTCTACATATTGACTGAATGAGTTGAAAATAACAAGTAAATTCAAAACTAATGTTGAGTTGAGTTGTTTCTATTGCCCCGACAATAAAAAGTATTAATCCCGTTTAGTATTCTACGGTTCGACAACGACAGCAACTTGATCCCAAATCAGGACAAGAGTAGAACAGGTAGTAAAATTTATTCAGAAAATAATAGCAGAAGGCAAAAGCAAAGCAAATGATTACACTAGTATATATAAACACTAATATAGAATATTCTAGAAACTTCTCAATTGCTCGTTGGCCCTGATTCGCTAAGAATGAACCAATCACAACACAGCGTCGTGGGCATGTTTTGAGCATGCTTTAGTTAGGATTGTCTCGTGCTAACAACTATGCTAGACAATATTTTTAAACATAAATCGGTGGCATTAAGGTTGGCTAATAAGTATTTTTGCTTTATCACCCAAGGTAATCAGAATACTGAGTTTTATTATGTCGTTCGGATATCAAAAGTTAGTCACAAATTGTCCAGGTAAGAGATCTCTAAATAGTTACATGATGAAGGATTTGCATCTTTAGGAACATGCCAACGATAAAAGTGAATTAAGGAGCGTGAACACCGTTCGTGATGTGATTGTTTGACAGCAAGCCAACTGATAAACCATTGAACAGTTCATATTTATAAGGTATTGTATCTTCCAGTTGCTGATGTAAATGATCGCAACTAACTCAATGCTGTATCGAGACCATCTGCTCGGGATACACATATAGTAGCAGAGGCTGACAAATAACAGACTGAGTAGCTCAGTGGATAACGTGGTGATGTTTGAACCTAATCTGTATGAGAATACCGACACTGGGATTCAGGTGAGTCCAGTTGATAAATCCCAACTAGAAAGAAATGCATATGATGGACTTCGTTTACCAGCCACAATCTAACTTCAGTCAGTATTCATTTACTTATTATTTGACAAAAAGCAATATAGTTTATATTCACACAAGGCAAAAGCCTAACACAGTTTAGTTTTTTTACCAAACATCACATAATAAAGATAATATCAATGCACTAGTGATGACGTCGACAACAGTTAAGTAATAAAATATACTGAAAGTACGTACACTACTTGGTGTTCACTGGAAAAAAAACTATTAGTAATGAGGTGACAAGTACCAATGAAATTCCTATCCTATCATACTTGATATTCACATAGAGCATTTTGTTGATACGATAAAATAATCAGAACTTTAAAAACCTCTTTCACTAAATAAGTCAGTTGTAATTAATCATCAACGTACGGTCTCAAATAAGCATGCGTTAGCTCATGTTGCTATACCACATTAACAGTAAAAAATGAAATCAACAGTGTGGATAACAAAGAAGCAAAGACAATGTGGTACCAATTATAAAAATAGATTTCTGGTTCCATACCGAGATTTTGTAAGACAACAACCAACCAGGACTGATAAACCCCCGAGACAAGTGAGTAAAATGACGTTCTCGATTGGGTCATCACTAGACAATAGCTAGGCCACCACATCACAGTACCAGCTGTGATCTGGACTAATAATTAAAAAAAATTTCTCATTCTAAAATAATGACCTTTCTAATGAACACGTTCTTCACCATTTGGTCATTTAAATAAAACTTAATAATCTTGATCGTATCACTATACCTAACGGTTATATACAAAAAATTCCGGCTTGGTTTTTGCACTTATCTTACTCTATATGAACATTGTAATCAGTATGATAATGAAGTTTAAGTCGGGAAATTGACGCTTATCAGAAGTACATATTTAGTGTTCGATAATCCGAAGCAAATTTTGAACTTTAATCTTCCGATCATTAGTGCTTACTCATTATCAAGGTACATCTAATGTCGCTTAAATGATCCATCCTAATATTAACTAACATTGAGATGGAAAAATAAAACATTCAAGTTACGTACAACAGTTTGCACGATAAAGAATGGACGGATTAACGACAAATATAAGTACTCATTGCTCATTTTAACCGTTGTTTTTTTGTAGACTGGTGTGGAAAGAAATGAACAGCTTCTAGAAGTGATTCCCTAAACCGTTATGAAGTAAAGATGTAAGAGAAAACTGATAAATAAGGGATTTTAGCGTTATTCTGAATAAAAATTCACAAAAATCAGTGAGAACTTGGACATGAAAAGGTTTAATAAACACTATGAAAGAACATACCCGGTCTAAGTTGGACCAGCGAACAATTAGCATCTAACCAACCATATACAGACCGAATAAATTGGTCACGTGAACTTGAAATTGTTGTATTACAATAAGACTTGAAAATTCCGCCAATTATTAAACTAAATATATAAAATTTCCAATTCGCTTCTGTTTGTTTATGCGCATATGAACGAAACCATTCAGAATAGTAAGAAGTGAAACTCTGATCTGATATTGGTCTTGTAGATGATGAACTAGGAGGCAATTTCTCACAAAAATGGCTACACAATAAAAGATAAAATAGAGTAAACATTTTGTGTAAATTAGTATCTATGTGGACAATTCTCAACATAAGTAAATACAGTAAAGTAGAATTTAAAACTATGCATAATTAAACAATATGATACAAAACAGCACTATACCTCCTATAACGAAAAACTCAGTTGTTAACATTGGTGGCTTGAACCAACTAGCAAAAGCTTTTCGTAACCTAGATTTCGTGCTAATTAGCACTAGTTAGAATGGAGCACTAGAAATATTAAGACAATCGTCGCTTACCGTGGGATTCAAACGAATATCACTTAGTTTCACAGTTTGAGACGTTACCACAGAGTTCGTCAGAAGGTGAGTGACCCACTATAAGACCCAGATCAATTTACGCTGATTGTTCACTGAACAGTGATAGCTATCATCTTTGTTAAATCCTCAATGTTAACTGAATTGCACCCTGGAAACCAGTCTAAGTGACTGAACATAATATGTATTAAATTGGTATTAGTCACTACCCAGCGAGTAACAGAGTTAAAACCAGGTAATATAACATGTATAATTGGCAGCAAAAACAGCACCACTATTGAGGTGTAGATGTAAAAGTTAATGACAAAAAATTCTAACGATAGAAACTATGAGTGCACACTAATACTATATAATTTGGATTGTGACTGGCAAGTGGAATCCAGGACGCGCGTTTCGTCCTATTTGGGACTCATCGGCTGGATGTACCTGCATCCCAATGTTGATGTTCACACTGGGATTCGAACTCAGTCCGTGAGTGCACACTAACAAAAAATCTACCTACCCAAGTATTGATTATTTGTTTATTTTCTACTCAAACTATAAATTGATGTGACGGTTTAAAAAGTTAATAAACAGTGAAGGCACAGTTAGTGCAGTAATGACTTAAACACAACAAAGTCAATTACTAAAATGAATGTACTTTCAATAATTTTTGAACATAAATACCGTTTGGCATTCAAAAGACTGCGAGTAAGAAATAGTTCACGAAACCGTAAAAATACTGACGTAAACTAATTTCCAAAGGATTTGGTATGAATGAATGTACAACATGGAACCTGCAACATGTGCATCAGTCTAAGCTGACACACCTCAGAAGCACAGCAAGATAAACACTAAATTACAGTAAGAGAAATGGTTGCATCAGTAGTGGTAAACGAAAAGTGTGGATATACAGAATATGACACATGCAGGAAAAATATATAACATAATTTTAAGCTCATGATTCGAGGGAATACAAACAGTGAATACACCTGTGTCACTGTAACCAATTCTCAGTCATGTCACTCAACATCCACAACCACTGGTCATGATAATCGCATTGACCCCAGCAAAATAATCTGCATCTACCAACACGTCTCAGACAAGTGGGTTACTGACTTCACGAACTGATGCCATATTCCCGTTTGACTGCCCCTAACATTCTTACATCCTACTTCAATATCAGTCAACATCACATATCGAGGTAAACGGTGGTTCGGCATACATAACACACGTTCCAACCACCTCAGTCCATGAAGATTTACAACTACATCAACTGATTTACTATCTATTGAAGCCAGTAGTATAGACACCATATTAGTCAGGCTGATTCCTCTTTGGTTATCACAAGATGACTTTCACCCTTTCTTAAATACTAGAAGGATCAACATCGACACCATTCATCCAGACGGGAATATGCCCAGCTCAAAAACATGGGCTAAAATATCAATCAACCTAATTGCTAAAGCTGAGCCACCATCATCAAAGACCTTTGCAGTTTGTCATCTGGACCCGGTGCTCATCCTCGATTCACTTTAGTTACGGATTTCTCAAATCCCACAATGTTCGAGAGGGGGACTGTGTCGAATTTTCTTTCGGGCTGTTTGGAAACAGTAAGTAGTTCTACGGTAGCTGATAGCCAAATTAATTACTCTTTCAACTGTTCCGCCCATCGTCCTAAACGCCGAGGCTGAGAGCACACATATATTCCATCTTTGTCAGAGATCGTCTCACTAACACTTGACTTTTTAATCCCGGTTTCTCTTATTAGCCTGAAAAGTCGTTTAGTGTTACCTAACGCCGTTACGTTTCCATCTCTTTTGCTTTAATTGTCCACCACTGCCCATGATTGTTCCACACACTTTTTGTCAGTCTACATATTACTTGTCCTAGCTCCTCAGCGTGTTTATAACTTGATAGGATGAGTTTACGTGAGTCCATCAATTCAACGAAAGTTGTTGAGACTCAATGATGCTTTGTAACCCTTTGATTCAGGTCGCTGATGATTCCATAGCTGTTTGGATATCTTTTTAGTCAACATCCAGATGAGTCTCGTTGTATAATTGAAATAGCAATTCAACCTCCCAGATTACCCCAGTAAACTCAAGCTTCGTGCTTGTGGTGACTGTAACTTAATTGGGATAACTTTTATCTTCTTTTTAGATATAGCTGATACTTAAATTTTGGCATAACATTCCGAGTATCACATCATAAAATTACTAAGTAGATTATGAGAAGTTTTCGCGTACGAGACTTATGTGTTATGTCTAACCACCTAAGAAGAGTGAGAAACTTCCAGAACTGTGTTCTAGAGAACTAATTCATTTATTCTGGTTGAGTAATGTAAACATTACATTTCTATTATTGTTACGTTCCTCTTACCTTATCCTCCCGTTTGGTATATTTGTTGTTATTATATTGTCTCTTACTATGGAATACAGTTAATTAGTTGTATACGAATTACCCCTATTCACTGCCACAATCTCTTCTGTTTTGTATTAATATAAAATCCCTAATTGGTTTGCTGTGTGGTCTGAATTTGTGTATATATAAAGGCATGATTGAAATACAATATGACCGGAATTGGGCTGGATTGGACTGTGTCTGTTTGGCTTATAAATCGTTGTTTTCTCTATTCCGGCATTGGGGACTGGTAGTCGCGGGGCAGACGTGTCCGTATACTAATTGGCAATTATCAAGGTCACTGTGTATTATTTCACAATGCATAACATTATGTACGTAACATTATTCACAATCCACTGCAATACTGACACACTAATAAATTATAAGGGATCTACAGAAACACTATCTGTGGGTAAGGCGTTCTACGAAGAGGTGAGTTACGTTACTTTCTATTTTATGGTGTGTTGTACGTACAGTTAATAAGCCTCTCAGAGAATCAGTAGGTGGTCCTGAGTTTAGTTTTGGTTCGATACTTTATCCGAACGATAGATGCAACTACTTTGCTTACGTCGATCCATTTGAGACGATGAACTGGTTGGCCGCTGAGGGATAAAATGAAATTAATCAGAACTAAGACATGGTTTGAAGGCAGACAGTTTTTTCGAAACAAGCAACAGGCCCAAACATATCTGATACATTGGTAACTTGTTATAATACGATTAATTTGGGGTAAATATCGGGTAGTAAGCCGTCGATTGTAGCGTTAACTGGCACTGAAAAGGACGAAACTACATCTACGTTGGCACAGCGTATAAAGTGATCATCTCCACTATTCAATCTGCTACCATTCGAGTGAATATACTAGCCCCAGACATTTGATCTGAGTATTCAACTTATCAGCCGAAATCACTGTCCAGTAACCGCACTCAGTTGAAGTTATCCAGTTTGTGGTAGAATTCAGCCATTATTCTATGTAGGCTATATCTCTTGCCAAACGAATTTAAACCTGATTGAATTACGGTAACTAGTGGTCAAATTAAATTCATAGTTTACATATTTATTCAGACCATGACGTCATATTACAACACTGGTTTGGAATTAGAAGTTTATTAGATGCCTTAGAGAAATTCTCCTGATCTTAAAATATCTCACATAGAACGGAACATTCTCATCACGTAAAGGGATGGAATTAAGCTCGTCTCCAAGAGGTCTTAACAGTACATCTTGAGAGGGAAACATGAACAATCCTCACCCGTGAAAATACCAGAGAATTCTCGTAGTTGGAAATTTAACGGAAACTTACAGCTAATCAAGTGAGAAGATTCGATAACTGAAAAAGAAACCGACTAAACTTCAGAATTGTTCTTCCTAACGATTTAACAGATATTCTAATTAGTCAATTTAGTTAAAATAGGTATTAGACTGAGATCATCAAATAAAAAGTTACTACAAAACTTCCCACCTGTGTTTAGTTCACACGAGAATTAACTGATGATACTGAATCACCATAATACAAATTCAGCATACTTTATAGATTAATAAAAATAACAAAAACAATCCCTACTGTAATCCAGTGTTTGTATTTGGGGTTAAATTGTCCAACTTTCAACTACACTTTCAACTCAATCCATTTACTTCGGTGTGGGTAACAGGGTATTATCCCACAAACAGGGCGGTTCAAAGTCCGGTACACAAACCTATACTCGATAAATGAGTTATTAAAAAGGATTCGTCTAAAAATATTTAAGAACTTTATTTTAAAATGCAACTATAAACTTCGAAAAATGAAGCCTATGATAAAGTCAGTCAGTTAGTCAGTGAGGCATTAATAACGTAGAATCTGGCATATATACATGTAGGTCAAAGCTGATATACCACACCAGCACGAAGAGATCAAATTTACAAGAATAGCACAAAAATAGAGAATAATAAGGCAGAGTAAAGTAAATGTGTGTATGAAAAGATACCTGAACTTAAGATACAAAGTGAATACATGAGTAAGTGTGACTGATTCTGAGCCATGTCACCCAGTGTCTCCAACCATTGATTGACAAGTAAGATATTTGGATGTTAAAGGTCAAGCTTTCGGCACGCAAGTGAACATTGTGCATTTTTAACTGCTGAGAAATATGATCAGTAAGAAAAGAATATCCGGAGTTTTTATTGGCACTTAAGACATTCAGTCAGTGTAAAATCTGGCATATGTACCTACAGGTTAAAGTTGCTATACCACATTATCACGACGAGATTAAATTTACAAGAATAGCACAACAATAAGGTAAAATAAAGCAGAATAAAGTAAATATTTATAAAGTGAAGTAATTGGACTCGAGATCTGCATGAAGATACAAAGAGAATACTCGTGTAAGTATGACCGACTCTGAGCTATGTCACCCAGTGTCTCCAACCATTGATTGTGATTATCACGGCGACCTCAACCTCATAGTCTGTATCTGCCAACATCGCTCCAACCAATAATCAAAGACTTCATGGACTGATATCATGTTTTAGTTTAGCGACTTATACCCCTCTTCTATCTTACTCTTACACCAGCTTCCATTGTGCGGCGAGGTAGGCGATGGTCAGTCGTACACAACCCAGCCTCAGCCTATGGAGGTTTACAACCTTCTCGACTGACTTGCCATGTTTCCTTAGTACTGTGTATCCAACATCAATATTATTTATTAGGTCATTTCATGATACACGGGTGATGCAAAGAAGGTATTTATTATCAAAGACCTGAAGCCTCCACATATCTTTTATTATTATAGCCCAGTTTTTGCATCCATTGGTTGAAACAGCGAGTTGTTGCATAGTACACGGCCTCTCGTTGAGAGACGGATATTGGTAAAAGCCAAGAGAGCTTCTTGAATCCGTGCTGGGATCGCATCAGACACGAACCCATTAGGGCTGATGAAGGATAAGTGAAGCGGTCAATGCGCTCAACTACTTCACTCTATAACCAATTTAGGCAATGATGCAGACCAGTCCTGAAGTATCGTTTTGAATTTAGAAGAAGAGAAACGCATCCCATATGTGTTTGCATTGTCACTCAAGGTGCTCAAAAGACAGTTTCCCTTAACCGTCCATTTGGCTGGGATGCCGAGTTAGCCATCTAAGTATTTCTCAGCCTGGTTTAGCCCATCGATTTGGGCACTAAGTTCCCCTATCATGACTACTATCGCTGAGTGTTTAGCTTTCTGAAGGAGGCTATAGAACTTTATATAGAACATGTCTTTTAATTCACCTGTGTTGCAGTCAGTGGGAGCATAGATAAAAACGATAAAAAAGGCACAGGCGTGTATCCTAATATTCCTGAGTTCATACTGTACCATTTAGACAAACAGCATATAAATGACTGCCTACAGGAATCCACTCGAGAAATGCTCATTCTGCCCGCAAACTTAATGCTATGCCTACACCAGCAAGGTCACAAGAACTTGCTGTAGGGTCCTCAGAAAAACAGAGCGAATGGCGCTGCTTTTTTGTTTTGACTAAGTGAAGTCAAGTGAATGACCACGCTGGGATCCTGTATGTGTGTTTCGAAGACACAGCATACATCAATCGCAAAAGATTGAACGGTTTTAGCTAACGAGGCTTGTTGACCGATCTGACACAATGTTTACACGTTAAGGGCTAAAATATGCAGTTTAGATCATAATTTTAAGAAACCTGGAATAGCATTTCGAGAATTCGCATAACCAGTATCAGTGGCGCACATTAGAAATGTGGCGGAAGTTGCGGGTGAGACGTAAAAGTACCAAAAACATAAGGAAGAGAACGGGTTTGATAGTGAACAAAGTGATCTCAAATGCTGTTAGAGGTATGAGAGCGTTATCACTTTCCAGTTGCCCACATCAAAGAAGGGTTCTTTTTCTTGAGACACCTGAAAACAAAAGTGGATTAGAAAAGGTTATGATGACCCAAAAGTGTGACCGCAGTGCCCAAGGAACAATTGCTTGAGGTCGATCACAAACGACCCTTTTGAGAGAGGTTTTGGTTGTGGTAGCTTCGTATCAGGGAAAACTTGACCGCCGGAGACGGAAACCCGTGGAGTAAGGTGGTGTGCATTTTTAGAGTCGACCTGTTCTAACCCTAACTTCCGTTTGTGGGAAAACAGAATCTCTGTTATGTTGATTGCCCGAGGGAAATACCTAACTGCCGCCACGCCTCTACACAGTCAGCAGTATGAGTTTGCCCTCGGATCATATGTTTGTTGCTTTTAGTCTTACTGCTCCCCAGACGACCTATCTGGCATAGTAAGGCTTGAAGGAACGACTGTTTCAGCCAGCATAACACGACTGGCTCATCGCAGTAGGCAAGCCCGACTACGGTCAGCACGTGTAATATAAGCCTTTAAACGATATACCTATCAGTTAGGTGATAACGTGGGAAGATGATAAATCACTGAGTAGAATCGGAGGGAATAAAAATGTTACATTTATTTAATATGAAAATGAGTATTGAAAGTTAAAGAGACAGAAACTCTCAATACAGCATTGCAACTCAATGGTACACATATACATTCACACTTGAATTCACTTAAAAAGCAAAATCTTATGTTTGTTTCTTAGTTCACTTACATATGGTTTTCATTAGTTTCGTTTCACTGTTGACAAATGTAGTAAACCATGTAAAAATTATTCACCAAACTAGTCATACAGATTAATTAGAATATAACGAATGATAATTTATGGAATTTCAATAGTTAAACTATTTCAGCTCGTGACATGATTAAAATGACAATTCTGTCAAGTTTTAACAAATAATATCGAAATCTGCTTAAAAAAATAACTAGTCTATACATAGATAAAAGCTTAAGCTTACTTATATTGGTTTGATTTTGAATGTGCTGAGCTTATTTCGTCGTAACAAATAAACTGGCTCAGACATTGTCTAAACTAATTCAATTTCAAAACACAAAAATTATTACGATTGATACTAGGATACACACTTTTTTCTAAAGTGAAAACTCTAGAAAACACAAACTAATACAGAAATTAATTCCGAAGATGAAATTCTGGGCAAATAACATTCATAGTAGAATTAATGAGAAAAAACCTCACAATCAACTAGTCACTTATAAGCAACATATAACCTTCAGTTGCTACATATCGGCAAATAGAAATGAAATTAAAGATTCGAATATCAAAGTAGTAGCAAGAAAGGCTAGACACAAAAAATACGACTCCAGCAGAAAGAATAGATTCGCGGAATAAATGGTATAAAGCAATTTCTTAAAACTTGGATATAAAAAACCTAAACAGTGAACGCTTCTGTATCATTGCAACTGATTCTGAAATCCATTATGCTACTGATCACGATAATCGCACATACCCTTTTCACGTAGTCTATCAACATAGACAAAACCAACGGCAAACGCCTTCATAGATTGGTGCTACGTCTTGGTTTCACTGCCTACATGGTCAAACAGTGGTTACCTAAGGATGTACTACCTTTACTAGACACGTTTAGTACTCATAAATGAAAGCAAAATGAAAGCAAACAGTATGCTTACTTAATTGCACTTTGCAAAGCCTTGACTTCCTCTTTCAAATTTTTACATTGTGTTTCCAACAGATTTCGTTCATCTCTTAATTTTCGAATTAACTCTGCAGCATTTCTTAGTGTTGCAGCTTTAGATGCTCGACCTGTACCAGTAATTTCATTTCCAGAAGACATCATTTGTTCATCTGATACTAAATCAAATCCATTTGATGAACGTAATCCAGAATTATGCATTTCGCTTGGGATATCAGCATCGCCTCCAAGTGAATAAGCACCAGATATTGAAGTTATGTCTAAATTACTACCATTCCTGCGAGCAGCCAAACGATTACCACTAGCAAGATTATCTACATTGGAGTATAGTTTTAAAAGTTGTCGGAGAGTTTGCAAACCTGATTGCATAGATTGACGTCGTCGCTCTTCTGAGGAATTACCTAAAACTTGTTTGGCAGCTTGTTGGTCGTTTTGTTCTGAAAATGACGGTGGAGAACATGGTGGAGATGTAGCACATATAAATCCTTTATGGTTAGAAAACGTTGGAGAAAGGATTTCTGTACTCCCATAACTCGAGTTAGTTGCTTCTGAGCCTTGTATCGAGAAACCTGGAATCTGATTATGCTGAAGTGAGAATAAATTTCCGGCCGAATTGGAACGTCCACGCATTGATGGATTATTTTCGATAAGTTTAGATGCTGAAAATAATAATAATAATAAAGCATTATTTGTTGTGCATAAATCCTAAGTATATAAATAATTCAGTTTCAATATTGGAAACAGCAAAACCGGATTTTATATAACCTACTTAGATTGTTCCAAGTGTAAGGTACTTACTTAGATCATAAAAGAAAGTGAAACAGAGTACATCATTTAAATACATTAAAAAGCATTATGTAATAAATGTACAACACAAACTGTTGGAACGCGCGTTTAAGATTGAAAAGTAGCCAGTAATGAAATCAAAGAAATTCACTTCGTTCTACTGGAGACTCCTCAGCTGGACATATCTCCATCCTAATGATGATGCTCACGCTAAGACTCAAACGCATAGCAACTTATTCAAATGTACGATTCATTATGTTACTTACAACTGAATAATTGGAATGAACAATTTGGGACGACATGAGACATCACCAAGCCACCAAGTAATTTATCAAAGTATGAAATAAATTGAAGACCAAAAATAAATTATACGAAACGAAAAGCACTCTGAGTAACACCTTATTCATTGTTGCAATATTATAAGTATCAAAATTTCACCTTTTGATTACTTAATAAACAATAAAAAGACATCTATTGACCTTTCAAATGCATCCAATAATCAAATAGGAAAGAGAATAGGATTGTATACCCCAGAGAGTAACCACCAATAAATCAAAAGTACGCACTAAGTAGCTAAGAGCTGAAAGATTTAACATAGAAGACCTTACAATGTTTAAAATATGATAGTTAAAACCATCAAACCTCCACATAAAAATATAATACTAAGATATAGAGCAATCCTCGGAATCAGAGCGAACTAAGTATGTATGTATACATGCACACACAGAACCTGCAATATGTGCATCAGTCTAAGCTGACACACCTCAGAAGCACAGCAAGATAAACACTAAATTACAGTAAGAGAAATGGTTGCATCAGTAGTGGTAAACGAAAAGTGTGGATATACAGAATATGACACATGCAGGAAAAATATATAACATAATTTTAAGCTCGTGATTCGAGGGAATACAAACAGTGAATACACCTGTGTCACTGTGACCAATTCTCAGTCACGTCACTCAACATCCACAACCACTGGTCATGATGATCGCATGGACCCCAACAAAGTAGTCTGCATCTACCAACGCATCTCAGACAAGTAGTTACTGACTTCACGAACTGATGCCATATTCCCGTTTGACTGCACCTAACGTTCTTACATCCTACTTTAATATCAGTCAACATCACGTATCGAGGTAAACGGTGGTTCGGCATACATAACACATGTTCCAACCACCTCAGTCCATGAAGATTCACAACCACATCAACTGATTTATCATATTTCTCCAATACCTGGCTCATAACTTCACCACTACTTACCCCGTGATCCCAGAAGATGTAGGAGAAGTTTCCAAGACACCAGTGAATGCCATCTACTCTAAATGGTCACATTTCACATCGATGCAGCAAAACAGAACGGACTAACACGCAGTATACTCGTCCTTTAGTTGGTAGATGGATAAATATCTCACCTACGCCATAGATGATGCAAGTTGGCAAAAGTCAAACGTGCTTCATGAATCCGTGCCGAGATTTCGCCAGACTTACAAGATAAGCGAAGTAGCAAACGCTCTCAACTACTACATTACCTATCTTCATTTCATGTGTTGACTCAGTCCTGGAGCAATTTGCATTTAGAGTAGCATGTGATGAAACGTATCCTCGATTCTTCCTGGAATCTACTTTAAGCTTTTACATCGTTGGACTGAATTCAAATCGGACTCCTGTTGTGGCTTTTCTGCATCCAGTAGGACGCACGCGAATGCGTCCTAGTACTAGGGCGTGATCACAATCGAAACATGTACTCCAGAATGAGCGGCAGTCTTCTATTTACCCTATTCAATAGTGACTGATGCTGATATGGTCTACTCGAGTGCGTCGTTGGGTAGGTGCCAGAAATCACGATGTTAGATGATGTCTCCTAGTTGTTGTCTTACCAGAAATAAACGATTGTCTTATTATATTTGCCGTAGACAGTCACCATTATCATTCTGTGAGTTGGAACACCGAGACACTCACCTAAATGCGAGTTAAAACTACCTACATGGGCGTTAAAATCACCAGCCATTAGTACTAAATCTGAGTGTTTAACTTGATGAAAAATTTTCTACCATTTCGTTCTGGCTCTAATCAGTCGGAGCGTAGGGGAAGGGACAACGGAAAGGCTATTTAAACGAACAGCATACAGGTGACTGTCGACAGGAATCCCTTTAAGAAGCACTTGTTCTATGTTCAGACTTATTTCTATATCCACACCAGGTAACCACTGAAAAGTCGCTGTCGAGTCGCCAGATAAACGAAGGAAAGATTCTCCAGATTGATTAGGTGAGGTCAAGCGAATAACGACGCTGGGACACTGTACGTGAGTTTTGGTGACACAGCATACACCTATGGCGCCAGATTCTATCGTCTTAGCCAAAGGGTTCGTGCGTTAAAAGCTACATTGTGTAGTTTGGAGTGTGGTTGGCATTAGTAGTATATGTAGTAGAAACGGTAGGTATTAATTTAAGGCTCATAGTTGGAGCAGAATAAATATTAGGAGGTGAGGAAGGGATTTTATTATAGAAGTGATTTTGAGTGCTGTTAGAAATTTGTATGCGGTCAATACTTTCAGGTTGCCCATGAATCAAGTAGTGAAATAAGACGAACAAGTTCTAATATTATCATTTGTTACCGACAATGATTTAAGAGTGAGAACCAACTTCTTATGGCCCAATAATTCACATGTTAGATATAGTTACATTTATATATGTGGAAATGACGTGATTAATTTGGCATATACATAATATAACCTACCGTTTAAATGCTTTTCACTTGTGATAGTTGGTTTGAGAGACTGATCCATGTCCTTAAGGGTAATATCAATTGTATGCGGAAAACTCTGAGGTTCGGTCCAACTTCCGGGTACTAAAGTTTCTAATTCAGAATTAGACTCTTCAGCAGATGCATGTACAAGTTCAGTACCTGCTAGAGAAAATATGTTTGATTCTGAAATAGAATTGCTAGGAACAGTGCATGGATCAGAAGTATGACTGGAGAAATCAAAATCTGTGTTCGCTGAAATAGAAAGGTCTCTTTGGATCGGTGTCGGAAGCCCGCTGTTTTCCTTGAAAACAAGAATGGAAGTTCGTGGGTTCTGTGAAGTAACATTTTCAACATCTACTAAGTAACTTGGATTTCCCTGTACACTTCTTATAGTAGAACAACTTGGATCTAGATTTTGCATGTTATTATTATTGGAACTATGGATTAGAAGATCCGTCACACCGAAGTTAAACGATTCAGTTCTACAATTTTTTACCAAACGATTGTGAGAAACTGGCATAGATGAAGCATCTGCTCGGGATACTACAGGCTGTATTCGACTACTTACAGTTGGCGCCAAAACAGATGAACTAGGTTCTTCGTTCTGAGTTCCAGAACAGTTTCTAGATACTCCGTAATTACCCGCTGGAACTGACACATTCTAAAACATGGTAGTAGGGAAATGTTAGAACAAGAAGGATGATAGGTTATGAAGTTAATCAAAAACATACTTGATTAATATGTAAAATTATATAACGAACTTAGTACAACACAAAACTACCTAGGTATCTACGCTGATTAGTTAAATGAAACAATTAGAATGAGTTTGACTTACAGGAATAGCTTATTAGTAGTGGAGATAGAATCACACTGAATAGTACACAACTACATCACCTAAATGATGCACTAATATTAATTGCGTTGAAAGCATCTGATCTCTTAGTATTGAGGATACACAGGTTGCTACGATCTCGTCACAAGCATATTTAAAGCATTTCCCGTGTTTAGTGGGATCATTAATAGAAAAATGTTGATTCTAGGCGCAAAATAACAGGTGAAGTGCCAATCCGATTTGTGAAATTGCAAACTTCCAGTTGAAAAACTTAGTAGCATTGTTAAATTACGAATTTTACTTGCTTTTATTCTTTTTACTCTTGTGCTTTTAGTCATTAAAAGCATAGCTGTTATTTCTAAAAATTTTCTTCCCATCTAGATAGTTCTCTCAAGTAATGTTAAAGCGAAATGTGAGAACTTGGAGTGACACGCTTTATATGCCACCGAGAATGGTGGTTCAGAATTACCAGTAAGACACTGAGATATTAAAACTCTATCATACTGGATTTGATCGCTGATCGCCCCTCTACATAAAGACGAAGCCACTATTACAATAACCACAGTGCAGCCACACCACTTATTTGAACACATGAAAATTTAGTACAATGGGCAACAAGTATATATGCGCCACACAAGAACAAAGATAATATCGGAAAGAGAAGGACGAAAGGTGATTATCATAAAAAGGGAGAAATTTGATAAGACAAGAAAATTACAGGGTAGAAGATACAGTTCGAATAGAAGACAAACAAGAACTCATTTAATGGGGAATGCCATCGCAGAGACCAGACTTCACAAGCATAGAGCAGAACTGCTCTCACCGAAACATTATAAACACGACCTTTTACATTCAGAATTACACCACGATGGCGCCAAAGACGGCCAGGTTCGATATAAGCCGACTTGGCCTTCATCACGCGTAGATTGATCTAATTTGTCACACTAACACTAGCGATCACACTACCCAGACACACGGACTTTTGGACGACTTCTAACGGTTCACTCCAAAGAGCGGAAGTAGGTACACACTCTTGCCAGTCTTGCGGAAGTACTTTTCATTCCGAAGGTCCAAAGAACAAGCCATACCTATGGATGCTAACTACTGACTAATTCAGTACAATTTGGATTGTGTGTTGCTGCACAGTAAGACAATATCACCCACATACTCGGGGTCGAAAATTCTTTTCCCAGGTAACAAATCCATACCACTAACACAGTCCTTTCAGAGCTGTTCTTAGAATGTCGCCAATGGTTAAGTCAGAGACAAAAAGGGATAATGAGTAACCTTATCTAACTCCACTGCTGAGTTGTATACCATCACTCTGCCCGAGGTGTATATGTCCAGGATGTCGACACATGTATTGAAAGCCAACAATCATTGTGTTTCTTGACATCAGCGCTGTCTTCGATTCGTTGGACAGGACTGAGCTGAATTTGCTGTTGGAGAACGGCGTTTCTGAGTACATTAACCCCTCAAAGGCTCTGCGTAGTGCAGATAGAATAGCTGATACAGTATCTTCAGTATAAGCTTTCATAATTAACCCCCCCCAGTCACACACGCTTAGCTGAACCCTTGAAGCAACAAATAGCAAAAAATGGCACTCTTTAGACCTATCTGGAAATACATTGACTATACATTTACTCTCTAACATACCCTGAGACATGACCAGCCCTAGCTGCATTTCTTGGCCTGAAAGTTCCGATTGACTTCAGTAAATGGTAGATATTATCCCAGCGTATATCGCCGAAGGTCATTTTAGAAGTACACAAATATGCTAAAGAATAAATATTTAAACACGAACGATCGGGTTACAGATTTCTGAGAGAACTGCTGTTAGGACCAGCTACATTTTCTAATGTTCACTAGTGATGATTACTTTCTCAGTTTTCACTTAATTTTGGTTCTAGAGGTGATTTTCATCGTTTGGTTTTTCAGAAATTAACCCTTTACTTGAAAACCCTCTAGCCGAATTAGATTACGCAGTTCGAATGCTTCTGTTTAACGAAGATGTAGAAGTAGACGAAGTCTTCTGAAAGCCTTAAGTTAGAATGCAAAGTCTATTAAATGCTTGGTTTACTAACCCAACAGTTTACTAGTCGTAAGTAAAGTAATGTTAGTGTGCAAGAGGAAGATACGAGTGGAGATCTATAGACGAAGTTGCTAATTTCCATGGACTAAAGTGGTAGAGACATGTTATGCACGCCCGCATACAAATATACTTGCTATATAGGAGTATATCAGTCAAAGGCTACCAGTGGCCAGAACAAGAGATATCATGAAGTATGTATGCATATTGCATGATCAACATAGAACCTAGCATATGTGTGCATCAGTGCAAGTTGTCATACCTCTATGGCACCGCAAGTGTTGTTCTGAATTGTTTCAGATGTAAATCTTTTGACTGAAATCTGAGATCATCTTCATTTGTTGTGGAACTCTGATTGCCTTGCAACATTTCAGACTCCCAGCAACATAACACAAAATCCACCTCTTAGAACAAAAGACTAACGATATTCGAATTAGAAGACTTAAAAGTTTAAAGAATGTAAAATCGTGCATGAACAAGAGGAAATATTACAAAACTGGATATTCTCGATTAATTCATTGACCTACGGTAAAGAATGAATCAAACCACAATATGTAGGTAACCTATAACTGACTAAAATAACTCAAATTGAGGATAGTAAACTCGTTTTTAAAAGAATGCTGAGTGAAGCCAGAATAACTTACATCTTTGGAATCTATTGAACTGACCCTCAGGATACGAGTACGTTGTGCAGTATTTATCGGGGTAATCGATGATTGATCACTATACAAATAACTAGAATGATTGTAAGGACCTGACAAATCATCTGGATTTATAAATTGATTGAGGTCATTTTTCATCTGAATAGGATTATTTGATATACACTTGAAGCGGATCAGATGTTTGTTGGGCGAAGTATTATAGTAGTTTCCCGAATTATTTAAAGCATTACAAAGTAAAGGGGATGTATTGACAGTTTTTTGAACGGCACCAGCATCCATGTGATCACCAAGTGAATTTGAATTCTGATTAACATTGCCACCACGCAGTAAAGCATTTAATAGAGTAGATTTGTTTGTGTGATCGCTTTTTTCTCTACTTGATTCTGCACAACAACCAAACGATTGCATGGGTTCAACCAAATGACCTTTTGTGTCCGTTAGATTTCGAGCTAATTCGTATTTAGACTGCATGCTAGTAGAATGACTGCTGCCTTCCTGCTGAATAGCAACCTTGAGTTGATGTGGAAGGCAGTGCTCGTGAGACACAAGAAGTGATGGTCGATATTGTTGGGGACTATGTTGGCAGGCTTCACTAACATTCTCACTTAAACCAAATTCACAGCTCTCGCCACTAATAGTCACCAATTCTAAATGACTAGATTTAGCATCATTTGGCAAAAATGATAAGAAGGGTTTAGAAGATGGGACGATTGTGTTAAGATGTTCAGCGGGAAGAAGGTTACAACTTTGCTCGGCCTCTGAAAGAGGCCCAGTCGAGTTTGAATGTATTGCACCAGGTATATATTTATTGGAAGGAAAATCAGATGTAGACCAAATATGTTCACATGGATACACATCAGGAGAGACATACTGATAAGTCAAACTGGGCTCACTAGACTGAAAAATATTACACGTCATACAGCTGTATGAACTTCTATCAGGCTGAAGTTGTTGCAGGCCTGGTTGCATTATGTCTGCGTTTCCAAAGGTAGGCAAATCTCGTGGATGTGGAAAAGTTATTGGTTGATCAAAAAACAAATCTAGATTTACATCTATGTCCATCATTATTTCCTCTATAAGTTTTGAGGAAGCATTCTTGGACAGATCGTTAAGTTGGTAAGGACATAGATCTGATCCTTCAAGTAGCTCACTGGCACATTGTATAATTTGTCTGTTGTGAGAACTGTGTATCCTGTTTTTAGCAGATACTCTCCAAAGGCTGTACTCTTTACATAAGGTACTTACACGCCTTTTCCAATACTTCCCCTCTAATATAACTGCCTACGTCAATAAAATTAGGAATTTCATAAAATTACTTCAGTCTTAGAATGGTCTTCACACATAGGCGTTTGAAATTGAACAACAACCGGCTTCAATTTTTTAACATCTGGAAGTGATTAAAGAAATAATAACTTACATTGCATATGATATTCTCTCCAAATTATGTTGTTGAGCCGAATTTTATTTTTTATTGCGAATCTTAATCCACGAAATTTGTCCCATTTTGGGCTAGTCAGCTTCCCACTGTAGGCGATATCCAAGTATTTAAAAAGTGAAGCTAGGTTTTCAAAAATCAGTCTGTTTTTATTTTTAGAGGTTGACTGATTATCTTTAATACTGGGTATAACGACGTTCTCGGTTGTCGTATCATTTGAACCCACTGTCTCATCCTCAGAATCTTCAAGAATGCTAACCATAAAATGACCCGAATGGACTTCATCAGTTTTCAAATCCATAGCTGGCTTGAATTATTTGTCTAATACCAATAACGCTGAGTGAATTGAAATGCTCAGTCGTTAATAGTTTATTTCTAGCTTGTAGTGGCGTTTTCGTTGCAGACAAGTGACGGTAGCAGTACCAGAATCTAAAATATAGTTGGATGAGATAATTAATCATAATAATGGTAACCATGATAATGAAAGCTATACACTATTAGTAACGTACAAGGAAACACTACACAACCTCCTTAATAAAAAGTAATCCCAAAACTCGTATATGTGTAATACGGGTTAACTAGCATGAGTTGAATATCAATAGCATAATGATTAGACTAATCTCAGTATCCGAAACAAATGTTGAGACAAACGATTGAAAAATACGTATCTGATTAATAACTAATATCAACATGATGACTGAATGCGTGTTTATCAGCCGGTTTATGTTACAAAAATTTGATGCTATGTGATGGCCCATTATCTATGAATGGTTTGTGGTACTAGTTCCTATTTCGTTCACATTATGATTTCAAACGCAACGAACCCATCTACAACCTTAAAAAGTTAAGGAATCATGTAAAAACTGTCAATCCTGTGTAGCTTTTTTAAAATGTTATCGTTTTTCATAAAAAATTATGATTCTACCTACATCTGCGTTCTCATTGGTTAAAAAGTGCTTCAAGGTCATTTATAGTTGTGAAACTTTGTTAGTATATGTTATTTATATCAGATTTAACATCGTGTTGCCTAAACTTATGTACATGATACTCACGACAAGCAAACATTAAAAAGCTGGGCTTTACTTCTTGAAAGTTTAAAAAAATCAATACAATTACCTCTTATAAATGAACCTTCAGCGTAGCAGCATTTAACTCGCGGCAGTTGTCTCAAGGACAATATACCCAATTTCCAATATATATAATATTATTGTAACGAGCCAGTATTAATCTGATTGTTCCTTGAAGATGACGTCTTTATGCTACTGGCTCGGTTTCAGATCTTTGATGTTATGTCGTGATAGTCATCCAGTTGTTCGACTGCACTGGTCTCAGTTACGTAAGCAGGAGAATAATTGCTAACGTTTTTCCCTTTCAGTTTTTTTCCTTTTTTCCGTATTCTGTCATATGTGTCTTTTAGGGGCTAAGTATTTCTTTCATCTTTTCTATTTTATTATTTTCGTTTCTTTATTTTTTAATTGATTCTTTTCTTTTTCTTTTCTTTCTAACTGCATTACCGTAATATCAGATATATGGGATGTCAGAAGGGGAGTATGTAGAGGAAGCAAGAGAAATGTAATCAGCACTTAGAGAGTTGAGAAATGTAGAACAGCAAGTGGAAATGTTAGGATATGGAAGATAAAATGAAAGTAATTGGGGTTTAATGAATGATGATGATAATAATAATAGAAATGACAACAGTAATAATAATAAATAATCGAATGGCTAATAACTAATCATAATAATGGTAACCATGATAATGAAAGCTATACACTATTAGTAACGTACAAGGAAACACTACACAACCTCCTTAATAAAAAGTAATCCCAAAACTCGTATATGTGTAATACGGGTTAACTAGCATGAGTTGAATATCAATAGCATAATGATTAGACTAATCTCAGTATCCGAAACAAATGTTGAGACAAACGATTGAAAAATACGTATCTGATTAATAACTAATATCAACATGATGACTGAATGCGTGTTTATCAGCCGGTTTATGTTACAAAAATTTGATGCTATGTGATGGCCCATTATCTATGAATGGTTTGTGGTACTAGTTCCTATTTCGTTCACATTATGATTTCAAACGCAACGAACCCATCTACAACCTTAAAAAGTTAAGGAATCATGTAAAAACTGTCAATCCTGTGTAGCTTTTTTAAAATGTTATCGTTTTTCATAAAAAATTATGATTCTACCTACATCTGCGTTCTCATTGGTTAAAAAGTGCTTCAAGGTCATTTATAGTTGTGAAACTTTGTTAGTATATGTTATTTATATCAGATTTAACATCGTGTTGCCTAAACTTATGTACATGATACTCACGACAAGCAAACATTAAAAAGCTGGGCTTTACTTCTTGAAAGTTTAAAAAAATCAATACAATTACCTCTTATAAATGAACCTTCAGCGTAGCAGCATTTAACTCGCGGCAGTTGTCTCAAGGACAATATACCCAATTTCCAATATATATAATATTATTGTAACGAGCCAGTATTAATCTGATTGTTCCTTGAAGATGACGTCTTTATGCTACTGGCTCGGTTTCAGATCTTTGATGTTATGTCGTGATAGTCATCCAGTTGTTCGACTGCACTGGTCTCAGTTACGTAAGCAGGAGAATAATTGCTAACGTTTTTCCCTTTCAGTTTTTTTCCTTTTTTCCGTATTCTGTCATATGTGTCTTTTAGGGGCTAAGTATTTCTTTCATCTTTTCTATTTTATTATTTTCGTTTCTTTATTTTTTAATTGATTCTTTTCTTTTTCTTTTCTTTCTAACTGCATTACCGTAATATCAGATATATGGGATGTCAGAAGGGGAGTATGTAGAGGAAGCAAGAGAAATGTAATCAGCACTTAGAGAGTTGAGAAATGTAGAACAGCAAGTGGAAATGTTAGGATATGGAAGATAAAATGAAAGTAATTGGGGTTTAATGAATGATGATGATAATAATAATAGAAATGACAACAGTAATAATAATAAATAATCGAATGGCTAATAACTAATCAGTGACCATCCAGTGTGATAGTAAGCCGGCTAGTAGAGAGTGGGAGAGTGAACAGAGAAGCGGAGCACGAGTACGTAACGGTAGACTGTTATGGCATACGTAATAATCTAACTTCGTTGTAGAGCTTTCGACCGTGTGGGAGGAGGGGCTGCGAAACACTAGTGTGAAAAGCATTATTGGTTGAGTATACCTTAAGTGAAAAAATATGATCCGGCTCGCGTCACCGCCCTACAGTATGTATTTGTGGGGGTTCCCTTTCGGGTTGGAACGATTGGATGAGGTCCTGGTGTGCTAATAATGTTGCAGGTAATTGTAAGGTCACCCCCCCAAGCTGCCTATACTTCGACAAAAAAGGGTTCGGCTTTCTGAGCCTTTATTTGCACTACTTATTTCTTAGACCGACTACCGATTGGGTCGCCTGTCTCTAAACCTGTTCATATTAAGAATGCGAGATGTGATTATTTTAAAATTTTCACGTTGGCACTAAACATACATTTTAAACATGGTAATAAAGAGTTTTACTGTTAAGTTTGCTAGCTGCCAGCGGACCTGATGAAGGATTGCAAAAGCCTTAAAGATAGTTATGGAATGGTTTAAGCCAGTGTCTTGTCTCTCTGCAAGTAGTAATACTAGGCCACGTACGTTAGATCTGCTACTTAGGGTTTGCCCACAGGGTTCGTAGGTGGGGTGGTTCCATGTAGGAGTGTAAGTGTACAGACTCAGACATTTTTCAGGTCAAACTTCTGTCCCATTGATTCGGGTTCATTCTTCTAGGGTTTGTATAACTATTTTATATCCGTCACATCTGCATCCCATCTGGGAGGTCTCTACAGTTCAACATCACAGCGTAGGTGATTACTGGTTGGCCTATGTTTACTGGCAGTTCAATGAAGAAGATGAGAGATAGTAGGGGGTCGAGTATTGCGCCATCTGACACTTCAGAAGATATCTTCTAGGTGAAGCTAACTCTCATCTTGAAGCAGAACTTTTTCTCCGAAAGTAGTGGTCAGCAGACCTCAGAATGGCCGGTTTTTTTGGGGGGGGAGGATTTTGTGCGTTATAGTGTCAAATGTCCCGGCAAAGCCAACAAAAATAGCATACACAGGTGTGTTTTCATTCAAACATGCTGTTTAAATGTCCCACGCTATTAATACGTCAGTGGAGTAGGACCAGAACCCGTGATGAGAGTCGTGGGATGCGTTTTGCTTGTCGATATGTCATGATTCCCTGATTTGTATTTTTTCTCTGTACCATGAACAGTTACAGTCACTTTGTGTTGGTCCGCACCTTCGCCACCTGGGTAGCTTAGTAACAAGTCCTGTAACCGAGAATCCTGGAGTTACATTTATCAAGCAAATTAAGGTATACCTTTAGGTCAGAGGTATTAAGCGAGGTCTTACCCTAGTATCCGGCTCTCTTTTAGGTCTTTACGGGATGCTCGTGTCCCTTCTCATCCATGTTCGTCTGTTGGGTAGCCTGTGTACCGTCTACAGGGTGTTTCTTGAGATGACATCTATAAGGACTACCTTCACAACAAGCCAGATCACTCCAGTTTGAGGGCCATAGGGTTTCCTATAGTTACTCTCTTATCACATTGTAGCTAATCCTGGCATAACTGAGGCAAGTGCGTGGCCGTTTGCCCGGTTAATATGCGGAATGTGATGAGTGTGTGACCACTCCGACCGACCAGAGTGTGAATTTTAACATCCGAGACAAGAAATTTACCATTAGACAGCAAGTAGTTGAGTTTTGAGGGTCTCCCACCAGGACTCATTGTGCATACCACGCGTTAGATTAACCCTGCTTGTGCGAAAGAGCTTAGTATCTGTTTAGGGAACAAACTCTTTGTTATAATGCTTTTGGCAGAGAAATTGAGAGTCAATGTTTTAAAGGCTCTGGACACCAATATTTTGTCTTTTTGCGGTGTCTTGTGTGGGAATCCTGGTTACGTAGCTGGACAGTCTCCCCCCCCCCCGGCCATGCCGGTTGATTTGTGGATTAATGTCACTTGAGAATGTACACATATGCCTCAAAACAGTAACTTTTCGAAAATCAACGTCTACCACATAGCTGGACAGCCATTTTGTTAGTTACGAGGCAAGTGCTGTAGAATTATTATGCGAGGTGCAAAGATATTAAAGTAATCAATTGAACAGGGATAAATAATAGGGCGATGAAATGAAAAGCAATTGATAAAAATGATAATTGGGATACATTGACGAGTAGTTGTTTTATTGGTGGTATCAGGTGTACGGTAAAAGTAGTAGAGATCAGGAAAGATCAGCCTCCGCCTTAAGCAGTTAATAGAACTCTGTGTATGCCTACGTAGTCGTACTACCTCTTATTGAAATCACTTGGAGAGTCAGCTGGACTCGCAGAATTGGGCAAGGCACTTTTAATCGAGTGAACCCTTCATGAGTTGCGGTTTGACATACCTGTGCTCTCATACTTTTATGCGTGATTTTATGGAGAACACTGCGTTAAGAATACTAGCAAACTCCAAGTGGTGTCTTACTGGGTGGGCTGGGATATCTAGGGCTTCATACATCACCATCAGGTTACTTCCTCGTTCTTCTGTAGCCAACAGAAAATAAATAAACGTAGTTTAGCCGGACCTCGTACATCTTTTGACTGGATCCTTCACGGTTCGTTTCTATACTTTTCATAACATCAATTCTCATTCGGAAAAGTGGAGTGCAATAATGTTTGCGTATCCCAAGACGGGTAGCAAGGACTGGTGACTTTTGACTGGTGAAAAATAAACAGTAAGATCAAGTCACTGTTCGTGTCACTGAAGATGCACTTAAAACCTTTGTTAAATACCTACTCAAAGAACAACTGACATTCTGCTAGCCCTCCCCGTAATGTATAGCACCTCTGGGATTTCCTCCACATTAACTGGGGTTTATCAATTTGCTCAATCACAGTTGGCCTAGAGAAAAAGAAAATAGCTAATTATTAATTTACTTTTAACATGCAAATATGAATTGATTGAGTAATTAACTGGTTTTACCTGGTATTTACCAGACTATGGAATTGCAAGAGCCGCTCTTTTTAATACCCCCCCCTCTGGTTGGCAGCTTACCCAACTTCACCGAAACAAATATCAGTCTATAAAGTGGGTAGGTAAAAGAAATAAGGATACGGAGAAAATATAAATTAAGATAAGTGGTCGTTAGATTGTTGTGGAGGTGAATATGGAGTTTGTGTAAGCTGATAATACCAAGTTTTTGACAACTGTAGATTTTCTATCTACAGTATACATGTTACGACAAGAGTGAATACTATATATACTCGTCGGATTCACTCAAGGAACTGGACTGAATTGCTTGCGTACAGTTCTTTGAAATAAAACATCTAGTGTAAACTTTTCATGTTGACTTTCATTTTACTCTAAACCTATTGTTGCGGTATACGAATATTAGTTAAAGTTGGCTGCAAAACATACAAAATTCTATCTAAGGCTAATTGCACTCCCATGCTTTACCAGTCTAACACGCTGATATGTGGAAAAGTATATCCCATCTCTGGATGTCACCTACTTTTTCCCTTGGCCTAAGTAATTCAGCGGCTTCATTGAAAGGTCGTGCAGGTGCTGGGCTAATTTTGATTGACAGTCTGAATCTACTCTACTTGATTTATTTGAAATAGGTGCCCTCTTTACGCTAACTTGCACTAAATCCACCGACTCCACAATGCATGATCACTCGTGTATGAACGACTGCCAGCCTTGACAATCCAGAATAACTCGTACATCCTCCAGTAACTAGTTATGGTTTAATGCCACCTAAGGATGAAATTGGTAATATCATCATGACTAGCATGACAAGATACTACGCCTGAGATTTCCTGAGAGGATCCCCGTGTGAACTGCAATCAAGATTTTATTGTTTTTACTAGATAGTCTTGTAGCTTGATAGTGTTTACTGGTTTAAATTTGAAGCAAAATTGTCTGTTACCTCGATCAAATAATGTGGAGAAATCCAAAATATTTATACTTTGTCTCAAATTTTAATGGTCCATGTATGAAACTCGTGTGGCCAGGTTTTGAGTTACACAGATGCTAAACAACAAACATCTGTAACTACTAAGACGACTAAGTTCTGAGGCCACACTGTTCTGCCGGCACAAGTAAAGGTATCTTGAGCAAACAGTTTACATCCCGATTTTCGGAAAGTGTATACCTGTGTATTATGTTTAAGTAATTCAAACAAACAACGTCTTTATTTGAAGGTGGCTGGTTATATTGTATAAAACTCAAGAATTATGCAACTTGATAATTTTTATTAATTTATTAGAAAGATTGGGTACAACGGAGTTCATACATTATAGTTGACATTCAAATCCTCCGGAAGTGACGTGTAGGCCAAGTAATTGGATGTCTCCAATAAATTAAATTCACTGAAACTAAAAGGCCATGAAACTACAATGGGTGTTAACAAGCTGTTTATTTCTGGTAATGGCTCAAATTATCTGCAAACAACCAAACGCGGTGTTCGTGGGGAGTGTTCAGAAGAAAAGTGGTTCGCTTTATAAAGTTTCATTCTGCTTTTAGATGAGGTGAAGATGCATACCAATAACTTCTCAAATCACCATCAGCATGACTTACAGCGAATGTAGAAAAAGTGATGATTGATTGCCATATGTTCGGACTCAATAGTACACATTTAAAACGTACGGCAATTTGCTTTCTTTCTGAGTTGACGTTTAATGCTATAGACAATATCTACTTCATTTCCAACATAACTGTACTCTACGTATCCAGTTCACGATTAGTATTAATACAGTAGATTTATGAGAGGTGGTCACTTTACTTAGTAAGCTAGTTATTTACAAGAAGAGAATAGTCCAAATGTAAAGTGACTATATGTCATTAGCAAGGGTTCCAAATGAACCCAACCCTATTTACGTTAGCGCGCAACTGTGAAAAATTACAGATGTGAGCGATATATAATAATTCTGTCATAATATGATTGAAAACCGTTTTGCTAGAAGCATAGTCAACATATGAGCACTACGGTGTCTAATCTCAACGCTTTGCATGGTAACAGTGAGTTGATGAATTTGCCAACCTTTACTTAAAAAAGGAATTGGTCGTAATCAGGTGAAATCCATCCAGTGTCTACTTCGGTATACTGCGCTCCGTGAATCAGAGTCATTATCACTTAAATTAAACATGGTATAAGTTAGCAACATAAAAGACTGCTCTCCAGGACATTACAAAAAATGGTAAATTTTCGGAGTGGCCCCCAAACTCGAAATTTCGCCCACTTATAAAAGATTGAAACTATTATTCAATCGGCCGTTTTCCCAACAAGTATCAATGATACATACCAACTCACCTCAGTGCTCTTCGTTCTGAGTTTTGCACTGGAACGCTAGTTTCTGTATACAATAAACGCGTTTGCCGCTACGAAACAGCATTCCAGATATATTATTCCTTCATGGGTTTTCCACCAACTACCTAGGGTCCAAGTATACAAATAAACACACATAATGACCCACCACTTATATCGTAAAATTGGTGGTTAATATCTTCTATCTGACTGTAAAACCTATAAAAACGTCGATTATCATAGAATTTCAATTGAACATCATACAGTACGTAGTCTGGAACTCCTAAGGTTGCCGCGATCTCTTGCTTAATTTTCTGATAAAATATCACAGGACACGAGGTTTCCACACACACCAATCAGTAGGGTCAGTAACTTTCCAACACACTTGATTCATTGTATAGTAAGTCAGTAGATATAGGCCTACACATTCAGTGTGCTAGGCACATGGGGTACTTATCACCTAAGCCAAAAAAGACGATATTGAATACATGTGTTAATTAAAGACCTACTAATACGCATCGGTTGATGCAGGTATTCCAACACTATTTGGGGGCTGAAAAGGAATAAGTTAGTGGTTAATGGTTGGCCGAAACTATTTATGATATCAGAAGGCTCCAACTTTTGGTGGGGCCGACTGACTACTGTTAATGTTATGATTACAGATAAGAAAAACATATGACTTAGTTAAGCTACGCGTTTGATTGACTGTTTGGAATGTAAGCTGTTAGCGCTTGTTAATACGGAGTTAAGATAGCACTATCGTCAGTAATTGTAGAGGTAAGTAATTCCCTAAACAAATGGTTGCACAGGCTTTCGACATTGGTGCTGACCATGTTTGTTTTAGTAAAAACGACTAGCTGAAGACTCCCGGTAAGGCATCACTACCAGATCACGACACAAAACGACATGGAAAGCAACTCGCTCTGTAGTTAGCTAGCCTAGATGTTGCTATCCCATTGACGTCTCCCTCACGATCTAATATACCTCCTTCTCTATCTATCACTGCCTTCTGATTTGTTCTTATTCGCACATATAGGCTTAATCGTTGGAAGTTTTCCTGCAATAAATATAGCTTGCTAATATGCAGAGTTTACTTCATTATAATTCCACGGTGTCCATAAGTCATTGTATATCCGATTGACTAATACACATCCACAGACAATCGGGTAAGTAAATATATGAAAAATCACTAACGAATCTGTAGGAATTATTTTCAAACACAATGCAAATCTGACAAGCACAAAAGTGAGACAAGTTTTGGAGAAAAGTAACCTTCAAATCGACTTCAATCACACGTTGAGCATGCATGCAACAGAGAAAGTACACAAAGTAAAGTATTATCTCCAGAGTTACATCGGCTTCTACAGACTTTTGATAGTGTAAAGAGACTTTAATCTCGGATGGATTGTCTCTTGTTGTATTGTGGGAGCCATGATTTGTATACCCTGTGTGACCCAAAATACAGAGGAACAGAGAAGGGTTGGTAAAACAAGACGAGATTCAACGTGGTCAGGGAGACTTGACTCCAAAAGTCGCAGGCAATTACGTAATCGAAGGACGGGACTATACGTGGGAGCTTTAGTCTCAAATAGGGACAAGTAAGTGGGATATGAAGTGCGCCCGGTATATGACCAAGTGAAGTATAACCAGAGCAACGTCTAACGATCTAACCCACACGCACGAATAAAAGTAAATCAGAAGGTAGTGAGGGATGGAAGACTAGTTATATTTGATCATGAGTAGAGCATCAGTAGGATAGCAACGTCTAGGCTAACTAACTAGAGAGCAAGTTGCTTCCCATGTCGTTTTGTGTCGTGATCTGGTAGTGATGCCTGACTGAGCGCCTTCAGCTAGTCATGTCTACCATAACAAACACAGTCAACATCAATCACTAGGGCCTAATGGGTTGGTGAAGACCCTATAACATACCACCCAAATAATAAAACACAATGTTATAGATATTGGTAAACATACCTTCGATAGCTTGGATGTTGTGCAGCTTTTGGACGTCAGAGCCCGTGTTGGGGTGTCGTTGAGTTAAACATTTGTACAAAATATTTTTTCCCTGTGTGTTCTTGTGTCCGTTTCCGGACGGCCTGGAAATCCCAAAAAATATTTAAAATTTGTGCATTTCGTATACAAAAGAAAATAATTTGTCAGCTAAATGAGGCTACAGAAACGCGTAAAATATCGGCAGTACTAATATTAATGAAAAAGGTTTTTTGATATTCTTTTAAACATACAAATATGTGTAAATGCATACCGTAAAGTGAAAGAGCATGTTTACTAAATTCTTATTTTTTTAAACAGACAAAACTTTACAATACGCAGAGAGTGGGAAATTAAGAGAAAATTAATAAACAGAATATTCGTTCAAGTGTTCTGGAAATAGTGCATTTCTACCAGAACGTGTAGCTCTCGGCGTTATGGAGCTCTTCAAAATTTTCACTTGCTTGTTGGTTGTTGCTTGAGACGTGGCGCCTTCGTTCATGTCAAGTTTCGGGGTTGCTGTGGCGAGTTCGACATTGAAAGGTTTGCCGTCTAGGCAGGCTGCCTTGAGGCGATCAATGCTGACGTTCTCCTCATGGCCATTTTTGTCGATTGCGTAGTATTTTGCTTCCCATTTCAAGACCTTGTATGATCCTTCGTAAGTCGCGTTGAGAGGTCGGCGTAGAGCATCACAACATACGAAAACGTGTGTACTATATTTTAAGGCGGGTTGGATAAAAGTGTCTGTCGATTGTTTTCGAGTTTGGACTGGCTTAACTGAACGCATGTCGTTTGTAAGCCGGTTCACGTAAGAATTGAGATCCAGGTGTTTTTTGAGGTAGGAGCGATTTTCGCAAACTTACCTGGTAGTCGAAGAGTCGTTCCATATACTAATTCAGGAGCACTGCGCCCAACATCTTTTATAGCGCTGCAAATTTCGAGTAAGACTAGTGGTAAAGCGTCGGTCCACTGTGAGATGTTCGTAGCTGAAAGTGATGCTTTCAGCTGTCAATGAAAACTTTTCACCAAACCGCTAAGTTGTGGGTTGTAGGCGGTTGTTCTGAGGCGCGTACTTCCAAGGAGTTCGATCAGAGGGTAGAACAATCCAGATTCAAACTGACGTCTACGGTCTGTGGTTATTGTAGGTGAACAGCCAAAGTTTGCTATCTATCGTTCGATGAAAGCGCGACAATCGTTTAACTAGTGATGTCTTTCAGTGGAATCTCTTCTAGCCAGCGTTTGTAACGGTCCTCGCATGTCAGAAGATAAAATGATCCATTTGATTTTGGCAAGGGTCCAACCAAATCAAAGTGGATGTGGTCGAATCGAGCGTCAGGGGTTAAGAAAGTGCCAAGAGAGCATTTATTGTGCTGAATTACTTTGTTCTTTTGGCAGGCTACACAGGAGCGTGCCCATTCTTTGATGTCCTTATTGATCTTCGGGCAGCAGAATCTCTGGGCAATCAGATAAGACCCAGCACGAACTGCAGGATGAGAAAGGTTGTGCAATGTGTTGAAGATGATGCGCCAATAACTCTCTGGGACGATTGGATGGGCTGTATCTGTAGAAGAATCACAAGTTAAAGTGATCTTACCTTTTCTAATAGTTTTTGTTTGGAGTTTGAGCGTTGTTATGGATAACTCGTTATGAAGATCATTGTCTTCATTTTGAAGGCGAGCTAGATCAACAAAGTCAATTCCTTGGATACGATTCAAGGAATGTATTCGCGATAAGGTGTCGGTAACTAAATTTGTTAACTCCAGATATTCAATTTTTGATAGCACGAATTGATCTGAATCAGACAACCATTGATCACCTGGAAGCACTGGACAGCTCTACAAACTCCCCTAATTGTAACTCCAGATATGTCATATATCAGTAGAGAACTGGCAAATGTAGTCTAGATGACGCGACTCTCGTGGAGATTACTTATCTGAAGATGAATTCATAGAAAACGTCAGTGATTTATGGTCGGTGAATACTGCGGATTCCCGGCCTTCGATGGAATGTTGAAAATGTAGTATAGCATACTTAATAGCTAACAGTTTAGGTCCAACAGTGCTGTATCTCGATTCGATATCTTTTAGCTGTCTCGAGAAGAATGCTATGAGTTATCAAGCTTGGTTTATTGATTATCGCAGAACTGCGCCTATGGCTGAGTCAGATGCGTCAACCGCGACACTAACGGGAGCTGCAGTACCGTGATATGCCAGCATAATTGCATTAATTATTGTATCTTTTGTTGCAGTGAAATCTTTTTTGACTCTGCATTGATTGTAACCATCTTTTTATTCCCACGAAGCTGATTCGTTAGTGGTTTCATGATAGATACACAGTTGGGTATAAATCGTCTGCAAAACCTTACCAACCCACTGAGAGCTTGCAACTGCTTGGTGGTGGTTGGTTGAGGATACCCCAAAATGACCACCACCTTGAGCTTTTAAGGTCGTATAATATGCCCAAGGAAGTCTAACGAGGTTGTTTCAATTTGGCATTTCATATTGTTGTAGTCTTCTAAAGTCTGTATCCAAATGTTTCACATGTGTTACCTCGTGTGGGCTTGCTATCAAGGACTCGTCGACGTACGCATGGATATAGTCAAGTCCCCTGAACACGTCATCGATGAAATGCTAGGATATCTGTGTTGCACTTATTAAGCCAAAAGGCATTCGAAGATATTCGCAGTTTTGGGTATGTCGTCTTCAGACACTAGTACTTGATTGTATGCCTTTACCAAGTCGATTTTCGAAAATACTCTCATTCCGTTCAGGATGGCCGTTAAACCGTAGATGTGTGGTAACGGGTAACGATCGGGCGTAGTTTGAGTTTTGATACGTCGGTAATCAGAATCGGCATGCCAATCATCTCTATCTTTCTTCGGGACCATGTGTAATGGAGATGACCATGGACTACAGGATGGGCGTATTATTCCCAGGTCAATCATATGATCGAATTCGTTTTTTGCAATCCCTAGTTTTCCGGGTGCGAGTCAAAGTGCTTCGGAGAATACGGATTGACATGTAGTCGTGATGTGGTGTGTAACATTGATGGATACTCATATTAGCTTTGATGCTGCCCTAATCAGATTCCAATGCCTGTCAACTATTGGCTAAAAATAAGGGTTAATTAAATATTAAAAACGAAGAGAGCATAAACTACAAACTGGAGCAGTGTGAAAATACCTGAAGTGCACCCGGTATATGACCAAGTTACGTTTGCGGTATTACCAGGGTAACTTCTAACGATTGAACCCACTCTTACGAATGAGAAGAAATCAGAAGGCAATGAAAGATGGAATAGAAGTTATATTTGATCGTGAATGGAGCGGCAATGGAATAGCAACGTCTAGGCTGGCAAACTAGAGAGAGAGAGATGCTTTCCATGATGCGGCGTGACGTGATCTGGTGGTGATGCGTGACTGAGCGCCTTCAACTAGTAGTGTCCGCTAAAACAAACATGGTCAGCATAAATGTCGAGGACCTATGTAACAATTTATTTTGGGGATTATTTACCGCTACAAAGGCATTAATCAATCGCAAGGCCAATGACATCAGCGTTCACAATACTAGTGCGTTGACCAGTCACTTATCTCATGCGCGACAACATTTCCGTCTCTAAACCGTTACCGGGCTCGATGGTGTGGAAAAACTTATCCAGACGTTGTCTGTCAGACAAGTCTCCGCGTTTCAGAATTAATCTTGTGAGCTGGTCATAAGGTTGGGGCTGAAAAAGAAAGGCCTGATGTGCCTGTTCAATTCACACGGAAGTCACCTTAGGATGGCAAGAAATTGAATGCGTGGGCCTGTCATGCCGTGGTCTCGAAACTCGGCTTCCGTGTGTCAGAAGCAAGCTTCCATGTTTTCTGTCCAGAAGGGGATGAGCTGAAAGTTTGGAGGTGTGGGAGTTTTAATCTTAATGAGCTTAGGAGTTTGATCAGTCACCATTAAAGTTACAATATATGCAAATGCCAAAACAAACGTAGCGGAAGTGTGCGAAAAAATGATTATAACAAAAATACTCTGTTAAAAATTATAAACAGGGACGAATTTACAATAAAGATCGTGTCCAGATCACGGTGTGTTCACCAATGAAGTGCACTCAGCATATGACCAAGTTATATTTGTCGTATAACCACTGCAACTTACAACGATTGAACCCACTCTTACGAGTGAGAATAAACCAGAAGGCAATGAAGGATGGAAGAGAAGTTATATTTGATCGTATGTGTAGGGACGCTAATGGAACAGTAACGTCTAGTCTGTCTAACTAGAAAGCGAATTATCGTGATTTGGTGATGATGTGTGACCAGGAGCTTCCAACTAGTCGTGTCTGCGTGGACAAACATGGTCAGCATTAATGTCGAGAGCCTATGCAACTAATTATTTTGGGGACTATTTACCGTTACAGATATCGGTCGATATACATTGTTTTACAGTTAATCGTATTTATCCCAATCATGTGTGAATTAAGAGGCTATGTCGTGGTAGGAAAATTATAGCAACGCAGAGGTGCGAAAATTAGCAACAGCAACTGTTGTTGTGACAACAGTATACTATATGGCTTTTCCATGTAATATATTACCCTAAGATTTCGATGAAATCTGAGCCGAATGAGCCACCATAAAACTCATGAAAGTTATGTGATACGTTGCTTTAGGTGTATGTCAACTTCCAAATGTACTAATATTTCTTTCATTGTTATTAACTGGTTATGAAAACGGACTACTTAGTGTAGCTAATGTTGTAGTTTAGTTTGCCTCCGAAATACGTTTTTGTCCTTGAACTTTTATCAATCATATGTTTTCTATAAAGACACTCTGTTTTCATGAGGTAAGGGTGTATTAAGGAGGAAAATATTATATACCGGGTTTTCAATTAGATAATAATGACTCTTACTATCTAATTACACATGACCGTATTCATACAAGTGTAGACATAACATCCACTTAATCGCTTGCCTAGAAAATGCATAAATGGTTTCTATCCTAAATGGCTGCTAACATAACAAAACAACCAACAACATATCTGCCTCTCCTGATATCCTACAATGCTCATACATCACTGTATGTGAATTCAAGTGAACTTAAAATGGCGTAAGAGGCATGGCCCCCTTCCCAACAATTAGATAGACTTTGCAAATTGATTCATGTTCTGAAGATACCCTGTATGCGACCAAGTTTCACATGTCTCAAGTGACTGGCTTTTAACGATAATATTCAAAACCTATGAGGAGAAGAGAAAGCAGTAAAGAATAAATAGGATATGTTTGGTCGTAAATAAAGTGTAATTGTCTTAACATACCTAGCTAAGTTTGTTTGTTCGTCTTTTCTAGAGACTCAGTGGTACGTTTATTCCTTGCTCATGTGTTCCTCAGGTAATAGTTTCGCGAAAATCTCTCGTAAATATGTGTATATATATACAACTGTACAACTTGATAATGAAACCCTCCAAAATATCCCTTTCCTAAAATTCGTGATTTCTACTATTCTTATTTAAAAAAGCCTTTAATACAACTGAATACACTCACAGCTCAGTGCAAATGGAAGAAGGAAAAGAGGTTGAAACAGGTGTAGCTCATATTAACTTGTTCAGAGAACTGCACAATACAACATTAACACGTAGTTCTTGGTGTGTTGGAGAATCTTCGGCTTCTGTGTACTCTTTGGCTACTCACTGCCAAGCAGTATTTTCTTCTAAACCAAATGCATCATCAAAGGAATCGCGATTATAATATGGTGTTTCAAGCCTGTCGATACGAAATTTTTCTTCATGGTCTATTCTGTCAGTGGTACAGTACCTTGATTTTCACCGAGATATCTCTAACGGTCAATCATAAGTTATGTTCAAGGGTCATTGTAAGGGACCACGGTTTACAAGGACCTATGTATCACATTTTAAGTCAGGTTTGATAAAAACATCTACCGGCTGCGGTCGCCTTTGAACTGATTTAACTAAACGCATTGCATTCGTAAGCAGATCCACATAAAATTTGAAGTTGGACTTCATTGAATTTGAAAACGTTCCCAAGGATTCTTAAGAAAGCTGAAGCACTTCACCTAGTTCTGCTCAATTGCAGCGATTATATGACCTAGTAACACTGAGAATTCCTAGTAAAACTAATGAGAGTGTCAGCTTATTGAGTTATACTTGTGGCTAAATGTGTGGCATTTCTATAAAGCCGTTGGATTGAAGGGATGTATGCAGTTGTTTAGAGATGCATAGTATCAGGGAGTTTATTCAGAGAGTGTATAAGTCGAGATTCAAAACGTCGTCCAAGTTCTGTTCCGATTGCAATGATCAATAAACCTCGCAATGCTTAAAGATGCAGTGCACCCGATATATGACCAAGTTACGTTTGCGGTATTACCAGGGTAACTTCTAACGATTGAACCCACTCTTACGAATGAGAAGAAATCAGAAGGCAATGAAAGATGGAATAGAAGTTATATTTGATCGTGAATGGAGCGGCAATGGAATAGCAACGTCTAGGCTGGCAAACTAGAGAGAGAGAGATGCTTTCCATGATGCGGCGTGACGTGATCTGGTGGTGATGCGTGACTGAGCGCCTTCAACTAGTAGTGTCCGCTAAAACAAACATGGTCAGCATAAATGTCGAGGACCTATGTAACAATTTATTTTGGGGATTATTTACCTCTACAAAGATAACGAGGAAGCAGCAATGTGGAGCATGGCATGCTTATTAACCTGCGTCTTCAGACGACACATGCAGAAGGTAGATTTTATCTCTCTTATACTTTTCTTTGTTAATACGGCAAGTAAAACTAAACTCATGGCCATCCACTTATCAGTTTTGTATTAATCAAAAGTTTCGACTAATAAAGTTAGGGTGGGTCAGATTAATCGAGTCATCAGGCGGCGTAACTTAAATGCAACTTTACCTAGGTTAAACAATTTCACCAAGTCACCTATTGTGCGGTGGGGATTAAGCAAAGCAAACGATGGGAGCAAACAAGCTAATTAAACACATGGTACAAACGATTGACCCAATCCTATATAATCAGTTTGGTGTCAGCACAGTTTCCAGGATTTTACAGGTTGTTCAGTGCACCAAAAACGATTCGCCGATGTTTCTCAAGCACAGTTGTATGAACTATACTTGCGAAAGAACCATAGATCAAGGAGTTCTATTATCCAATCGTCTTTGATTGTAATTTTATCGTTGTTGTTGTTGTTGATGATGATGATGTTAGCTACTGGTAATGATCGTTGCCTCTCTGTTAAAGCTGTGCTAGTTAAACAAGATAGATTCACTGGATACGATTCAAGGAATGTATTCTCCATAAAGTAATCTATTTTTCCACAAGGTATATACTATATATCTGAGGTTAATCAGGAAACTTAGTCGGGATGGTGGGTCTAACGTACTTGTCATTTCATTCATTTATCTGTTACCCCTCGTAAGGCATAGGCCACCGGCCAGCATACTCCAACCAGTTCCGCCATATAATCTCCTATCCTGTTCTACCCACGTACTATCCACATTTTTCATATCTGCCTCCGATTCCCAGAGCCATGTGTTCTTTGGTCTGCCTCCATTTGGCCTTGTGAACTATAAGTCAGTGCTTGCCTTGTGACGCAGTTTGGTGAATTTCACAACTTGTACCCTAGCCACCTCTAGAGTTTTTTCTAATTTCTTCTTATGTTGGAAGTGAATTTGTTCACTGTTATAGTAGGTTGTTACTGAAACGAATCCGAAGTATCTTAAGTAGACAACGGTTCTTAAATACCTGATGATTTTTGTACTACATGGCGACTCAGCTCCATTCAATAGAACCATCTTGATATTTGTAATGAAAATTCAGACTATGATGTTGGCTGGCAGTTGGTTTGTGTCCCAGATGCCTTTCAATTGTAGAAATGCTGCCCTCACCTTGTCAAACCATGCCTTTACATCTGCAGACAGATTCTCCCTTGTTTATCGATAATGCTGCTCATGTATGTAAAATTTTCTACATCTTTCAGGGTTTCTCTGTCAAGTTAAGTGCAATTTGGATGGTGCTGGTTGTGCCGTGTTGTAGCAAAGGCTTTTGGTTTTTTTCTCATGTGCATGTTGAGGTCAACTACTGACTACAGAGGCTGCTACTACACTGTTCGTCTTCACCTGCATATGTTGCTATGTGTGGGATAGAAGAACTAGGGCATCTGAGAAGTGCATATCATGTAGCTGCACATAAGTTGCACAGTATATTCCGTGCTTCCCTTGAGATGCTACAGTTTCTATTACTGAGCCGACCACCAAATGGTAAAGAAAGTAAGCAGCCCTATTCGGCACCGGCCATAACATAAAATGGATCTATTGGTTGCTCTCAATGTATGATTTTGCAGCGTAGTTTGTCACAAGAATTCCGTCTGATATTGACTATCTTCTCATGTACACCATAGTACCGAAGAGACCTTCATAATGTTGGCTGTTTACGCTTTCAAATACTTTATCATCAAATGGACAAACTCACGGAAGATTTTATCACGCATCAGATCACGTCCTACTCACTAATGAAGAATACCCTGGACACAACTGAGTTTCACATGTCTTAATAGGCCTCTAGCAATCAAACCCACATACAGTAATATGGCATAGAGCAGAAGACTGTAGCGGTAAATAATCCCCAAAATAAATAGTTACATAGGTTTCGACATTGATGCTGACCATGTTTGTTTTAGCGGACACTACTAAGTTGAAGGCGCTCGGTCACGCATCACCACCAGATCTCGCCACGCCGTACCGAAACAAGCAACCCTCTCTAGTTTGCCAGCCTAGACGTTGCTAACCCATTGCCGCTCCATTCACGATCAAATATAACTTCTCTTCCATCCTTCATTGCCTTCTGATTTCTTCTCATTCGTAAGAGTGGGTTCAATCGTTAGAAGTTGCTCTGGTAATAATCCAAACGTAACTTGGTCATATACCGTGTGCAACTTCATTGGTGAGCCCGACGTGGCTTAACTGAACGCATAGCATTTGTAAGCCGGTTCACGTAAGAATTTATATCCAAGTTTGTCGAGGTGGAAGCGGTTTCCACAAACTCACCTGGTAATCGAAGAGTCGTTCCGTAAACTAGTTCAGACACGCTGCACCCGACATCTTCTTTTACCATGCTTCGGATACCGAGTAAGACTAGTGGCAAAGCCTCTGTCCACTGCGGCATGTTTGTAGCTGAAAGTGATGCTTTCAGCTGTCGATGAAATCTTTCTACCAAACCGTTAGATTGTGGATGGTAGGCTGTTGTTCGGAAGCGCGTCGCTCCAAGAAGTTTTGTCAGAGAGTGGAACAATCCAGATTCAAACTGACGTCCACGGTCTGTCGTTATTGTAGATGGACAACCAAAGTTCGCTATCCATCGTCCGACGAAAGCACGAGCAATCGTTTCAGTAGTGATGTCTTTTAAGGGAATCGCTTCTGGCCAGCGTGTAAAACGGTCCACGCATGTCAAAAGATAAGAAAATCCATTTGATTCAGGTAAGGGTCCTACCAAATCAAGGTGGACGTGGTTGAATCGAGCGTCGGGAATTGGAAAAGTGCCTAGAGGACATTTATTGTGCTGAATTACTTTGCTCTTTTGACATGCCACACAGGAGCGTGCCCATTCTTTGATGTCCTTATTCATCCTTGGCCAGCAGAATCTCTGAGCAATTAGTTTAGACGTAGCACGAACTCCAGGATGAGAGAGGTTGTGCAGTGTGTCGAAGATGATTCGTCGATAACTCTTGGGAACGATTGGACGGGCTGTACCTGTAGAATAATCACAAATTAAAGTGTTCTTACCTTTTCCAATCGTCTTTGTTTGGAGTCTAAGCGTTGTTGTGGATAACTCGTGATGAAGATCATTGTCTTCATTTTGAAGTCGAGCTAGTTCAACAAGGTCGATTCCTTGGATACGATTCAAGGCATGTATTCGTGATAAGGCGTCGGCAACTACATTGTTAGCCCCAGATATATGTCGTATATCAGTAGAGAACTGGGAAATGTAGTCTAGATGACGCGACTCTCGCGGAGAGTACTTATCTGAAGATGACTTCATAGAAAACGTCAGTGATTTATGGTCGGTGAATATTGTAAATTCCCGGCCTTCGATGGAATGTTGAAAATGTCGCACAGCACAGTACATGGCTAGCAGTTCACGACCATAAGTGCTGTATCTTGATTCGGTATCGTTTAGTCGTCTTGAGAAAAATGCTAAAGGTTGCCAAGCTTTGTCAGTCCATTGTTGCAGAACTGCGCCAATCGCTGAGTCAGATGCGTCAACCGCGATGCTGACAGGGGCTTCGGTATTGTGATGTGCCAGCATAGTCACATTGGCTATTGCTTCTTTAGTCGCAGTAAAGGTTTTCTTTGAGTCTGCATCCATTGTGACCACTTTTTTATTTCCACGAAGCTGATCCGTTAGTGGTTTTATGACAGATGCACAGTTCGGTATAAACCGTCTGTAGAAACTTACCAATCCATTGAAAGCTCGCAACTGCTTGATGGTGGTTGGTTCCGGGTATTCCAGAATAGCCGCCACCTTGTGTTTTTGGGGTTGTATACCATTTGCATTTATAGTATGCCCCAGGAAGTCCAACGAGGTTGTTCCGATTTGGCATTTCTGTATGTTTATGGTTACTCCATATTGTTGCAGTCTACTAAAGACTGTGTCCAAATGTTTCATATGTGTTACCTCGTCTGGACTTGCTATCAAGCAGTCGTCGACGTATGCATGGACATAGTCAAGCCCGCGGAACACGTCATCAATGAAGCGTTGGAATGTTTGTGCTGCGTTCCTCAACCCAAAAGGCATTCGGAGGAATTCGTAAAGGCCAAATGGAGTTACGATAGCGGTTTTCGGGATATCATTTTCAGACATCGGTATTTGGTTGTACGCCTTTACCAAGTCGAGTTTTGAAAATATTGTCATTCCCTTCAGAGTGGCCGTTAAATCGTGGATATGCGGTAAAGGGTAACGATCAGGCGTAGTTTGGGCGTTAAGACGTCGGTAATCACCGGTGGGACGCCAGTCATTGCTATCTTTCTTCGGGACCATATGTAATGGAGATGACCATGGACTACTGGAAGGTCGAATTATTCCCAAGTCAATCATATGATCGAATTCGTTTTTCGCAATCCTTAGTTTCTCAGGCGCGAGTCGGCGTGCTTTGGAGAATACAGGTTGGCCTGTAGTCGTGATGTGATGTGTAACATTGCTGGTTAAACATGATAATTTCGATGACGTCTTATTCAGATCTGGATACTTGTCGAGTATCGGCTGAAAATAAGGGTTAATTAAATGTTTAAAACGAAGAGGACATAAGCTACAACCTGTAGCCACGGTTCCACTAACGTATAGATTTGTGTTACTATCCACTAATCTCTTTTTACTAGGGTCCACAAGCAAGTTGTGGTGGCTAAGTAAATCCATGCCTATGATGGGTATTTTCACATCGGCGATGGTGAAAATCCAGTGTATGGGTTTTCGTAAACCCACGTTTAAGTAGACGTAACGTTTGCCATACGTAGCTATGTGTTTTCCATCGGCTGCCTGTAAATCGAACGCAGCTTCATGGTGGCGATCAGATGGAGCTGCAGGAAGAACGCTAACTTCTGCGCCAGTATCGACGAGGTAGCGAACCTTCGTTATCACATCAGTGATAAATAATAGGCGGCTGCTTCCACCGGCTACGGTTGCCGCTAACGCGTGCCGGCGGGGTAGTTTCCCGATGCGTCAACAATCGGTTTATGTCTAGGGAAACAACAGGGGTCTCTACACTCCTTGGAATTTTTTCCATAGGTGTTGTGGTACCAACACCAATGTGAATTTTCGTTTCGTCGAGGTCGAGACGACGACCTTCTCCGTGACGTACTTCGTCGACGAGAATCGTCCGGTCGGTGTCTTTCCTTCAGGTCAAGAAAACGCGAAAGAGCATTACACAATTTCGTTACTTCGTTTTCGGTGGCCTGAGGTTTTTCGGTAATGGAATAAACCTGATTGTCGCGAGTTCTGGTGATCTCCAGAATTCGATCAGCAGATGAGGCTAGTTCATCTACTGGGTTGTTATTAAACGTTACCAGAACTGCTTGCACTTGTTGTGGCAGTTTTGATAAGAAGAGTTGACGGAAAAGACCTTCGTCGAAGGTGCGTTGACCAATTACCTCTCGCATGCGCGTCAACATTTCCGTTGCTGAACCACTACCTAGCTCGATGGTGTGGAACAACTCATCAAGCCGTTGTCTATCGGACAAGTCTCCGCGTTTGAGAATCGATCTTTTGAGTTGGTCATAAGGTTCTAGGCAGTCAGGGCTGAAAAAGGAAGGGGTGACGTACCTGTTCAATTCACGCGGAAGTGACCTTACGACGGCAAGGAATTGAACACGTGGATCTGTCACAGCGTGGTCTCGAAACTCGGCTTCTGCGTAGCAGAACCAAGCTTCTATGTTTTCTGTCCAGAAAGGAATGAGCTGGAAGTTCGGGGGTGTGGGAGTTTTAATCTTAATGAACTTAGGAGTCTGATCAGTCATGCTATAAATGCAATATATAAAAATATAAAAATAAATGCGATTAAAACGTGCCAAAAAAATGATAATCACACCAAAAATACTGTTAAAAACGACAAACAGGAACGAACTCACAGTTTTGAACGTGTCCAGATCACGTCGGGCTCACCAATGAAGTTGCACACGGTATATGACCAAGTTACGTTTGGATTATTACCGTGTGCAACTTCAAGACAATGATGAATGGGAGGAGGATAGATTTGACCGTAAATAGAACGTAAAATGATTTTCAATATCTATGCTAACTATCTACATAGGTAGTTTTCTTCCTCACCATACTGTGCTGTAATCTGATGATAGAACGTGACTTAGTGTCGAATGCACTAAGATAAATAATGTCAGCATCAATGACGAATGCCTATATAACTATTTATTTTGGGAATTATTCACTACTACACCCTCTGTTGACGATCAGATATATCTTCCCTCCCATTCATCATTGTCTTCTGCAATCCACTTTCTTATCACTAGCGTGTTTAATTATTAGAGGTTAACCAAGCGAAACTCGGTTGCGTCCTGAGCATCCTTAGATAATAACCAGTTCGCAACCAGTCTATCTTGATACGAACACTGAGCAATAAGTATATAGTTCATTAATTGTAGTTCATGGACTGTATACAACATATTGACAGTATGGAGGCTCTGATTATCCCCTGAAAACATCAGCTTTTAAATTGTACGCTTCTTTGTGCATGCATATTCAAGTTCTTGAACTCACTGCTCCGCTGGACTGTTTGAATCTTGGTCGATTATTGGATCCATTTTGGTCCCAAAATGCATTCCTTTATAATTCATTGTATCGACTTCTTTACTTACATGCACTCGATCAACCATATACGTGCATGATGTCAATTGATATACGGGAATTATATGTACATAAAACTTATGTTTAACTGAACCTAACTACTAACCAACGTCTTCAGTTCTCATAGCAGGTGTCGTACTTGGTTTTCCAGTCATCTCACAACAGCTATTTCTAAAGCACTTAATGGCTTGAATAAAAGCTTAAAATTAAGGTTATTATAAAATTGCAGCTAAAAAGGACTTAATTTGTTCACAGACAAAATATAGATATATAATTGCATCGCTCATCATAGCGAAAATGATCTATATGGATATTTTCACACTGAACTCTGCTGCTCTGTTGGTTCACGTCACTAACGTAATTTATACTCTAATTAAAACCTCGATTTATTAAATTATATGGGCGTAGACTGATACACAAACCAGAGGTTCTGAAGTCTTATTTCGTTATCCGCTTCTTCCCAATGCCGTGTTACTAGATGAAAAACGAGGCTTAAATGAATGAGTACATATTTTCAAGAGTAGAATTAAATATTCTTAAAATCATTTGTATGGTATATATAGCAGTGCGTTATTAATAACACATTTGTATAAGTAACTTACCAAATTCTAGCTTGATATTAATTTAATACATCCTTCATTATTTTATGTTTCCACTGTTGCAACACGTGCTAAATCGTCGATTGAGAGTTATTCACCAGTTGTGTTTATTAAATATCTTGAAAGGAAAAACATGGAGTGACAATGACAAAGTACGTTTATGAATTCAGATAATGCTACGGGGTACAAAAACAGGTTAAACAGGAAGAGTAAGCGAGATCATCATATATGTTCACTTCGTTCAGGGCACGTTCTTCCAGTACGTTGATGCTTATTTATCCTGAAATGAAAAAAAACATAAATTAATATTACTACAGTTGTTTACAGTTTCAATAGCCGTACACACTTTCTGGTTGAAATGCCCTCTTTCCTTACAATAACCTCGAACACTACATAATTTTAACCAATAATGTTCCGAGATGTTATTTCAAAATAATAATGAAATTTTGCTGAATAAACGTATTATAGATTTGGAGAAATAACAACAAACATATGCTTTTCTTCAAAATAGCAATACACCTTGTTTAGGAGTATCGCTAAGCTCAATATTCATGTCCAAAATTTTGTTTCTTAATAATAATTTCACCAAAAGTAACTTATTCAATTCTAATAAGGTTTAATCAATCAAAAGAATCTAAGATACATACAAATCGTAGTTCGATGTGTCAAAGTGACAGGAGGAAGTTTGCATTCATATTAAATAACTGACTAGAAAAGAAATAGATGCGTTTGACAGATTAGGAATAATTAATAAGATTATTAGTCTATGGTGATAGAATAAGTAATAATATCGTATGTATCTAAGGGAATGGCAATTTCTAAATCTGTTCAAGCCTACTTTAATAGCTACGGATGAACTTATGATTAAAGACTATAAAAGACCGTGAGAACAAACGCAAGTTATTTGTGTTTGAATGAACGAATCAATTGCACAATCATTTACAATGTACTCATCATTTCATACAAACGTTAAAAGTTGATCCGGCAATCAATATGATAAACTTTCATCTTTACTTCAATATATAAATAATCTCCATAGTGAATACTACGTAAAATTGATGTTCAAGATCTTCACATATTCAGCGTCGGAAAATGCTTAAGCAACTTTAGATGACCAGCTCGATATCAAGAGTTAAAGGGAGTGAGGCCAAACAAATACAACTACAATTGATTCAAAACAATTAGGAAGCATGTATATTTTGCATCAGTGTGACAAGTAAACATGATACATATTATTCAAGAACTTGATTGAATACATTTTCAAGTATATCTGAAATATGACTGATTATGATACAGACATATTAAAAATAATTCAGTTGAGATGATTATTTCTGTAGACATTGATGCGGAATCTGGGATGAGCACTACTGAGGAGTTCCATACTAGAACGACAAAATATTGCAGTGCTCCCTGGTTCTCAATGGTACTCTGCCAACATCAATCTGTGATATACTCTTAATTACTTACTTACTTACTTACATACTTACTTACCTACTTTTGCCCGTTACTCCTCCCTGAGGAGCATAGGCCGCTCACCAGGATTCTCCATTGAACTCTGTCCTCAGCAATCCTCTCCAATTGTTTCCAGTTGCTGTTCATCCTTTTAATATCTGCTTCCAATTCTCGACGCAGCGTGTTATTTGGCCTTCCTCTTTTCCGTTTCCCAACAGGATTCCATGTTATTGCTTGTCTCGTGATGCAGTCTGATGGTTTCCGGAATGTATGTCCTATCCATTTACAACGTCTTTTCCTAATTGCCTCTTCGGCTGGAACTTGGTTTGTTCTCTCCCATAGTAGACTGTTGCTGATGGTTTCCAGTCAACGAACAGTCACTATCTTGCGTACAGTTGTTTATAAATACTTGTACCCTTCTGATGATGTGCGTAGTAGTTCTCCATGTTTCAGCTCTATACAGCAGAACTGTCTTGATGTTCGAATTGAAGAGTCTGATTTTGGGGTTGGTTGACAGTTGTTTTGAGTTCCATATGTTCTCCAACTGTAGGAATGCTATCTTTGCTTTACCAATCCTTGCCTTTACATCTGCATCGGATCCTCCTTGTTTATCGATGATGCTTCCCAATTAAGTGAAAGTATCTACTTCTTCCAGAGTTTCTCCATCATGTTCAATTGGGTTGGCGCTCCCTGTGCCATACTTGACGATCTTGCTCATTCCCTTATGTATGTTCAAGCCTACTGATGCTGAAGTTGCTGCTACGTTGTTTGTCTTCACTTGCATTTGTTGGTGTGTATGTGCTAAAAGAGCTAGATCATCCACGAAGTCCAAGTCATCGAGTTGCATCCTATTCGTCCATTGAATCCTGTGCATCCCCTCAAATATGGAGGTCTTCATAATCCAGTCAACCACTAGGAAGAAGAGAAAGGCGAGAGTAGGCAACCTTGTCTGACTCCGGTCCTCACTGGGAATACATTTGTCAGTTGTCCTCCATGCACAATTTTGCACTGTGTTCAGTCGTAAGAATTCCGGATGATGTTGACGAGTTTCTCTGGTACGCCGTAGTGTCGAAGAAGTTTCCATAGTGTTCTTCTATCTACACTGTCAAACGCCTTCTCATAATCAATGAAGTTGATGTACAGTGACGAGTTCCACTCAATTGATTGTTCAACGATGATCCGTAGTGCTGCGATTTGGTTTGTGCACGACCGATCCTTACGAAAACCAGCTTGCTGATCTCGAAGTTGAGCCTCCACTAAATCTTTCATTCTGTTCAACAATACTCTGTTGAAGACTTTCCCTGGTATCGACAGTAGCGTGATCCCTCTGTAGTTCTCACATTTGCTCAAATCTCCTTTCTTTGGTATCTTGATAAGATGTCCTTCTTCCCAGTCTGCCGGCACTTGTTCTTCCTCCCACATCTTTTTGAATAAAACGTAGAGTATCCTTGCTGTTACATGTATATCTGACTTGAGTGCTTCAGCTGGCATATTGTCCGGTCCTGCTGCTTTCCCACTTTTGATTTGTCTGCTGGCCATCTTGATTTCTTCCATCGTTGGTGAAGTGACATCTATCGGGAGATCTGTAGGCGTTGCTTTGATGTCCGATGGGTTCAGTGGAGCTGGCCTATTTAGAAGTTCCTCAAAGTGTTCTATCCACTTATTCTTTTGTCCTTAAATCTCAGTGAGTGTCTTGCCTTCTTTGTTCTTGACCGGTCGCTCTGGTTTACTATATTTGCCTGCCAGTTTCTTCGTTGTCTCATATAGCTGTTTCATATTTCCTTCTATTGCAGCTTATTCTGCTGTCGTTGCAATGCCTTCGACGTATTTTTGTTTGTCGGCTCTGATGCTCTTCTTTACCTGCTTATTTGCTTCTTATAATGGTGTTTCTTGCGATCCAGAACCTCCTAACAAGTTGAAGTTAGTGCTTCTTTCATTCCTCTCCAGTTGACCTCCATAGTGGTTACCTCTTCTATCAGTAGATCTTGTAAGGCTTGGAACCTGTTGTTGAGAGATATTTTGAATTCCTTGAGTTTGTCAGTGTCTCGAAGAAAGCCTGTATTGAACCGTTGTACTGCTGCCACTCCAGTTGTCCACTGCCTCTTTAGCTTCAGTTTCATTTTAGCAACCACCAGGTGGTGGTCTGAATGTACGTCAGCTCCTCTCCTGGTTTATACATCTACAATTCACCTTCTAAATTTTTTATTCATGCATATATGATCGATTTGATTCTCTGTAGTATGATCCGATGAGACCCATGTAGCCTTGTGTATACGTTTGTGGGCGAATATTGTACCACCTATAACCAATTTGTTGAAGGCACATAGGTTTGTAAATCTTTCGCCATTGTCATTTCTGTCTCCCAGTCCCTGTCGTCGCATGATTCCTTCACATCCAATGTTGTCCATTCCGACTTTGGCGTTTAGGTCCTCCATCAGGATTGTCAGATCCTTTCCTCGACACTTTGCTATAATTGATTGCAGACTATCGTAAAACTGATCTTTGTCCTCGTCGTTGCCGTCGTTGGTTGGTGCATAACATTGGACAATATTCATTGTAATCCCTTTCTTCATTGTTTTGAAAGATGCATTGATGATTTTGGGTCCATGTGGTTCCCATCCCACAAGTGCATTACGTGGTTTTTGCACAGCATCAGAGCAACTCCTTGGGTGTGAGGATCATTTGCCTCTTCGTGGCCAGAGTGTAGAAGCATCTCTTCCGAAGCCAATGTTTTCTGTCTCGCTTGAGTCTAATGGTTTTCGCTGATTCCGAGTATTGTCAAGTTGTATCTCCTCATTTCTGCAGCTATTCGATTGATCTCCCCGCTCACCCACATTGTTCGAACACTCTATGTACCTATAAAAATGTTTGCTCTGGTTGTTAGAAGGGGGGGCATCGGCCTCATGATTTCCCAAGAATTTCGGCTTTCATCATGAGTCGTCATGAATCCTTCTACTCCCAGGGCAGAGTTTAAATGGTTTATCTTGTTTAATCTGGTTTGCGTTTTTTTAGCAAGCTCGGGTTTTAAGGGATGGGGGGTGCTAGCCCCATGTCCAACCCTCCTCCTTTACCAGGGCTTGGGACCGACAGTAGCCCTAGGAGTGCTACAGGCGGAGTTCTGTGATATATTCAGTCAATTATACTAAAAGTAGTTTACATGAGTTAACAATTGGCGGCATTTTAGTGTTCAAGACTACATAAAACTATAAAGTGAATTACATATTTCGCTTTCGGATATGTATCATCTTTATAAAAATAAACGGTTAACAATACTATTTTTAAAAGTAAAAAAGTTAGAATCTATTGATTCAGACATGTTCATATCGCAAAATATATCAAAATAATTTAACGCTTAAATAGTTTTCGAATGTCTACTGAATTACATTTTCACAAAGTAGTCTAAACGATAAACTTTCATACTGTTATCTGCATTACTGTAACCTATCATCTAACCGATGTTGGCCATGACGGACTGAAATACTTCTCTTAACCTCCAATGACTTACACATACAGCGTAACTTAGTTTAGGTTTAGTGTTATCACACTAACCCTGTTGGTAACTCACTTACTCACTAGATGAAAGAAAAAGTAACTGAAGTATTGAGTACAGTACACTTATAGATTATTGGGAACATTGTCTAGATATCCGATAGACCTTAACAGTGTACATGTATGGCCCCCTCCCCCTGCTAATAAGATGAAAATTAGCCCCAAATTCTGTGTATTCGATGGTAATTTAGTTTTTTAATGTATTTTTCGTTATCTTAACTTACATTAATTTACAAATAAATCTTATTTAAACAAATTCGTGTATTTTTTTAAAACATCTGTGATCATATTTTAAACAAAACATTAAACTGTAATCGGCTAAATAGAATTAGATATTCATTGTTATTGTGTTGAAATGAGAAAAGTAGACGAATTAAATGTTAATAATAATAGCATAAGATAGGTTGATAGATCGATACCTTGACAGGTTTAACATGTTATGGACACTAACATTAGTATCAACTGTACCAACTTCACTTGTCTACGTAGCGTTTAGGTGACCTAGCCTGCAAAGCGAAATCATTCCTAAACTGGGGCGTAGAAAAAATAGTATACTTTTGTGTTTACTATTGATGAGTCTGATAATTTATAGCCTAGCTACTAGTAAATCTGACTCTTCATATTGTCATACGAACATAAATACATCTGCCTTTATTTACTACTAAATGACTTATATATTCAACCGGACTTTCAGTCATCACACGGATTAAGGTCATTTCTATTTTAAAATCTAGCCCATAAAAATGAGGGTAAGGTCTCTATTTTTCTTAATATTTACATGATGAATCATGCACAAACGGCTTAAAAATTCTTTTTTTTGTATTCATAGGAGTGTCTGAATTATGAAAATGTGAAACAAAGCAAATTATAAAGGAAGAATATCTTCCTAAATAAATTTTTGTCAATTCCTACATTTATAAATTCATATTAATTACTAATCCAAGTGAAGGATAAAATGTAGGGTTGAAATAAAGTTTAAAACTACAGGATATGAATTATGGATTGTTTGTGTCAAAATGACTAGTTCAATCAGTTTACGTGTCACTTGAATATTGTGAAAGTGATTATGATCAACAGAGTATATATATATATATATATATATATATATATATATATATATATATATATATATATATATATATATATAGTTATTTTGTTTTAATTCAAATTTGGATTTTTAAACAATTAAATAGTAACAGAAAAACGATATGCATTCTTTCCATTCTAGTTGATTGATTAGCTTATAATTAAAATTCTGACTAGATTAAGTATTGTTACCTCTATGGATGTATTGTTCATTGGTTAGTAACTTGTCAACTGTAAACATGCTTTAAATAGCATACATAGTCGTTATCATTAAAAAGTGTCTGTACGGCTGAAGTTATCCGTAACATTTAACAATGCTAAATAAGTCAGTTTTTTTCACAATTTTTTGTCATTTTTTCATACGTCCAGTAGGCGAATGGGACGTATTAGATAGAAGTTAGTGTTCATTAATCATTGTACTTGAAAATCTTACTATACTAGCAATTTTCATCCAGCACATAGATTGGTCTATACTGATATTTTCATTGAAGTCACTTGCCGCTAACTTCAGACACTTGAAATGAAACCGTTAATTAAAATTCCTCACCATCTAAATAAAGTAAAAACTGACCGATAATGTTGGATACAACGCAATCAGTATTATAAATCCAGTGTATAACCTCAGTCCTTTAGTAAACAACTCTCTTCTCTATCCAAAAGGATGTTTACTAATTAATTACCTTATTTTCTGTTATTTTTCAAACATTTCCAGATAAATACTGATGTACCAATGTACTAGAAATCTTAGAATTATGTAGTATCAATAGTTGAACAAACGAACACTGAGTATCTGTTTGACTATCTGATGGATTACCCTCTAATTTTAAGATTGATTTTACCGCCGACTGCAGAGAGATAGAAAACTTAGAAATAATGAGCAGTTGTTTTACTTTACTTTAATGCAATTCAGAAGTTCACAACTGTCATCTCAAGACTATCCGCCTACGGATTAGATCCTGTAAGATAGATATTCGATATGATAAATGCCGAATGTAAACTAACGAATGTTCACTCAGTAATCTGAATGTTGTGTCTATTACGAGGCCTGATTATTTTGGTTTCATTCCTTATTAGGGTCATTAATGCACACTGTAGATAAACCTCTCACTAGGACAAAACAAATTTTCTTTTAATCCTAATTTTCAACTAAGGTTAAAACACAATTAGTGTTTCAAAGTTATCCAAGAATAAGAGGATACTATTAGATGCACAACAATATCTAAATGAAACATTGCTTACTTAATTACTTACTAATTTTCCAGTGCTCCCTAGTTCTCAATGGTACTCTGCCAACATCAATCTGTGATATACTCTTAATTACTTACTTACTTACTTACATACTTACTTACCTACTTTTGCCCGTTACTCCTCCCTGAGGAGCATAGGCCGCTCACCAGGATTCTCCATTGAACTCTGTCCTCAGCAATCCTCTCCAATTGTTTCCAGTTGCTGTTCATCCTTTTAATATCTGCTTCCAATTCTCGACGCAGCGTGTTATTTGGCCTTCCTCTTTTCCGTTTCCCAACAGGATTCCATGTTATTGCTTGTCTCGTGATGCAGTCTGATGGTTTCCGGAATGTATGTCCTATCCATTTACAACGTCTTTTCCTAATTGCCTCTTCGGCTGGAACTTGGTTTGTTCTCTCCCATAGTAGACTGTTGCTGATGGTTTCCAGTCAACGAACAGTCACTATCTTGCGTACAGTTGTTTATAAATACTTGTACCCTTCTGATGATGTGCGTAGTAGTTCTCCATGTTTCAGCTCTATACAGCAGAACTGTCTTGATGTTCGAATTGAAGAGTCTGATTTTGGGGTTGGTTGACAGTTGTTTTGAGTTCCATATGTTCTCCAACTGTAGGAATGCTATCTTTGCTTTACCAATCCTTGCCTTTACATCTGCATCGGATCCTCCTTGTTTATCGATGATGCTTCCCAATTAAGTGAAAGTATCTACTTCTTCCAGAGTTTCTCCATCATGTTCAATTGGGTTGGCGCTCCCTGTGCCATACTTGACGATCTTGCTCATTCCCTTATGTATGTTCAAGCCTACTGATGCTGAAGTTGCTGCTACGTTGTTTGTCTTCACTTGCATTTGTTGGTGTGTATGTGCTAAAAGAGCTAGATCATCCACGAAGTCCAAGTCATCGAGTTGCATCCTATTCGTCCATTGAATCCTGTGCATCCCCTCAAATATGGAGGTCTTCATAATCCAGTCAACCACTAGGAAGAAGAGAAAGGCGAGAGTAGGCAACCTTGTCTGACTCCGGTCCTCACTGGGAATACATTTGTCAGTTGTCCTCCATGCACAATTTTGCACTGTGTTGTGTTCAGTCGTAAGAATTCCGGATGATGTTGACGAGTTTCTCTGGTACGCCGTAGTGTCGAAGAAGTTTCCATAGTGTTCTTCTATCTACACTGTCAAACGCCTTCTCATAATCAATGAAGTTGATGTACAGTGACGAGTTCCACTCAATTGATTGTTCAACGATGATCCGTAGTGCTGCGATTTGGTTTGTGCACGACCGATCCTTACGAAAACCAGCTTGCTGATCTCGAAGTTGAGCCTCCACTAAATCTTTCATTCTGTTCAACAATACTCTGTTGAAGACTTTCCCTGGTATCGACAGTAGCGTGATCCCTCTGTAGTTCTCACATTTGCTCAAATCTCCTTTCTTTGGTATCTTGATAAGATGTCCTTCTTCCCAGTCTGCCGGCACTTGTTCTTCCTCCCACATCTTTTTGAATAAAACGTAGAGTATCCTTGCTGTTACATGTATATCTGACTTGAGTGCTTCAGCTGGCATATTGTCCGGTCCTGCTGCTTTCCCACTTTTGATTTGTCTGCTGGCCATCTTGATTTCTTCCATCGTTGGTGAAGTGACATCTATCGGGAGATCTGTAGGCGTTGCTTTGATGTCCGATGGGTTCAGTGGAGCTGGCCTATTTAGAAGTTCCTCAAAGTGTTCTATCCACTTATTCTTTTGTCCTTAAATCTCAGTGAGTGTCTTGCCTTCTTTGTTCTTGACCGGTCGCTCTGGTTTACTATATTTGCCTGCCAGTTTCTTCGTTGTCTCATATAGCTGTTTCATATTTCCTTCTATTGCAGCTTATTCTGCTGTCGTTGCAATGCCTTCGACGTATTTTTGTTTGTCGGCTCTGATGCTCTTCTTTACCTGCTTATTTGCTTCTTATAATGGTGTTTCTTGCGATCCAGAACCTCCTAACAAGTTGAAGTTAGTGCTTCTTTCATTCCTCTCCAGTTGACCTCCATAGTGGTTACCTCTTCTATCAGTAGATCTTGTAAGGCTTGGAACCTGTTGTTGAGAGATATTTTGAATTCCTTGAGTTTGTCAGTGTCTCGAAGAAAGCCTGTATTGAACCGTTGTACTGCTGCCACTCCAGTTGTCCACTGCCTCTTTAGCTTCAGTTTCATTTTAGCAACCACCAGGTGGTGGTCTGAATGTACGTCAGCTCCTCTCCTGGTTTATACATCTACAATTCACCTTCTAAATTTTTTATTCATGCATATATGATCGATTTGATTCTCTGTAGTATGATCCGATGAGACCCATGTAGCCTTGTGTATACGTTTGTGGGCGAATATTGTACCACCTATAACCAATTTGTTGAAGGCACATAGGTTTGTAAATCTTTCGCCATTGTCATTTCTGTCTCCCAGTCCCTGTCGTCGCATGATTCCTTCACATCCAATGTTGTCCATTCCGACTTTGGCGTTTAGGTCCTCCATCAGGATTGTCAGATCCTTTCCTCGACACTTTGCTATAATTGATTGCAGACTATCGTAAAACTGATCTTTGTCCTCGTCGTTGCCGTCGTTGGTTGGTGCATAACATTGGACAATATTCATTGTAATCCCTTTCTTCATTGTTTTGAAAGATGCATTGATGATTTTGGGTCCATGTGGTTCCCATCCCACAAGTGCATTACGTGGTTTTTGCACAGCATCAGAGCAACTCCTTGGGTGTGAGGATCATTTGCCTCTTCGTGGCCAGAGTGTAGAAGCATCTCTTCCGAAGCCAATGTTTTCTGTCTCGCTTGAGTCTAATGGTTTTCGCTGATTCCGAGTATTGTCAAGTTGTATCTCCTCATTTCTGCAGCTATTCGATTGATCTCCCCGCTCACCCACATTGTTCGAACATTCCATTTACCTATAAAAGTATTTGCTCTGGTTGTTAGAAGGTGGGGGCATCGGCCTCATGATTTCCGAAAAATCTCGGATTTCACCATGAGGCGTCATATTCATTCCTTACAATCTCAGGGCAGAGTTCAAATTGTTTAGTTCGTTTAATCTGAGTCTCAAATAGGACGAAATGCGAGTTCTGGATTCCCCTTGCCAGTCAAAATCCAACTTGATTATAATCTGGTTAGATTTTTTTTTAGCAAGCTTGGGTTTTACGTGATGGGAATGCTAGCCCCATGACCAACACTCCTCCTTTACCAGGGCTTGGGACCGGCAGTAACCCTAGGAGAGCTACAGGCGGAGTTCTCAATGAAACTTATAAAACATGAATGGAAATATGAACCTCAATTCAGGTACCCAAATTTTATATTGACTGATCATTGAATTGCTGTAAATAACACATTTATCTAGTCATTTAGTATTAAGTGAATTTTATCAATGAAGTTGGCAACATAATCATTAGTCTAAGTTACTTGTACATTATATTGTTGTTGTTGAATAAACAATTTCCTGATGACGATTTCTAACAATTTAAAATCAAAACTTTTAGAATATAACTAAACATTAAGTTTCATTGAATCATAATATACATCTTTAAAATTCTTAATAAACAAATCAATTTATTTGAAATAACATGATCAATGAAATATTTGTTAAATACAATTAATGATTTGTGTAACACACATTCATGAAGAGATACCGATTCTACACATACATACACATGAACATATTAATTCAGCCTATAATTAAAATATAGATTAGTCATAAGTTTGCTTTGACATGTAGAAAATTCAATTTCACATTTATTATATGCTAACAGGATTAATTATATGGTCTACAATATGATTATAATATCGTGTGACCTATTCAATAAAAACAATAATTTAACATTAACAAATCAAATTTTTAATGAAAATATTGTTAACTTCTTAAAATGATTAGTTACTTATTTGTTTGTTTGTTTGTTAGTTTGTTTGTTTGTTTTTTTCAAATAATGAGAGAAAAAGACACAAATACATTGGTAAACGGACACGATAATTCAGATATGAAATGAAGCTAGTTGTATTATTTCATTGATAACAATATATTAATAAGTCCAAGAATACATATCAATTCATATTTCATGTAAAAATCGATTATCTTTACTCGTTTTTCTTTTTTTTAAATAAGGAAAACGTTACAGTAGTGATAATTCTGTTTAATATACACCACAATTGTATGTATGTATGTAGATATACGAGAGTAAATCTATGTCTGTGCATTTTTCTATAACTAGAACTAATCATGATGAACATAATAACGTATGTGTTATATATGTGAAACAAATCTAATGTATATAATCATACAACATTTTATTTGTATATAAATAAATAAATAAATAAATAAAATCTATCAATGATTTAATTATTGAAACTAAAAAATCACATCATATGAATAGATAAGTAAATCTAAACATTAGTTTGCATGTACACAAAATGTGTGCATAAATCAACAGTTTTTTTTTCTTCTCTTTTACTAATATTCTAATTATAAATAATAATAGTTCATTTATACATAATAGAATTTTATTTATTTAATTAAATATTCTATATACATTGAGCGTAATATAAATGAATTTGATAATTTAATATGTTTCATGAAAATTTATTGATTATAATATTAGTATTTGGTAAATTTATCATTTATCTCTAAGGCTTAATTACATAATTAACAAAAATAAAATAACCAAGTTATGTTTGAGAGGGAGTATAGTGAAAAGAGAAACATCGTAATACTAAAATCTAAATGAATTAACCTTCTAAGATTTTTGATTTTAAATACTGTAATTCTAGAAATTCAATAATTGGTCCTGTTGTAAAATGCGTATATATAGATGGATACTTAGCTAAATACACATAAGGTGATTAGTTATAAGAATTGTTAATCCCGGATAATAGTTGTATTGGGTTCAGCTCAAAATGTATCTTCAGTTCATATGATTCTCGTATATCAACTGATTTTACTAGCATGTGTGATTGATTGCATACACGTAAAATATGAAATTGATACGACTAATTAAACAGAAGTATGTTTATAATCCATTAAGTTCAGCAAGCAAGCATTATTTAAAGCAGCAAGGGAGGAAGTAGTTCAATCATACCTTGAACAGGCATGCTACAGAGAAATATACAATCTTAAAAGTGCATAGCATAGGGCGTAATCAAGACATCTACAATCACCTTGTTAATAAAAATAACGTTAAGTATATAAAACGAATTCGTTGCAATACTTTCATACCATACAATGACAGTTTCCAATGAAAGCCAAGCATAGAGCTATTATTACGAATAATAGTGTAGAAATAGTAAGTTTCATTTCATAGTGTTCAAGTGTAGCCTATAAATTATTAAGTATCATATACTTGTCTTAGTAAACGTTAAGAATGATAAATTGATGACAATATACTTGAAACTAAAATATCTCTTAATGTATTTTATAGATAAAAATACTTTCTGACGAATGGCTTATGACATTAAAGACGGTCTAAATGTTAACCTTGCCTACTATATAGTGTATTATAAAATCCATAGTATAATTATCCTAGATTACTTTTATCAATCACTGAAGTCTCTGTATTAACTACAGGTATGTCATTCGTGAACTTTTCGTATCACTGTTCAATCATAATCAAATACAAGCAGAGCAAAGTCAGACTGAGTCATTGGGGTCGTTCAATGAAGAATTTGATTGGTAATAGACACAGCTCTACCTTTTTCGAAGCCGGACAATAATAAGTCATTTGTCAATATAATTGAATTATGTAGTTTGTGTTACAAATTGATTTTAGTTTGACAACTAGTGAAAACCAGGAAACACTAGACAGTTGTCTCACTCTATTGTGAAACTGCATAACAGCGTGAATTCAGGACTACATTTCAAGATCAGTGATAAAAATTACAGAATTCGATAATTTACACATTACCGTTATACTAATGGTAACAATGGACTCACAAGTGTCTAGGTCCGAAAGATAATTCCATTAGTTCTAGCTAAAAGCCGTGGCTAACAGAGCTGTTATTTCAAGTCTGACATAGTTACTCACTAAAGGCATGGACTGATAGAGAATTAAATGAGACTGGAAAGGCAAACTGATAAATACAAACTCGGTACTTCGAAGTTCAGATTCCAGTCATCTTCAGTGGGGGGTGGATGAAGCTACCCGTGAACATTTAGTTTTGAATAGTAAATATCAGAACGAAACATTTGTTACGTACTTCTTGATTATCATCAGTTGCCTAACTACAGCCAATCCGTGATATCTCTTACATAATTAGGTTTGAAATTACAATGAAATATAGAGTACTGACTAGCTGGATTTTATAAAACTATTATTATAAATTCGAAATTATTTTTGACAGCTAGCTGATACCTAATAAAAAAACAATTGTTAACCAAAGGGGTTTGGGGAAGATATTTCGTTTTTATCAAGGACTCTTCATCGGTTGGGATCCAGGACCTCATACAAATCTAGCTTCATTGCTGCTAGTGAACAACAGCCTCACTTCTGATTTAGTTATCCCTACAAGTAACGGATCCTTACATCAGTTGAAGGAATCCATCGCAAAGATAATCACTAGTAAACTCATTACAGAGTGTGTATCAAATAAAAGAATTTCAATTAGAAATAGGAAATCTCATCTCCACTTCTTGTTGAGTTCCAATAATATTTTTAGTTTGTAATGAAAATGATGTTTACAAATACATAAAAGCTACCTTAGTTGCCATATAAGTACATTATTTACTCACTAATATACATTTTCTTTATACAACTTATCATTTCACCATACGAACGCCTATTTCTCGCAGTATTTTTGTTTCTGTGAATGAAAGTCTCACATACTGATAGTATGATTATTGGTATCTATGTAGTGCTTATGTTATGAAAATTGGAAACTGTATGAAAGTATAATCATTTTTTGGGTTACAAAGAAGAGTTAAAATTCATACTATATATAATTTACTGCCGATCGACATCATATAGTCAAACTTATTTGATGTTTACTCTGGTTGTTCAAGTGCATCGTATATATAAATGTACACCCAATATACTTTAGTATTTTCAATTTATTCTAAAAGGAAACAGTTTTAGAAGAAAATCAGGAGGGGGGACAGACTAGCATATATAAGTTAATAGGTTAAAATCTAATCTATCGGTTCAGCTGAGGTTAACCTCTGTCTTGATAACAAAATAGCTACGTTAAGAGGTTAATTTTTATCTTACAAAATTGTAAGCTTAAAGATCCTGGGTCAAATTCCAAGGGTCAAGATGTACACTCCTGTAGTATTATATGCTGGGATAAAACAGATGTTCTGGGACGCATAGTTTTTCAAAGTTGTATACCTGAGGTCAGTAGTGGCTAACTTCAGGAGGCAATTCCAGAGCTCTGCTGAGAAGCCATAAACGGTAGAACTCACTCATACCAAAAGTATTAAGATTCGCAAAATACAACAAATCAGCTGAAGTTAGAAGCACAGACAATCGAATGTTTGTTCAGATGTTTAATTGTTACGTACCCATTTCGGAACCTGCAGGTCTCAGTTTGGAGCCCTGTAGATCACGTGTATGTGGACTATTATGAAGCACAATTCTAAGATGAAATATCGCCCAAGTGATTCCTGGATTTTAGTTGTTGTCAAAGGTCAATCCGTAATATTAAATCATCAATTTCAACAATCATACGTTAATAGAAAATCATGATGAATACACAGTTATTTTAACTCAACTTTTTATCTTACTAGCCTATATTCTCTTTAAATATTTTGTTGCATTATTTAAAAACACTCCAGGATTAAGACTATACTCATTTAAAAGACACCTTAAAAATTCAATATTTATTTTAATTTCGTCTTGTTAAAAATTCTATTGGTTTCTGATGAAAGCTCATGACTTGGGAACTTTAGTTTTGAGTCAACTATACATTTTTATTAATGCTTAGCTCATGAGAAAATGGTGAAATACAATCAAAGAATCGGTTATACACTGCAAATAATGTCATTATTGTCATTACAGACTAGCTTTTTCTCTGTTAGGAAGTAAGAACCGGTATTACTTGATGGGTTATGGTTGAAGACCAATTTCCAAATTGCTTCAATAGTCTTGTCAAATAACAGATCAGATTTTAAATCTATCATAATGAGAGTTTGTTAGGTAGCTAAAAGTAATTTGCAGTTACCCTAATAGTCCAACAATAACTATGGAACCAAGTGACCCAAGTTCCGTAAAAAATGCAAATACTTCTTACTGACAATTACTAAATGAAAAGAAATCTGTGTTTAGAATTTCTCGCTCACTGCCTTCAATGATCTGTCATTTGACGCGATATTGATTCACTCAGACTGGTAGATACATTTCAACTTGATCGATGGAATTCGATCAGGGGTATAAATAACTAGATAAACGTGAGATTTGTCACTACTCCATGTTTATTCCTTTATATGTATTAAACTATGATTATCACTTTGAATACCAGTCATTTGCACTTCATACAAGAAAGCCAACGTCTATCGTTTCCCATGTTGTTATTATTTGTAGTAATATTGTTTTCTTGCTTTATAGGCTAAGAATAATCACACAAACATAGTGGCTTCACTATATAGCTACGATCATGTGTAAACTAATTCCACCCTACCACACACAGACGTTCGTTAACACTGAATTGTTCAATTACTATCATAGTGTAACTGTAAAATCAAATGATTTAATATCTGTAAATGAGGCATATTAAATATCTTTTAAAAATAATCTTTCTATTTAGATCGTTGTGTTGATTACAATTCTGCATTTTATCCAATCTGTAGGACCAGGTTGCACTAGGGTATGGTGGTAACCGGATTAGATTCCAGAAATAAATTTTAGGTTTGAAAAGACAAACAGTATTACTTATGAGTAACTCTGATGTAATTATGTGGAGATTTATGAAATGCTATGACAATGATTTATCTAGTTAGTTCTTTTAAACAAGAGTCACGTCTACGCAAATAATCCATTACCGAAAGCTGAATTCTCCTCCAATAAGAATATATATAACTATCCCTACTAGTATTGGTTGAAAAAGATGAATATGGATTAGAACAATTTGTGATATTAACAAACGTTATTTCTTTTAGACTAAAAGTAATCAAATGTTAACACAGCAACAGTTCAGAAATTCATTGACTGTTGTACTGAATCAAGTAGAGAGTTTTCGAATTCTAGACCAAAATTAACAATGTATTCGTATTTTTTTTTATTTTAGATGTTGGATGATATAACACAAAACCGGCTGAAATGATGGGCATGTATTTATTCTTTATCACCACTAATAAGTCGTGAATTTTGTTATCATTTCATACATTTAATATTCTCTAGTTCATATGCACTCTTTTCCTTAGTGTTTAGTTATTATTATTATTAAGACTACTGAAACAATTAACTTTCATACTGATAATTCTGTATCTATTGTGTTGATACAAATACCAGCCACTTGGACTGCCTGACCGTACTTTGTTTATGAGTGTCAGAAATGTTTATTTAAACAAATAGATGATCTTTAATTAGTTTCCATTCACTAGAATAACATGTACTGAACATACAATTTATACTTAGTTATAAAGTTCTTTTATTTTGTTTGTGTTCTCTCTCGCTCTCCTCCCCCCCCCTACCTTACTCCACTATCTCTGCCTTGGGCACAATTTCTTTTTCCGTTCATTACTTTTTTTTGCCTTGACTTTAACAAGTTTATTTAATTTTTTACGATTTATTTACGTAAGTTCGCATATAAAGTATTGATTTGAAATTTGTTTTACTAAATTTATGTCGTCAAATGTACAAATTTGTTTATCACAGAAGGAATACATACACAATAAAAAAAAAAAGAGTAGTATACGCATTGTTTTGAGAAAAATAATTCCCATTATTTATATGCATATGAACTGAAAAAAAGGCTCAAGTTAATTTACTAATAACTAATCAACAAGACCTTGAAATCTTAGTTTCTACAGCAAAAAGAGTCATATTTAGACTATAAATAGTCTTCTAAAAAGAACAAGCATTTAAATATTAATTGTCATGATATTGACAAATCAATACAATAATCAACCAATCACAAGGTAGTCTAGAGTAAAGGTAGGCAGATAGATGTTCGCCTACTAATAAGTTTCTTTTAATTAACTCTTTTTATTTATTTATCTATCTATCTATCCATCTATTTATATTGTCGTAGAAATTCCAATAAAATATCTGAAAGAACAAAAGTTACATAAATTATTTTTTAGGAATCTACTGAATTTACGTGAATAAATTTGGGCGCCGATTATATAAAACATGTATGTTACATGAATCAGTCAACAAAAAATAAACAATACGGATGCTGTCATATTGGTGGGGGGGGGGAATTTTATTATTTAGTTTCAATTATTATTGTTGCTATAAATTATTCATGTGTAATCTTAAGTAGTCAAGATAAATTGTATACTAAAATAGAAATTTATATGCAACTGATTGTACATTCTTTATAAAGATTAATTTTGATGCTGTAATAAATGATGGCAATAGGAAGGAGCAAAGTAATTTACCGTTCAGTGCAATTTATCACTCAATTTAGAAAGAAAGAACTGTACATTACTGATTAAGGGCTAAAGTTATCTGTAACATCTTCAACGTCCAATATACATGTTGTACCCAGCACTCCTAGTCATTCTTCCGTTTGTATGTCGACTGAGAACTTCATATTACGATGTACTAATTACTGACAGTAAATTTTTAATTTCCATTTGTTATGTTGGGCTGTAATACATTGATATGATGATAGCCAACAGTAGTATCTTAGGAATCTAATTCACTAAATTAGCAGAAGCATGTCTGGAACTGCTGGATTAAATATAATTGTTAAACACTGAAAAAGTTGCTAACAACTTTAACACTGATTTAGTTAGAGGGGCTTGTCGATTATTGATGCAATACATCTAGAATGTATATAAACTACGATTCAAACTACCTCTCATCTTAACACGGTTGAATAATATATCAATTTGGTCTAATCTAAGACACTAGTGACTAACTCCAGGATGTTCCTAGAGCTCTAGTGAGAAGTCGTGACTGGTGGAGTTCAGACTTGTCGGGTGTTACACAGTTATCACCAATAACAATGGATGATCGTCGTGCTATATATCACAAATCGATCGAAGTGGGAATTCAAGCATTGGATGCCGACCTAGTGGTGCAGATGATTAGACATTCGCATCAACCTGAATCCCCTGGTGAGGAATATGGGGTGCGCACTGCTGAGGAGTTCCACACTAGAACGAAATAGATATCCAGTGCTCCCTAGTTTTCATTGGTACTCTGCCAACATCAATCTGTGGCATATTCAATCAAATAAATAACCAATCTCCACAAAAATAACCATCCTAATTGAACATCTAGATGTATATGAAAAAGTGATTAATTGAACCGTAGCTTCTATTACAGGATAATAGTAGTCCAGTAAAGTGATTAGAAATAATGCAGAATTTGTTCGATTCACTTAATTATCGAGTCAGTTTCGAATGTAAATGATTCTAGATGAACTGGCAGAGATTAAGTCTACAATAGGTTTATTCTGTTTTTTTGTCTTATATATCATCCATACCTTACCAAATGAACGCCTACGAACCACATTGAACTTGATATCCTAAACCAGTGAATGTTATGTAGTCGTATTGCAATAGTTTGAGACTTTTAAGGATGGATAATGAGAATGAATTACTTTATACTGTATGAAGCCCAGATCTTGGAGTGATTATGAAAGCACAGAGGAACCAAACTGAAGTCTAATGTTCCTTAGTCTCCTATTTACAGTTAATTTCTGGTACAGTAAAACTATAATTCAATTTAATCGGCTGGTAGTTCTTCAATTTTAAACTTTTTTGTTGTCATATATCATGGTCCCTTACTGAAATTAAGAATTCATTTCATGATCGATATAATATTGAATCAAGCAAGTCTTTGACAATAATCCATTTAATAATAAATAGTCTAGTGTTTATTAGTAGATCTATTTGACGTATTTTCATTGAAGACCTCTGACCTATTTAGTGGCATAAGTGTAAGACGAAGTTACTGGATATCGATGATATTGGATGGTGATATTGGGATGTTAATACTACTGAATATTGGCACAGTATTAAAATGGTACCATGGCTGTTGAGAGATCTCAATGTAACTTACTGTATAGTCTAGATTCACTATCCTCAACAGTTTTGATGTAGGACAGCATATATGTTCACTATTCTCTGGTTTCCAATGATTCCCCATTTCATGTCATTTAGTTATTAAAATTACATTAGAAATATTTGAAGAGGTAAAGAACAAACATTTTAGCGGAATAAGATGAATTCATTTTGTTTTGTTAGGTTCTCATCAGCTGAGTACAACCTATAATATTTCATAACCTAAATTATACATAAACTTTAACATAAATGAAAATTCCTCTTTACCATGTAGATATTCTACTTGACGTGTAGCATCATTTTTTCGATCCTTCTCTTTTTTATGTGGTGTTTACTGATTGCATCATATTTAATCCTTCTCTTAATTTGATTATATCATTTCGATCCTAGCAATTTAGTAATTTTGTTATATTTTCTCTGACTAATCTCCACTAATTTTATTCCTAATAAATGTTGATTACTTGTAATTCATTTCACTTAGCTATTCTATTATATAATAGATTAATTATTTTGGCTGTATGAATCTTTGTTACTAACTTGATGTTCTAAAATTTTATTTAGACGTTATATTTATATGCACTATGCTTTAATTATGTTAACTCTACCTGAATCTTTATATCATTATGATTCGACGTTATGACTTCTAATCAGTGTCCCTTTTAAAGTATGTTATTGTTTATGCATATTATGGGCCGCACGCAGCCGATGAGGACCTGACGAAATGAAATGAGTTTATTTTATCCTACTCATATGCTTGTTCTTTCTTACTAAAAAATCTTGATTACAATTAGTGTATAACAATGGTGATTCCACTTTTTAAGTTAAATAAAAATGTAAATTCACTGTTATACTAAATATTTAGAAGCTTTTAACGTGGAAAAGCTGTACTTTATAGCATCTTACGTCATGACGCATATATTGTCAGTAATTTGTCTAATGAACATGATGTTCTATATTTTTATTAAGGGTTTATATTACCTCATTGTTGGTATACAGTTCAGGATTTATTGTAACTTATTACAAATCTGTTTTATCAAGGCAACCCACCTCGAAGTACGTCTTCGGTACTGAATATTAACAATGGTATAATATAAAGCCTCATAAATAGTAATTTTAAATCATAGATAAATAGTTAGAAAGTCTTATTATTCTCCTTAAAGGATTGATGTGAATTTCACAAAACGTAAAAGCATACTTTCATAGTGTTGTTATAAGGTGTGGTTTGTTCAGTTTTATTCGCAGTAGTTTTAAGCTGCTAATAATCACTACAGTCTATAATCAATAAATGTGTATGATGGTTGCAAACCATCGGGAATTGATTAAACTTTATAATATTAAACACAGGATACCAACTCAGTAGTCTAAAGGCAACATGTATGTCATAAAGCCTAAAAGTTTCGGATTTGATCCTAGTTGGTGTACACTACTATGAAGTCCCTATGCTTCTTGGTTTTCAGTGTCTGTCAAATCAATGTCAGTTCGTGATTTGAAGCTACTATTATTAATTATACTTCAAAATAGTTCTCATCCAAAATAAAGTATAAATTATGATTAATATAAAGCACACTCTTTTCTGAATCATAAATGATACAAGAATATGCCAAGTTAAAAATTGCAGAATAATGTCACCTTTACATAGAAAAGATACGAGTATATAGGACCAAAAAAATAGAGTTAATTTGTCGTGTCTCTATTAAATAGTAGAAATAATAGGTGTGGTAGAACAAATAGCCATGGCAAAGTCTCCACCATAGATGTACTAATTCACATCTTTGTGCATAAGATCTATTTTTTTGAAGACAATTGTATATATATATATATATATATATAATTAGAATGTTGTGTTTCCTCATTAAAATGTACTAATAAATTCTGAATTTTTCTACTCATTGATTTTTTGAGCTTTAACTTTAATGCCTAAGTAGTATTTTATTTTCCGCTAATATGTACGGTATGTGTTCACAAAAATGGATAGTAAATTAGTGCAATATGATATTAGTATCATAGGTAACATTCTTATTCATGGAGGTAATGAAATCGGTGATGTTAAATCGATGATGTGAAAATTATCTTAGATTTAAAAGACACTATCCAGAAATTTATTGTAAATATACTTTTAAAGCAAACCGTAAATTATGTATCAAATGGAGACTAAATACAGTACACCGCCACCTATGAAATTCGATACTTTCAGCCTGGAGATTCATTAGGTGCACGAAAGGAATCTAAAATGATTTTACCTCATAACTGTTGGGTTGCATTCAGAATCTAACAAGTAACATTGAGATTAATGACATGAATATAAAAGCAAATCATTTTATAACTCCATCCAGATTGTAGTTAATACCATATTGTGGTGATCGAACTTACTTCTCGTGATTACTCAATCAAGGTAAATTTGCTTAAATAATTATTCTCAGCAGACAGCCAGTGACTTCAATGATACTACCTTTATGGCACTGAAAATAACACACCTCGTTCCTAAGATTTCCTTCACCGATGAGAGGGTTAAGAAAGTATGAGGCTAATCCATCAAGGCTGTAAGGTGGACTCCAGCGTGCAGTTCCTACTGAGACACCGTGATCACACTATAAGGTTAACGATACCACTGAAAATTCAATTAATTTTTAATATACCCCTAAAAGAAGCATGTTCTCGCTGTGTGGGAAGCTGGGGTAGTCAACAGTTCACTCACAACTAATAGCACTCACGATCAGCCTATTTACTTCTGTATTATAACACTTATTTCTGGAGATATAGTACTCATATAGAAATCATGTATTCTCTCGTTAATGGAATATGGATTTATTGTTGTTGGAAAGTTGTTGTATTTTGGCGTAGGATATGCCTAATCCTTATAGATCTCATTCGTATTAGGAACAATCTCTAAACTAATCCAATGATCGAAATCAGTTCTAGATTCAAATAACAAAGAAATGCATTTGGATTCACAGCTTTTTGACTACGATAAATGAATACGCATTGAATTCCGTTCGAAAATTTCCTTTGTCAAATCTATTTTATTTGCTTCAAAATTAATCACCGTACATAAAAATAGTTTTAGTAATGATATTAGATGGATTTTTATCTGTTTGTATGATGATCTAGTTGGATGTTTTACACCAGCTTTCATAACGGAAACTTATCTATGCCCGTTTTCACTATGTTCGTCCTATTATGATCAGATTAGGTATTACAAATTGAGCTAATACACTGAAAAATCACAAAAAGCAATCCAAAAAATATTAGATGGAGTTTATCTTCCTGATAAGATTAATGAACAAATATTTTGAGTATGGAATACATAATAATATATTCCTAGTTAATTAGATGATTGACAATAAACTGGACAGCGTAAATATAATACTATATCGTGAATTGATTGAAGTTAGAATGTAAATCTTTGGACACTAGTTCAGCAGTTTGAACGATAAGCACTAACTACAAACCATAAAAGTCATAAGTTCAACCACTGGCGGAGTCCTAAACACCCATTGGATTTAAGAAATCCCATGCTGAAATGAAACTGTCTAGTTTCCCCTAACTCTCAGAGACTATTCAACTAAAGCTTGTTCGTGATATAGAACTACAAAGTACAACTTATTTACTGAATAGTATCACCACTTAGTGTTATAGACGTGATTCAACTTTGTAAGAGTTTCGTATTGTTGGGGCGAATGGAGATTAAAAGTAGTGACTGTTCATTAACACCTGTCTTTCAACAGTTTCTCAGACGATGTTAGTAGTTGGTTGCAAATGTATTTGACGTAAATAGAAATCGGTCCAATCATTCAAACGATTACTTCTCATTCTTTCTTTCTTCCTAAGAAATAAAGTATTTTACTCAGTGACAGAAATTTCTGCACTACTAATGTGGTTGGTGTACTAAGACATTTCACTAAACGTTAAACAAAAGTTCATACTTATCATTAACTTTACTAACCAAACAACAATTTCAGGTCATAATACGGTTAGACATACACAATAATCATAATTATCAACCTGGTGTATGTTAGTCTCATTTTCTTTCATCTACCGGGTACACAAAATACATGTGATGCAAGTGATGAGGGCAGACACATCAAATTTGAATTTTTATTATCACTAACTTCTATTAACGCATTCAACATAAATGAGACTAGTAAACAATCAAATATATTGCATTGCGGTTGTTCTGGCTAAGAAAATCGATAACTCGGAAGGTCAACATTAGTATAAGAGGGGAGAGCATGAATTATATACTTAAAATAAATAAGATGACTAACCAGTATTTCCTAATAATGCGGAAATAATAAACCTCCAATTGAGTTTTACTCTAGTAGATGTTCACACACCCTAACAATTTGCGTGACTTCGATTTGCTAATGCTTTAAGGCGGCAAACAATCGAAACAGGGGGTAGACTAAGTAACTCATTAGCATATATGCTAAAGACCCTCGGCAAACTAAAATTTACTTGAAAATGAAAATATCACTTCGCCTGTCATTCTGCTGCGTCACTATTCTCGTGTCCTATCGCGTCAGTTTGTTCATATTATTAGTTGTTTGCTAAATACTATCTAATTGGATTTATCACTTTCACAATTAACTGAGGAATTATAATGTCGCTACATCGTTCTTCCAATGGACCTCCACCGGCCAAACCACTTGTCGCCCTTCTTGATGGCCGAGACTGCACTATTGAAATGCCTTTATTGAAAGATGTAGCAACAGTGGCTTTCTGTGATGCTTCATCAACCAGTGAAATACACGGAAAAGTTCTTGAAGAAGCCGTAGGTGCTTTAATGTGGCATACCATTTCTCTAACGCGCGAGGATCTTCAAAAATTCAAGTCACTGAAGATTATCGTGAGGATAGGAAGGTGAGGTCATATATATATATATATATATATATATATATATATATATATATGCATTGTTTGTCGAAATTTGAATGACTCTGTTCACTAATAATGTTGTTTGTGTATATACGTTACTAGTTCTAACCACAAATTTATACCTTATTTCAGCGGTTATGACAACATTGATATAAAAGCCGCTGGGGAACTTGGGATAGCTGTTTGTAATGTCCCTGGATTTGGCGTTGAAGAGTCTGCAGATACTACACTTTGCCACATTCTGACTTTGTACCGACGTACTTATTGGTTAGCGAATAGCTTGCAGATGGGTAAACGGATTAATGGGCCTGAACATTTAAAGGAAGTTGCGAATGGATCTGCTCGAATACGACGTGATACACTTGGGATAGTTGGTTTAGGTAAGTGCTTGGGAATATTTATACGAACACTATCTGAATAACCTGTTTACTGTAATGGAACAATCGGTCGTTTCATGTTTATTAGAATCCCCAATTCACTTATGCACCCAAATTTTATGCTTGAGTTAGGTAGCATTTAATGTCATAAAGTAATAAATCTCTGTGCAAATGGTAACTTCGAAGAACACTACGCATATGTTTAATTCTTCAAATATTCATACTAAGTCATTGAGAAAACAAAGGAAAGAAATTTCGTTTCAATTGGTTCCACATCATGGATCAGTACAGTGTTCTTAGTATAACTTTACACTATGGGTTTTGAGATAACTGCAAACCTAGTAAAACGTCATTATTGATGCGCATTTTTGATATCCCTTCCGCCTAGTCAACGATTCCGTAGTTTGTGAGTGTATTTAAATCCCCACTGAAGAGCGAAGTGAAGCTAAGTATGGGACTAAATCTTCTATAGGCAGTTTCCTCCTGTTAGTTTTACTACTGTATTCATCTTTTGTTGTCGTCTTAGTTGTCAATATTATTTGATATACATGGTTCACAGATTCGTCTCTATTTCGAACTACATTCTCTGTGCTTTACTTGCTGTCGTTGACATTACTTTAGTTCATTTATTTTTCATCCTGCTTATTTCTTATTGTGTTAGTGTGGAATGTAGAAGATTTGGCTTATACACATTTATGGTGTAATTCATATACTGTTACGAACTTATAGTTTTGTTTTTTGTATCATAAATTCTGTAACAGGTAGTGATACTCTACAGTTTAGATGAGGTTGACTTCGAATTGGCGTCTAGGTGTTTGTAATAACTAAACCACTGCTTTGTGCACATATTTGTTTTAACTCCTATGTCGTTGGCTGACTGTGTTTTCAGGAACTGATTAGTGATATAGTCCCACAAGTTCTTATTCACTATGATATCGTATCTAAACCAAAAAGTTCATTCGTAGCTAACATGTGTAAACTGGGCCCTAGTTGGGTATAAATATTTGATCCATATCCTGTTATGAACGACGCAGAGTCTTCCACGTATGTGCGTTAGCTCAAGTTGCTATACCACACAATAATATAAAATTGACAAGTCTAATGCCAGAACATAGTTCAGCAAGAACGAATGAGGTGTGTATGAAAAAAATAATCAAACTTATGACCTGGAATAGATAAAGAATGCAGTTGTAACTGACTCCGAAATGTCACCCTATTTCTTCAACCACTAGGCAAGATTATCGTGCGAACACCAACCAGTTAGTCTACAAATATCGATACGACTCAAACTAAGACAGTTTCATACACTGATACTAAGTTTCAGTTTGGCCACCTCTAGTTTTCCTCCAGCTTGTTCTTCACCGGCCAACATCATGCATTGCGGTAGATGGTGGTTAAACATTCGTACGTATGGGCATCACAGAAACTGGCACATGTGTGCGTCAGTCCAAGTTACCATACCTCAAAAGCACAGCAAGAGTAACATCAAATGAGCAGAAGTTACGTAAGTGATTATAACGAAAACACAAAAAAAGAGTGGATATATGGAATATGTTACAGGGAGAATGAATTGGTGCATGGAGGGTAAGCTATGAAATAATTTTAAGCTCATGATTTAAGGAAGGATGAAGAATGGATACACCTGCGCCATTGTGACCGATTCTGAGCCATGTCACCCAAATATTCCAGTATGCGCGTGGACCTCAACCGGGTAGTCTTCATCTACCGACACGATTCAAACCAGTAGTCAGTCACTTCATGGACTGATGCGACGTTTTAGTGTCGCCGCCTGTAACTTTTTTCCATCATTCCCCCCATATCAGTCATCATTGCACGTCGAGGTTGACGGTGGTTAGGCATATATAACACTTGTACCGACCACCTCAGTCGATGGTCATTCACAGTTTCATCGACCGATTTACCACCATTCCATAATACCCGTCGTCCAACCTCATTATTACCTACTCGGTGATCCCAACTAACACGAGCAATGTTTTGAAGACATCGATGGTCAAATGCCAATAACTTACGAATGTCGTCTGCTCTTAATGACCATGTCTCACATCTGTGCAGTAAGACAGATCAAACTGTTCCGCGTTATACGCTTCCTGTAGTTGAGAGACGAATATGTCGCCTACATCGTAGGTGACGTAATTTAGTAAGAACTAAACGAGCTTTTAAATTCATACCGAGATTTCTTCAGAGACCAACCCATCAGGGCTTTGGATATTTTGGGTTATCGTTTTAATTTCCTTTCATTATTTCTTAGTTTATCTAGTTTCCAGCAGGCGATGAATGTGGTTATGTTCAAGTTTAAGCATATAACTTAGAATAAATAACATTTCTCATTACACATTTTCCAATGGTCTTTAACAATACACATCAGTGATTTGAAATCTTAGATGATATTGTCCCAAGTATACTACAGTGCCGGAAATAGAGTTACCACCTTAGGGGTATTACTTTTCACCTTATTCTGTTTCCGTCCGTATCTTCGTAAATCTTAGCACTTTCAAAATTTTCTATCATTACACAATGCAAATTTTCAAAATGAAGCACTTATATATATTAGAGTGGCTTCCATGTATACTGATCGTGGTAACTAAAGTTCAAAGTTAATCCAGGTTGTGATAGGTCATTTCTTTAACTTTTGTTGGAATGCTGTTTTTCTCTAACATCACTTATCACCCTTATCTTTGTTCAGGACTTTCTGATACTAGAATTACTATATCCAGACAAAGTAACTTGTCTAAGTAAACATGTAGCCGTCCAAGGTACACGACTGGACCAAGCGACAGCATTAAAGATTAGTGTTTGAATTGATTAGTGTACGGATTAATCATGTAATCTATGTTCGTTGCAGTAGCATATCTTACACCTGACTGAAATGATTAACCGTGCATTTCTAAGTACGAACAATGCTAGTCACTAACATCATGATATTTCATGTGCTTAATATACGTCGTTCGATAATATTTCTAGTTTTATTTACTCTTTTATACTGTACCTGATCTTTCATTATTGAAATTCATCTATAATTGTAATTTTTCGATGCAGTGCTAAATGCCATTTGTTTAATTCCCATTATTGTTTTCAGGAGGTGCTAAGTATTTTATTAGGCTTTATAAATAACTTTCAGTTGTATATCCGTCTGCCTACTTATGTCTAATCTTTGCTTTTCAGGTCGAGTTGGGACGGCTGTTGCATTACGAGCTCAAGCTTTTGGATTTCATGTGACCTTTTACGATCCTTATCTTCCGGATGGAATTGAAAGATCACTGGGTATTGAACGTGTTTACAGTCTACAAGATCTACTATTTCAAAGTGATTGTGTCACTTTACATTGTTCGCTTAATGAACAGAATCGCCATATGATCAATGAGCATACGATCAAGTTAATGCGACCGGGTAAGATTTGATGTTAGTCAATCATGAACAACGTAGTCCCGACATCTACGTTCACTTTTACAAGTTACTACACCGTATCACGGCTGAAAACTTTACACCAAAGTAATAGAAGTAGTAATACTAATATCAGTTGTATTAAGAAATTAAATGTAAGAATATGTTTTAAGAATAAGGAATAGATTCGTGAAGACAATCTCAAATCTAGTGATATATTGTAAGATAAAGAGTGAATCCATCTAAGCCGTTGAGACCGATTCTGGGCCATGCCACCTAACTTTTAACCATTGACTTCGATAGTTGCTCCGACCTCAACCAAATAGTTTACACTTATCAATATGACTCAGATCGACGGTCAATGATTTTATGGACTATTGTCTTTTTGGTTTGATCATCCCTAGCTTTCTTCCGTCTTTCATCTACACTAGCCAGCATCGTGCATCGACGTAGGCGGTGGTTAGGCTTACGTAATATGTTTCGTCTTCTCCATGGGAAAGTGTTGACTGGGCTTTCTGAGTCGGGAAAGAGGTCTCGTCTGATACCAATCTATTAAAACTGATTAATGAAGTAGTCGACTCACTCAACTAACATTGTGGGCTCAATTAAAAGATACTGTTTATTGTAAGATCAATAATTTATTATAAAAAGTTTATTATGACGAAGAATGTCAAAATTTAATACTCTAAATGATGGAGCGGGAAATTTCATTTGACAATAAGAATTATTTAGTGTAGATGAACTCTGAAGCTGAATTTAGAATAATAGTAAATTTATTGTACTGCATCGTGATTTAGGCAGATATAATGAATGTTGTTCTATGTTTCAGTATTTTTGGCTAACCAACCATTGTTAGTAATAGATGAAAGCACCAATTCCCATTCATATTAGAGATATCATATAATATTATAGACCGGATATTCACCGTTCGTCAGATCTTAGAACACACATACTTTTCGGCGGCCGACAATAGTGGTTTTCCTTGACTTGGTAGCGGCATTTGACTCCGTAGACCGTGAAGTTCTATGGCAGTGTCTTTCATTGAAAGGCGTGCCCCAAAAGTACATAAAACTTGTTAAGGCTCTTTATTCAAGCTCTATTAGTCGTGTCAGAGCATATGGCGAACTGTCATCTGAACTCGTAACCTCAAGTGGTGTCCGTCAAGGCTGCCCACTTTCCCCATTTTCGTTTAATTTCATAGTTGACATACTGTTAGAAACTACACTTTCATCGTCTGACTTTCCAGGAATTGACCTCCCTACCAGGAGATCTACTTATTGACTTAGAATATGCTGACGATATAGTCCTGTTCGGCGAAGACGCTGATACGATGCAGAAGCTTTTAACAGCAATAAGCTCGAATGCAAGCATTTTCGGAATGCGTTTCTTCCCCTCTAAATGCAAACTATTGCTCCAGGACTGGTTTTCGTCAACACCTGAACTAAAGATAGGGAGTGAAGTAGTTGAGCACGTCGACCACTTCACTTATCTTGGAAGTCTGATTAGCCCTAATTGATTGGTCTCTGACGAAATCTCAGTACGAATTCAAAAAGCTCGTTTGGCTTTTGCCAACTTACGTCACCTATGGCGTAGACGAGATATTCGTCTCTCAACCAAAGGGAGAGTGTACTGCGCAACAGTTCGCTCTGTCTTACTGTATGGGTGTGAGACGTGGCCATTAAGGGTAGATGACACTCGACGGTTGTTAGTTTTCGACCATCGATGTCTACGAAACATCGCTCGCGTTAGCTGGGATCACCGAGTAAGTAATAACGAGGTTAGACGACGGGTGTTGGGCAAATGTGGTAAATCAGTCGATGAGGTTGTGAATCTTCATCGACTGAGGTAGTTGGGACATGTGTTGCGTATGCCCAACCACTGTCTTCCTCGACGCGCAATGGTGGCTGATATAGGAATAGGATGGAAGAGAGTTAGAGGTGGCCAAACTAAAACATGGCATCAGTCCATGAAGTCACTGACTGCCGGTTTGAGTCGTGTCAGTAGCTGCAGACTACCTGGATGGGGTCCTCGCGATTACCGTAACCAGTGGCTAGAAACACTGAGTGACATGGCCCAGAATCAGTCACAATGGCACAGATGCATTCACTCATTATCCTCCGTTAAATCATGAGCTTTAAATTATTCCATAACTTTCTTTCTACGCTTACTGAACCATATTCTATATGTTCACATTCCTTGTTACTATTATTATTTTATTTTATTGAAGTGATTTCTACTAGTGGTGGTGGTGTTAATCTTGCAGTGCCATGGTGGTATGGCAACTTGGACCGATGCACACATGTGCCAGGTCCTATGTTGATTGTACATACATACATATCATATAATATTGCTTTCTATGACTACTTGAGTTTTATTGTCTAATATTAGCTTCATGTAGATGTTTCATATGTTTGGTAGTATTAACACTCAGTATCGTTTCTTGATCGTTTTTTATCTACTTGTATTTATGTATGTATGTATAATCAACATAGAACCTGGCACATGTGTGCATCGGTTCAAGTTGCCATACCTCTGTGGCACCGCAAGATTAACACCACCACCATTAGTAGAAGTTACTTCGATTAAATAAAATAATAATAGTAACAAGGAGTGTGAACATATAGAATATGGTTCAGTAAGCGTAGAAAGAAAGTTATGGAATAATTTAAAGCTCATGATTTAACGGAGGATAATGAGTGAATGCATCTGTGCCATTGTGACTGATTCTGGGCCATGTCACTCAATGTTTCTAGCCACTGGTTACGGTAATCGCGAGGACCCCATCCAGGTAGTCTGCAGCTACTGACACGACTCAAACCGGCAGTCAGTGACTTCATGGACTGATGCCATGTTTTAGTTTGGCCACCTCTAACTCTCTTCCATCCTATTCCTATATCAGCCAACATTGCGCGTCGAGGCAGACAGTGGTTGGGCATACGTTTTTATCTACTTATGAGGATTTGACTGAATTAGCATTGTCAGACTGTAGCTATTATGTATATATCTTAAAATAGAGGGAAGTTCTAGAGTATCTGAAGGCCAACTGAACTGCTCCTTGAAGTGTTCAGCCCATCATTCTAGACATCTAGACTGAGAGCTAATAAGCGTTCCATCTCTTTTGGAGATTATTTTACTAACGCTGGATTTTCTAACCCCGGTTTCTTTTAACTTAGAAAGTTGTATAGTGTTACCCAACGCAACTTTTTTCACTTCCTTTGCTTTCGTTACCCATCACTGCTCACGGTCGTTTCGCAGACTTTTTGTCAGTTTGTAACTGATTACTTTTCGCTCCTCATCGTGTTCAGAGCCTGACTAGATAAGTTTTCGGAAGCCCATCAACTCAACAGAAGCCATCGAGTCCCACTGATTTTTCTTAATATGTTATTCTAAGTTCTTGATAGGTGTCACTGTAGATGCCACAGCTGTTTGGACATCTTGCCAAGCAGTATCTAGTTGGGTCACATCTTTATAATTGCCTAAGTGATTCTTCAGTCGTTCGTGAAATTTAATCTTGGCTGTTTCGTTGCTGAACTGGATTATTAGGGGTTTTCCTGTGGTAGTTTTTCTTCGCCCAGTAAGATGCAAGCAAATGCATGTTCGTACTTGAGCGTGATCAGAATCTAAACATGTATTTCAGAAAGATCGGCAATCTTCTTTCAAGCCCCTCCAACGATGACTAATGGTGATATGGCCTATTTGGGTGGCATCGTTGAGTAGGGTCAGGAGGTCGCCATGTTAAACGATGTCGCTCCTTATGCTTAAAGTTCGTGTTTGGTAGAAATAAATGATTGTTTGAGGAAAGTTGTGGCAGGCGGTCGCCGTTATCCGTTCTCTGAGATGGAATACTGAAGCATCTACCTAAATGTCTTTCAAGCTGATTCAAGCTACCTATTCGGGTGTTAAAATCATCAGCCAAAATTATCAAATCTGAGTGCTTGGCCCTATGAAGAAGTTCAGAAGGTTTTCTGTAAAATTCATCTTTCACTTCATCCAGGCTGCAGTCAGTGGGAGCGTAGGCGGAAGCACCGAAAAGACAACGGCGTGTGTCCCTGTCTTCCCGAGTTCTTACTGAACCATTTAGTCGGACGGCACATAAACGACTGTCGATAAGAATCCGTTCAAGAAGTACCTCTTCTGCTCTCATACTTAACGCAATACCTACACCGGCTATCCCACGAGAAGTTACTGTTGAGTCGTCAGATAAACGAAGAGTGTATTTTGAAGGTTGTTCAATCTGACTAGGTGAGGTTAAGTGAATGACCACGGTAGGATCCTGTATGCGTGTTTCGGTGACACAACATACGTCTATAGTGCGGGATTCTAATGTCTTAGCTAGAGAGGCTTGCTGTCCTATTTGACAAAGGGTTCGTATATTGAATGTACCAGTTTGAAGTTTGGAGTATGGTCTTAGTATACTCGGTACATTATTTTGTGTGCTGGAATTAGTGGCACTGATGACACAGGAGGAAGCTGAAGATAGGGATTTAGGCTTGAGGGTAGGGACAGTATATATATATATATATATATATATATATATATATTAAGAATAGGAGTTTGATTACAATCGCGATGATCTTGTGTGTTGTTAGAGGTGTGAGGGCGGTTATCTCTCCCCAGTCGCCAACACTGTGGAAGGGTTTCTCTTAGTGTACTTGGAAAGCAAATTGGGTTAGGGTTGGTCCGAAAGACCTGGGGACGTGACCAAAGTGTCCAAGGAAAAACTTCTTGAGACCGGTCACACACGGCCTTTTTGAGTGAGGTTTTCGTCGTTGTAGCTCTGTACTTGTTGTAGCTTTACTGCCGGAGACGGAAATCCGTGGAGTAAGGTGAGGTGTACATTTTTAGGGTCGACCTTTTTTAACCCCTTCCTTCCTTAATGGAAAGGCAGCACCGCTGTTATTCTGGTTGTCTGAGGAAAACACCTTGCCTCCACGCCTCAGTACAGCCAGCAATACGACTTCGTTCTCGGACCTTATATTTGCTGCTTTTAGTCTCACTGCACTTCGACCGACCTGCCTTGCATGGTAAGATCTTGAGGAACGATTGTTCCAACCAGTATAGCCCGATTGAGTCATCACGATAGGCAAGCCTGACCACCACGTCAAAGTGGCAGCACGGTCGATTAGCTGCTATCCCGACAGAGTGGTCAGGTTTGCATATTAAGATTAGCCAATCGAGCCATAGTTTAGAACATTTGTTCCTTTAGAACTCACCCTAAAAGCCATGCTGGTTGGCGGCGCCGTACGACTAAAAGCAACAACTTTAAGCTCGAGGAAGAAGTCTTACTGCTAATTGTATTGCGCTTTAATTGCACTACGGAGTTTCCTTCAGACAAACAGTTTCCACAGCAATGCACCCTTCCTATAACCTTCAATGGTGTGGGCAGCCAAGAAGTAACAACCGCCCTCATATCTCTAACAGCACACAACATCATCTTGTTTGAGATCAGATCCCACCCTCAACTCTTAATAACTCTCTTATCCTCAAGATTAACCCGTATACCCTAACTTTATCACCTCACCTCACTGTTTTCAGTGGTTTGAGTTCACGAAACGTTATTCCTGGTCTCCTGAAACCTCGCACTAAACTATATATCGGAGCTTTTAACGTTCGAACCTTATGCCAAATAGGACAACAAGCCTCCTTAGTTATGACCCTAGATTCCCGCTTCATCGATGTCTGCTGCGTCTCTGAAACGCATATACAGGATCCAAGTAAAATCATTCACTTGACCTCACCTTGCCAAAATAAAGAACCGGCCAGGTTCACCCCTCGTGTTTCTGGTGGCCGCACTGCTACCATTCGAGGTCTTGCTGGTGTAGGTATAGCACTAAGTTCAAAAGCTGAACAGGCTCCGGTTGACTGGATTCCCATAGACAGTCGCTTGTGCGCTGTCCGTCTAAACAGAACGTTAAGAACTCAGAAAGATATGAACACACGCCGTTGCCTCTTTGTTATCTCTGCCTACGCTCACACTGATTACAGATCAGATGAAGTAAAAGATGAATTTTACAGAAAGCTTTCAGACCTCCTTCGTAAAGCTAAGCGTACTGATGTAGTGATTATGGCTGGTGACTTTAATGCCCAAGTAGGTAGATTAGACGAAACCGAAAGGCACCTAGGTGGATCCTATGGTGTCGAGGCCCAACGAACAGATAATGGCGACCGTTTATTACAACTGTGCTCAGATAACCGTCTATTTCCCGCAAGCACTAACTTTAAACATAAAGAAAGACATCAGTTGACATGGCCGCCTCCACAGTCAACTCAACGTTGGACTCAAATAGACCACATCACTATCAGCCACCGTTGGAGAGGCTCGATAGAAGACTGCCGCTCATTTTGGGGCACATGTTTAGACTCAGACCACGCTTTAGTACGAGCGCGTATTAGTCTGCGTCTCACTGGACGTAAAAGACCCACGGCAAAAATCCCCATAAGAGTCCAACTTATTGATGAAAAAGTCAAGAATATATTTTAGGAACAACTTAAAAACCAATTAGTCAACTGTATAAACGATACCCACCTCGATTCAGCTTGGAATGATATCCAAAAAGCTGTCGAAACAGCAGTAATATCTACTAGTAAACTAAACCAAAAAGTTAGGAAGACTCAGTGGATTTTAGCTGCATCTACTAAACTGATAGATGCTCGGCAACACATCCCGTCTGGTTCTGGACACGATTAGGAGCAAAGGTAACTTAAACACAAGCTGGTAAAAAGCTTACGAAATTATCGTGAGCAGTGGTGGATGGCAAAAGCTGAAGAGATGGAAAAGACAGCGGCAATAGATAACAGTAGACAGCTGCCCATACTTATCAAGGAAACGGGTATCAGAAATCCAACTGTAAGTGAAATTATTTCAGATAAAAATAGGACCACTATTCACTGTCAATCCAGAAGGTTGGACCGATGGGCAGAACACTTTAGAGGAGAGTTTAACTGGCCCTTGGTCTCATCCCAGTTGCCCACCATTCCCAAGCAATCTGAATGGCAAATTAATATTGGTCCCCCAAGTTCTAGTGAGGTTGAGAAGGCTATCAGGAATCTAGAGCGAGGGAGGGCAGCAGGACCTGATGGTTTTAACCCCTGAGATACTTAAAGATGGTGCTCCAGTCTTAGCAGTGAGATTAACCTGGATCTTGGCTAGAATCTGGGAACTGGACGTAGTCCCACGTGACTGGTCTCGAACACTAATCGTCCCAATCTATAAGAAAGGACAAAAGTCCTCTTGTGACAATTACTGGGGAATCAGCTTAACGAATATAGTGTCTAAATTATTAGCTTCAATAATACTTCGACGTCTAACTAAACCTCGTGAAGAGCAAACTCGAGAAAACCAAGGTGGTTTCAGACCTGAACGTGGTTGTATAGACCAAACATTCATACTTCGGCAAGTTCTGGGACATACGCACACTTTTAGATGCCAAGCAATAGTTGTATTCCTTGACCTTAAGGAGGCGTTTGACTCTATCGATCGTAAGGTTATGTTGTAATGTCTGTCATTGAAAGGCGTACATTAACCTTATATAAGCTCATTACTCGAACACCACATGTCGAATCAGAGCTTATGGCGGATTGTCGTCGGCACTGATGACCTCAAGTGGTGTTCGTCAAGGTTGTCCGCTTTCCCCATTTTTATTTAATTTTATCATTGACATACTATTAGAATTAACATTGTTATCGTCTGACTTCTCCGGGGTTGACCTCCTTCCAGGAGATAAACTTGCTGACTTAGAATATACAGATGACATAGTTCTCTTAGATGAAGATGCTTATAAACAACAGAATCTCTTGACTACCTTCAACATAAATGTAAGGATGTTTCGGATACGATTCTCCCCATTAAAATGTAAAATGTTGCCTTAGGATTGGCTTTATTCGGCACCGAAGTTAGTGATAGGGAGTGAATCAGTTGAATGTGCTAGCCGCTTCACGTATCTTGGGAGCCTCATCAGTCCTGACGGTCTGGTGTCTGCTGAAATCTCTGCTCGTATACATAAAACCCGATTAGCTTTTGGGAATTTGCGTCACTTGTGGTGTAGACGAGACATCCGACTACTGACCAAAGGACGCGTTTACTGCGCAGTAGTTTGGTTCATTTTACTTAATGAATGTGAAACGTGGCCATTAAGGACAAAGGATTCTCGTAGACTCTTAGTATTCGATCATAGATGTCTTCGAAGCATTGCTCGTGCTTGCTGGGACGACCGAGTAAGCAATATGTGGGTTAGGAATAGAGTACTAGGTAAATACGGTAAGTCTATTGGTGAAGTAGTAAATCTTCAGCTGAGATGGTTAGGACACGTGTTACGTATGCCTGACCACCGCCTACCTCGACGAGCAATGCTGTCTGGTGTGGGAGTAGGCTGGAAGAAAGCTAGGGGCGGCCAAACCAAAACATGGCTCCAGTCCATGAAGTCATTGACAATTGGGCTGAGCCATGTTAATAGGTGCAGACTACCTGGTTGGGGTCCGCGTGACGCTCGTAATAAATGGTTAGAGACTTTGGGTGATATGGCTCAAAATCGTTGGCAATGGCGCAGGTGCATCCATTCCTTGTCTTCCTCCAAATCCTAAATTTCTGAACTTATCATAATTTTCTCTTTACTGGATCATATTTTCTTAAATCTTCTCGGTCTCTATTCCCTTCCATGAATACTAACTCTGTTACTACCTTCCCCACTCTGGGATTTGATTCGCCAATTTAATCTCTATCTGCTAATTGAGGCATGGCAACTTGAACTGACGTACTCATGTACCAAGTTCTACGTTGCGACTGTCTGTCTGTCTGACCACCGCCTACCTTGACGAGCAATGTTGTCTGGTGTGGGAGTAGGCTGGAAGAAAGCTAGGGTTGGACAAACCAAAATACGGCACCAGTCAATGAACTCATTGACAGTTGGGCTGAGTCATGTTAATAGGTGCAGACTACCTGGTTGGGGTCCGCGCGATGATTGCCACAAATGGTTAGAGACTTTAGGTGATATGGCTCAAAATCGTTGGGAATGGCGCAGGTGCATTCACTCCTTGTCTTCCTCCAAATTCTAAGCTTCTGAACTTATCATAATTTTTACTTTACTGAGTCGTATTTTCTTAAATCTTTTCTACGATCTCTATTCCTTTCCATTAATACTAACTGTGTTACTACCTCCCCTCCTCTGGGATTTGATTCGACGATTCAACCTCTATCTGCTAATCGAGGCATGGCAACTTGAACTGATGTACGCATGTACCAAGTTCTACGTTATAACTGATTGACAGACCCTTCCTATAAAGAAAGGAGTGAGTTAGAAAGGTATCCTTAAGATGGTACCCCTTATCTTGCCCATCAGAAATTCATGGCTGACAATAAAGCCTTCAAAACTGCATAGCTGGCATATTGAAATTATTCACAAAAGACTGCGACCGAATTGAAACAGTAGTCTTTTTGGCTCTACAGTCATGCTTTCAAGTCTACAAGGTCACTGTTAATCTAGTTTCCTGTTTCGGTGTTTCAAGAAGAATGATCATTCTACAATGTGGATAACTGGGAAGTGGCAACCACCCACTCATCTCACTGTACTTTTGAATGATAAATAACGGATTTTGTTTATTTAGTTGTGAATACTGACTTCATCTACCGACGATTGACTGTCTACATACGCTTACTGAATTAAATATGTTTATTAATTTGATATCCTCATAATACAGTTGTTTAAACATATAATTAGTACAAGCGCATTTTATGCTTTTGTTATTTAAATATTCTCTTTATTATTAATTTTCAATCTATTGTGTATAAATATATTATATAAACGCAGCATTATAGCACCTCGTTTAATTTTAAGATTTCCATTTAGATGAACAAGTGATAGTCATTGAAAACAGTAATGATTTTGTGTCAGTTATCAGCATTCCTTTTATGGCTTGAGTAATATAACTTTAATTTGTTTCTATTAAGGTGCATTTTTGATCAATACTGCTCGCGGTGGTTTGATTGATGAAGTAGCTCTTGCTGCTGCACTTAAAGAAGGTCGAATACGTGCAGCAGCACTGGATGTTACAGAAACAGAACCGTTTGTATGGAGTAATAGTAAGTTTATTTTACTGTCTAATTTAGTATGTTATGTTTATAGTTCAGATGTGCAGTTAGATTCATATTAAAAATAATGACCTATCTCAATGCTTTATATTCATCAATGGTAGGCGTGTCAGGGTTGGATTATTTCAGTACAATATAATATTATGTAATCTTGGATTTAATCACCATAAAACCACTTATTCGTGTCTTATTTCTTTCAGTAGCCATCAACAATAAGCATGTTTTAGAATCTTCAGCCTGATGCAATAACGTTAAACACTTCCTACATTTAACCCCTATCACTATGCAAAGGAAAACCAAACATAAGTAGAGCGGTTTAATCTTAAGAACGAATTTTAATAAATTATTGGTATTTTCATATTTGTCCATGTAAACCTAGTTTATGGCATGTAGCCTAATATTTTGATTAGGGATATAATCCACTTACTTCCTTTTCACGCTTCCTTTGTGACTTCCCACTTACGGTTCTACCCTCATATGTCTACAGTGTCTTGCCTTTTAAGGGTTGTAATATATCTAGCTTCTATCCTGTTAATCTGCCACTTCAAGTAAACCTATCCTATCTCTGGAATTTGAATTATATTAATGACTGAAGCTTGAACTATTTCTGTTGAACTGTTTAGATAACGACTGGCTTTTATATTATAGTAACCACCAATTGTACTCAGGATACTTTTACGGCAATAGGGACTGTCTGGAGTCAGAACTAGTTTATTCGAGATATCTCCAATCAATTCCTCATCATTCAGTTTTGAATGGCGGTAACTTATAGAGTAAGTAGGCGATCTGTTTGATGAACGTGCTGACATGATACACAGGAAATCCCCCCATTGTAGTGTGTTTAGGATAGGACAACAAGATTTATTTGATCTGTGTCTTGTGGGTTTCTGTTAACTTTAAAGATCTACTTCATTTATTTTTTTCCCAATATAGGTGCTTTAAAAGATGCTCCAAACCTTATTGTGACACCCCATATGGCATTTTACAGTGAGTCAAGTATGCGTGAAATGCGCGAAGCAGCTGCAAATGAAATCAGAAGAGCTATTTTAAACCGTATACCAGACTGTCTTCGGAACTGTGTCAACAAGGAATTTATGCCAAATGGGGGTTCGTCACTGTTTTCTCATGGCTGTTCTAATAATGTTCTATCAAATAATATCGGTAATAATCCTCTGATTAACAACAATCACTTATCGCTTGCAGCTGGTATACCGGGTGTTAATGCTCTCAATAATAGTGTTGCTTCAGGATTAGAAAACGCTGCGCGTGGTCTACATCCAGCAGCTGCAGCTGCTGCGTTTGGTCTTTCAGCAGGTCTTTTCTCTTCCGCAGCTGGTGGAGGCTGTGGTCTCGGGGTTGGTGCCAACAGTCTCCCTTTCCCTGCTAACCTCATCGGTGGTTCAGGGATTGGTTTATCAAATGCTAGTGGTGGGGGCATCCTTACTAATAGTGGCGGTCCAACGACAATTCCAGCTCTTCCCCCACCCCCTGCAGTCGCTGCGGCCGCCGCGGCACATTTAGCTGGCCTTCCTCCCGCTTCGGCATATGCCAACTTCTTCCCTCCTGGGTTAGCCGCTGGCTTAGGCCTTCCGCTTCCCCCTCCGCATGCTGCTTCTTTAGCTGGTGTAACTGGATCATTAGGAGGTACGACTACGGGATCTTCAACAAGTGCAGCCACTGGCAATTGTACTAACAATTCTACTTCCGGTTCAGGAGGTCAAACAGTCAGTTCACCTTCACCTGCTACCAGTGGTTGTATTCCCGGTGGTGTATCTAGCAGTACTTTCGACAGTGTACATGCTAGACTTGCTGCTGCTGCCAGTCTTGTTGCTTCGGGTCTTAACCCAAGGTAAGTATGAAAATAGCATTGCCTTGTATGAAATATTTTTTTCACCCGGTTGATTCGAATTTCAACCATTAAGTTTCAAGCTTAAACTCTTTTCTAACTGTTTCGGTTTAGGTAATAGGGTTGTTGCTAATCTGCGACTTCAGTCTTAATACATAGATCTGTATTTGGCTCACGAGTTATCCGACTAATCATTTGTATTTGAGAAAGCTTTATTGTATCCATATTTTATATACCTACATAAGTTCGACCGATCTCGGCAATATGTTAAGTTTGGGGTTCTTAGTAAAGGTAAAAACTGCTTGAATTCATAAAGGTTATTAATAAATAAAACATATGAAGTGTTTGTTTGGCTTATAAAGTTGGTTGATTTCAAGGCAATCGTAGGTTTGATGGTAGAATACATTGTAGATTAAGTTTACTAGCGCCAGTTATTATGAATTAAATCACTTTACTGTACATGTTTTGCGGATTGCTTCACCATTATCATCCTGAGTGTTTTGAAATTTATCGGATATTTGAAATCATATTACATATTACATATCGTGTTTGTTAAACAGAATCTTATTTATAAGCTGTGTGGCAAAACACGTTTTTACAGTGTTTTTTTAACTATTTTGTTTTAAAACACAAAGTTTTTTTGGCTTTCAAACACTCGCATTCACTAGTTTCTGCTCAGCTCAGACACTTCTCATTTTAGAGTAGTATACATAGAAATAGGCAGTTTTAGTTAAATAGCAATAATTAAAAGAATTTATTATCTGTTGAATATTAGTTTGAAATGTTAAGCTCATTTTATCTACGTGAGTAGTATGGTTTCTACTTTTTTCTGATTGTTGTTAAATATTGGCAAGACTATGAAATGCTGGATTAACTAGCAGTATTGAATGCATGTTGGAATTTTCAGATGTATTCGCAACACGAAGAATTGACAATACCATGATGCAGTTGAATGCACTTGTGTTATTGCCTACCTTGACATGCGATGGTTATTGGTGTTGGAATGTGATGGAAGGAAACTAGGGATGGTCAAACCGAATCACATCAGTCCATGCTATCGTTGATTATCGATCGGAGTCATATTAGTAGGGGCAGAATGTCTAGTTGGGATCAGCTTGATTACTATGGTCAAAATTTGAGTGCTACGGCTTTAAATAAGCCTCATTGGAATAGATTCATTCACTCTATTCTCCTTTACATTCTTAGTTTTGAAGTCACTTTTATAACCACGAATTTATTTCGTCTCGTTGAAACATATTCCTATATCTGATTTTACCATTGGTACTACCACCACTTTTACTACCTTGGTGTGTTGATGTGGCCTAGTAACTTAGACCGATGCACATGTGATAGGTTTTCTGCCGCTCATATCTGACAGACTGACTGATGAACTAAACGCCCAATTAATTATGAAACAATTACTATTTTATGTAAATATCACACGTATATGTGTATTTTACATACGTTTTTACTTTGTCATTTGTTCATTTGTTTTTTTGTTCTTTTCTTCAGGTCATCATGATACTGCACTTTTTCTGTTAAAATTAATTCAAAAGGTGTAAATTGAAACAAAATATGCAAATTTGTTTTGTTAACTTTGAACCAAGGGATATTTTTTAGTCCCATATACTATCATGCGAATGTTTGTCGCATGTGTACTTCCTGCATTAATAAAATGTTGTGTTATGATTTATTTTTTTAAATTATAAATTTATGCATCTACTTAATGTCTTGGAATTTACTTATTTCTTTGGGTTTAAAAACATCCTTTGGGCTAAATTGGTATCCTTTAGATACTGTGTTTCTAAGCGGAGTTCAGTGCATTCATAGGTTTCTGATTATCTGAACAATAGCTGATACAGTTTCAGTTTGTTCTAAGGAATTCAGCATCCGTCAATTATGATTATCACCTTAGTTTATAGCCATTGATTACCTAATAGTCTTTAAAGTAGATTAGACTACTTAAAGAGTCAAGTATGCAGCAATCTGAAGTGTTACTGGTCTACCAATTATTGTAGTTGATTTTCCTATTTAGAACCCAGTCGGTTATACGCTTACGAACGGAGTTTGTACATTACATGAGGTTCGAGAACCTAGTTGTGACTCAATATTTTAGTGTGATCAAATAAATATCCTTGGATCTTGCATTGCATACTCACTATCGATATGAAAAACGTTGAGTTCACAATGTATTTCACAAAAACCACATAAGGGAAGCATACCGAATGAGTACTTAAAGAATTTGTCTATAGTGAGGGCCTTTAACATTTATGAGCGGCCAACTGGTTTGTGCTATAGTTTAGGTGAATCTGGTTGGCGTGTACGTAAGCGACGTAGACACATTAGCTTGTTCAATCTGCAGCATTTTTGTAACATAGATTTTTATCATGCCTAAGCTTCCCAAGGAATGAGGTTACCTGTTATAACGGAAGAATGTAGTGCGATAGCTGGCTTATTGGCACTTCGCGGAAGTGAATTTTGAAATACAGGGGGGGAGGGTCTGTCAACTTGACATAAGTTTATCTACTGGTGCACAGGATTACTTCATATGACATTAATGATTCACCATTCGTTAAGCAGTGTAAAACTAGTAGTTGACGATATAGGTTTGTGGGAGTGTACTTTTTTTGTGATTAACGGAACTACAGAACACTGCGCAACTCAAAACTGAGAGGAAGTTGATAATAATCCAGTCGACTTACACCCTTTAAGAGTTAAATAGCTAAAAGTGCATCAAGTAAAGCTACAACTTATTGGTCCAGTGAATCAGTTAGTGCGTTTAAGCGGTTTTATTTTAGTATTCCTACGTTGCTACTCATATTATTTATCTCAAACTAAAAGTATTAGTTCAGCAGTAATTACCCAACCCTTGATAGGGGGGTTGGGAGTGCACAATGTATAAATCCTTCGTCGATGCCTAGATTACCACACTGAATCCTACTTGAAGCATATTTATGACATATTGTGTGTCAAGACATCACTTCTAATAGCTGTGATAGATAAACTTAGGATTCTGTTCACTCTGTCATCATTAATTTACAGGATGGAAAGGTCGAACAAAGTTTTAACTGGTAAGCGAAGGAATAAAGCTGTACGAGTCATGGCCTATCATGTATATGTGATTTGCTGTTATTTTGGACTTCGTCCTAAAAACGATGACAGTTATTCAGCTAGAAAGTAGTGAACCTGCGAACCTGTTGTTTTTAGTCTTTTATAAATTTATTTCTGAAACGTGAGGTTTTAAAGAACTTCTTAAGAGCTCCGTCTCATGAGTTGTCCATATTACCCATCGAAGATATAAGTATTAATAGTATCCATTTATAAAAATTCTTGACGGGTAACTTAATATCATGAATAGTACTTGTTTACTTGACTTCCACACGACGGACAACTTGGTGAGTAGAGTAGAGTAGAGAATACCTGACAAATGTAAATCAGTGTATGTACGAACGCTCTCAAGAATAAAATGGGAATGAAGTTTGTATATATTAACACACCTCAAGGAAGAAACAAGGTATTGACATTCCTTTCTGAAGCTTACATGCATTTTCATTTTTATTCTTCTTTCTCATTTTGACTCAACTATACTAGTTACTGTTTGGGTTGGGTCGTGATTGGCAAGCAGAATCCAGGATACACGTTCCGTCCTATTTGGAACTAGTCAAGTGGATGTACCTACCTCCGTGTTGAGGTTCACATCGGGACTCGCATATGGTCCGTTTCGTGCCAAACAGCACTGCGTACACCACTAGCCTGCTGAGTCCAGACAGCCAAACTTGTGCAACGGGTATATATATGTAACTTGATTCTTCCTGTTAATTTGACGAAGACGAACATTCATAGTATTGTAACAAGGATTGATCAATTTAAGTCCATGACAAATCATAAGGAACTGAAGTGCCCCCTATATAAGACCAAGTAACGTTTGTCGTGTAACCAAAGCAACGTCTAACGATCTAACCCACACGCACGAATAAAAGTAAATCAGAAGGTAGTGAGGGATAGAAGACTAGTTATATTTGGTCGTGAGTAGAGCACCAATAGGATAGCAACGTCTAGGCTAGCTAACTAGAGAGCGAGCTGCTTTCCATGTCGTGTTGTGTCGTCATCTGGTAGTGATGCTTTACCGAGCGCCTTCAGCTAGTCGTTTTCACTAGAACAAACATGGTCGGCATCAGTGATGAGAGCCTATGTAACTATTTATTTAGGGAATTGTTCGCCGCTACAGGTACAAAGGTATTATTGTTGTGCTAAAACAGCATTGACAAAATATGTATATTAACAGGTGTATGAATGAAAGTCTAGTACAGGGTTGATATTAATAATTTTCTTTACATAAATTGGCAATTATACATCATCTTGAACAATATATGAACTTTAAGTACTTGTAGACCAGTATACCAATCAGAACGTCAATATATTCTGTATATTGTACAGAGAGCATATAAATGTTATGAAGTGTTAGAATACCCGAAAAAAATAAAAAAGCATAGGATAGCTATATTAATGGTTTAAGTCTACAAATATATAAGCAGGAAGCGTACGGAAAAATATAAATGTATACACACAAAAAAACTGATAGTTTACACAAGCAGTTCTTCTGAAGAAACGGTTTAGTTGGATATACGTAGTTGCATTCCCCACTTTCCACCACATTCTGTAATCCAATATGACTCATACTAAATTTGGAGTTAGAACTGTGAGTTAATCGGTGTAGACATAGAAATTGTCGAAGTCAGTGACTCATTGTATTAGACGGTTGAGAAAGAACCTGAACGATATGAGCAGAAACATGGCGCAATAAATTCGCTTTACTGAAATATAATTAAGGACAGTTAATAATCAATACTACTGTTAGCGGAGAGATGATTAATAAAAATTAGAGCTGATAAATGGTTTATTTCCAAATAACTAGCGTATTTGCGCTGAAAGACAGGAGAGGTAAGGGTATTTGCAATGCTCAAACAACATTGACTAAATGCACATTAACAAGTGTACTGAAGAAAATCTACTACTTTAATAGCGTTAATAAGATTTCTTCATGAAGCAATCAACATTTCTATGCCAACTTGGACAAAATGCAATACTCTGAATTTACATTATTTGATTAATGATTAGCCGACAGTTGTTTACAAATTTTTCCCAACACGTTTTTTCGCTACCCATGTTTTATAAAATGAATAAAATTCACTAAGTTACTGAATAATAGTAAGTAGTATATATAATTTGAATGTTCTGTAGTGGTAAACAATCACCTAAATGAATAGTTACATAGGCTTTCATCATGGATGCTGACCATGTTTGTTTTAGTGAAGACGACTAGCTGAAGGCGCTCGGTAAAGCATCACTACCAGATGACGACACAACACGACATGGAAAGCAGCTCGCTCTCTAGTTAGCTAGCCTAGACGTTGCTATCCTATTGGTGCTCTACTCACGACCAAATATAACTAGTCTTCTATCCCTCACTACCTTCTGATTTACTTTTATTCGTGCGTGTGGGTTAGATCGTTAGACGTTGCTTTGGTTACACGACAAACGTTACTTGGTCATACATCGAGTGCACATCCTACCCATGTGTTTTTGTCACCGATCTGTAAGACTCCTTGTCATGCTTACTCCTGTAGTCCACTAGTAATTTCGTTTGTGGCACCAATTGTTTTTAGTTCCGTTTATCGTGTTGAAGTCATAGATTAACAGTTAGTTCCTGTTATAGTTTAATTAAAATGGGTAGGGGGAATATAAATTAAAATTGTTGTCGTCTGCTGAACCTCCTATTTACTGTTGAAGCTTACTTTGCATCATCCTTCTACGATAATCTACAATCATTGCTGTACTATCAATTCATCCCTGATTATTTTTGTATATTATCTAAATTGAAGACTGAAAATTGGGTTTTGGTACTCCAAGGATATGTTAACACTGCGATTACCAAAGTAAACTAATTTTTAAACTTTTAGAAAATTATATTTCTATGTAAACTTTTATCATATTGCTGAATGGTAGACTCATCTTTACTTACTACATGTACCTCTATCATTAGCTCAAATTGCGCGCTAACCAACTACAATATATACACACCGTTATTATATTATTATGTTTCGGAACCGGTTTTAATTATTTTTGTTGCCAACCTTTTATTACTGTTTGTCTACTCAACTAGTAATTGCCCATGGATTTACAAACGACACTGCCTTCACTTTTGTTGAGAACATCTAGCGGTAATTAACCCGTTGAAATAAATAGTTTTATAAATGTTAGTCATTGAGCCAAATCAGGTTTGCTTTAGTGGATACTACTAGCTAAAGGTTCTCTGGTGCGTCCCATCAAATTGTGGTACTATACGGTGTGGTAATCGGATCTTCCTCTGAACAGCCAACACAGACGTTAGAAATAGGTTTACATTCTGTTTACACTTAGTTACAGTTTCCTCTTCACTCATCATCGTCGACTGTACTCATATCGCATATGCATTAAATCCTTACAGTTATGCTTGAAAGACAACACGCTAAATATGTTAGCAGCCAGGGTATTCTTCATTAGTAACCATAACATGATCTCGTAAGTAATCGGACTTTCTGTTTGTTACCGATTATAGCTGGTGTATTTATGTACATCGAATATCATTTTTCATATCTTCGCACTATACTTCTATATATTTTCGTGTAATTGTACTTTTACGATGAATGAACAGACGCCAAACTTATTGGAATAAAAACCCCCAGAGTCCAAGAATTCATTGAGCAACATTTGGCATTGTGCGTGTAAAGGTGAAACCAAAAATCCGAGGATCAGAAAGACTACATTTAGAGATGTTATTTATAAATTTAATAACTGGCGATCTGAATGTCATCAAGTAAACATTTGATTCCATTGTTAGACACAGCTATGTATTGCATAAAAAATTACTGCCAGTCCACAGATATGTCAAATAGTCTGAATGTATTCAACTGTAGCAATACATATTACGGAGATCAGTTATGAAGAGACGACATTTCACACCGTCTAAACGTATCTAACTGTCATAATATCAGTTTAACAGAAACAAATAAAGGCGAACCACATTTTAATCAGTTCAAACGTATTGAAGTATCGTAATTTGTCAACAGGGATTGCCACCGAGTGAATTTGGTGGCACACTTCTTGTATTTGCCTCCAACAACTTAAAAAATCCAACCAGTAGGAATCAAAACAGAGTTTTAGCGTGATTTTCGACGGTCACTGTCTTTAGTTATTTTGGTAGGCTTCTGAAACGTGGGGAAAAAGTGTAAATACGCTATTGAAGAAGATCGTTTTCCATAACTAATGGCTGAGCGAAGAGGAAACAAGGATAATAGCTAAGACAAGTTCAGATACTGGTAATCTAATTGTCACTCAAGCGCGAAATAGAGTGGTACATCTTACCGTATCTTTTCATCCCAGAATGTTCAGAGCCTTATAATGGGCTTCGGATTTTCCAAAACACAAAAACTTAGCGGTAGTTCGGTAACAAAATTATTTTTACTTATGTGTGAAGCAATCGGATTATAGTAGTAGGCTTGATAGTCTATACTAATGGCTTATAAGCCATTTGTTGATCTTGCTTGAAATAATGTCTTGCTCCTGATATTAGGGAATAAATCATTATTAATGTTTTGGGTGATCATTTCTACATCAATGCCAAGGATTAGAAACAGACGTCCAGAAACGACACATCTACATAAGCTAACAAATAAAGATCTATGAAAGACAGACATTTTGGGTTTTCGCCTCCGACCGACACGTCTTGATGCCTTCATAAACTTACCAGTGAGGATGAGGGGGGGGAGGCTATTTCAGTAAATAATTTCCCGAATAAATGAGGTTGCATGTGCTCGTTATTTATACTGACGACGTTCGCTTTAGTGGGCACTACTATTTGTAATCTCTCTGTCAATTATCACTGCTGAAAAAACTTTACCCCCTGATAACCAGAGTAAACGTTGGAAATGTGCTCACATTCTGTCCACGACGTAGCCTTTTTCCACATCCTTATTCCGTGTAGGTTTAGTCGTTGAACGTATGGTGGAACGGTAGCACGCGAAACTCGGTAGTAGCCTGGGTATCATTCAAATCGAGTCAACTCTTCGGTGAATTTGGATAATAGGATGAGAAGACCGAAATGAACAGAGGTATGTCATATATTTGCGCAACTCATTTCAAACAATGATTAATAAACTTGTTAAGAAGCAGTGGTCATGATAGAAAATGTATGGATTAAAAAGAACGATGGCTAAAACCACGTTAGTCATGCTCTACTCTAGGCATAGAATACATATTAAGGAGATAAGTTTCGTGTTAGCAAAAACTAATTCAAAACTTACACGAAGGTCCTAATTTTCGCGTAGCCAAGGTTCCGGTAAATCACAGTAAACTATTCAATAAACCTATACGACATTAGAAATGCCTAACTGGTGTCAATGTTGTGGCCTATCACCGCCAAATGCTTAGTTATATAGTAAGATCACAGTTTGTTACGTGCTCTTGTTTCGCCATTGAAATCCGCTAGATTTTGCAGCCATCTTTTTAGCCACCATTACAGTGAGATCAAGATGTCTCTTCTTTAAGTGTGTGCTCACATTTATATGTGGATTGGTAGATATGGTGGGATGTGGCGCACATACGAAAATGCCGTTTAGATTCTCTGATAATTTGGAGACCTCGACTTCTCAGTAAGGGTAAATTTGGCAGAATAGTATGTCCCATTTATAGCTGGTTTGGCCCAATAAAGTTAGTTATGTTGTACCTATTGATCAATGAACAGCAAATGAGGTATTCTGACTCTTCTATGCTAGTATTATCGACGCGGGTAATTAAATTTCGAAGCTTAATCGGCGTTTGGTGCGGGTTGGCCATAACTAAATTTTTGTAACCCCATATCTACATCTCCCCAAGTATACTCTATCCTGTAAAATTGTCTCTTATACAGGAACGAGAAGCCTAACTTACGCATCTAGGATAACCTTTGAAACAGAGTCACTGGATGGTGCAAGTTTAGCCGAAGTTCATTTGAGTTTAGCAGCTACATCATCCCAATTGAATCGAGTCGAGTTGGACTCTTAGTTGACGTCTATTTAGCTTCTATAGATCCTTATTTTAACACAAATATCTTTAAAACACCTCTGTATGTTGGGGCATCTTGTGAGAAAAACATGCAGTAGTGTAACGTTGGCGGGATGACCTAACCTGAAATATTCTTTATCAAGAAACCTAACGTCGTTTGGATCCACAGGTACAGCCAGTCCAATTGTTCTTCAGAGTTATAGGCGCATCATCTTCAACAAATTACGCCGCCTCCGTCACCCTGGAATTCGTGCTACGACTAAGCTGATTACCCAAGGATTCTGCTGGCAGAAGATGAACAAGGACATCAAAGAATGGACACGCTCTTTATGGCCTGCCAGAAGAACGAGGTAATTCAGCATAATAAATTTCAATCAAGAAGATTCAGCATTCCCGTTCAGTATCCGTGAAGTAGTTTCTTAATTACATTTCACCTTGTTCGTGTTAAGCAACAACATTAGCTATCCTGAACAGTACACCAAGGTCTAACGAATCATACAATAATTCTTGTTAACATGTTACCAAGTCGATGTACTGACATAACCTGTAATTTTTACTTATATTATGATGCTAACAATGTTCAGCAAAATCTCCACTAATTCCGTGTCTGCTTGTGATATTTTTTGTTTTTGACGTTGCTGTTGTCCTTGTGACACCTGAGTTTGTTGGTCTGTTGGGTCAATTACAATCAACGGCTTTAGTTTAATTTAGTAAGCACTCGTTCACATGAGTGCCCCCTCACTTGCATCAAGATGCTGGAATGCTTCTGCGCATCACTACTTAGTAACGGGCATCTCATGGTGAACAGAACGGCTATCCGGTCACATAGTTATACAATTTTAGTGTACATTAGTCATAATTCACTGACGTTCTTAACTTAATAAGAGTATTCGTTATAACCCCGACGAACGGTGCTAATTTAGGTATTCAGATAGGCCTGATCAGTCGCGATTGCGAGCCCTCAAAATACTAGTTATTCTTACCTGAGAAGCCAAATCAACAGTGATGACATTTGATTGCTTGATAATACATCGTTTGTAACAGCAGCACAAGTTCTTTGGCTTTGATAAAATCTAAACAAGTCTGAAACATCAAGTTAACAAACAATATTCTGTACTTCTGAACGCATGTTGTCTAACACTTTGTTCCACGAACGTCATGACTGATTCAACGCGAGATGCATGGGGTCCAACAAAGGATGACAATTTTACCAAACAATGTTTAGTAGTGCCAATGTGCTAGCTCCCTTGACAAACGGTGCACCCACATATATATAGTCTTTAAATATATGCAGTGCCACAGATACAGTCCAGTACCTTGCACTTAATGCCAAACTAATCTATTGTATAAATGTACTAAACATTCTTTTAGGCCATATCGATCGATCATGTGAAGGGAAGAACAATCAGCCTTTTATCCTCGTGAAACCAACTATTCTGAGGAAGGATATTGTAACCAAACGAATTATCTGTAAAAAGCTTACATAAGCAGAATAGTATGCTTGCCTTAATGGATGTTGCTCAGTTTTACATAAAAGTGTCTTGATAAAGTCTCCTTTATGATAAAGACAATATTTACAAAAATGACGTTAATGAAGGCAGGTGGAGTCTGTTGACCAAAACACTGGCTGATAATCGACATTCGGCAAGGTTTGTAAATTGATGGGAAAACCACAGTGTAGTCCAATCTGCTGTTGACCATTGTCAGGAGTTAAGTCAGCCTGCTTGAAATGATACTTCGCCGGCTGATCCTTATTAGGCGAACTCCTTCATTTGCAAACGGAGTGTGGGACTTACACTATCCGACGACTTAATCAGTCTGACTCACCTTAACCATGCTAGCTAAGCTTCATGATATAAAGTCATAGAAGTTACCAAGTTACACTGAGGGTGGTGATGAGGAACCAAAAGAGTGTTCTTATCCTTTCCAATTGTCTTCTTTTGGAGCTAGAAGCTTGTTGTGGATAACTCGTGGTAGAGATCGTTGTCTTCATTTTGAAGTCAAGCCAGATCAACAGGGTCAATTCCTTGGATATGGTTCGAGGAATTCGTTCGCCATATGGCATCGGTAACTACAATGTTAACTCCAGATATATGTCATATATTAGTAGAGAACTGGCAAATGTAGTCTAGATGACGCGACTCTCGTGGAGAGTACTTATCTGAAGATGAATTCATAGAAAACGTCAGTGATTTATGGTCGGTCAATATTGCAAATTCCCGGCCTTCGATGGAATGTTGAAAATGTCGTACAGCATAGTTAATGGCTAACAGTTTACGTCTAAAAGTGCTGTATCTCGATTCGATATCTTTTAGCTGTCTCGAGAAGAATGCTATGAGTTATCAAGCTTGGTTTATTGATTATCGCAGAACTGCGCCTATGGCTGAGTCAGATGCGTCAACCGCGACACTGACGGGAGCTGCAGTATCGTGATATGCCAGCATAGTTGTATTAGCTGTTGTTTCTTTTGTTGCAGTGAAATCTTTTTTGACTCTGCATTGATTGTAACCATCTTTTTATTCCCACGAAGCTGATCCGTTAGTGGTTTCATGATAGGTGCACAGTTGGGTATAAATCGTCTGCAAAACCTTACCAACCCACTGAGAGCTTGCAACTGCTTGGTGGTGGTGGTTGGTGTGTAACATTGCTGGTTACTCAAATTAGTTTTGATTCTGCCCTATTCAGATTCGGATACCTGTCAAGTATTGACTGAAAATAAGGATTAGTTAAATATTTAAAGCGAAGAGAGCATAGTCTACAACCTGGAGCAGTGGTTCTTTAGCGCCTAGGTATATCCCGACATAGTGACAGAAGAAACTAGACTATTTTGGGAATAGGTCTTTATTTAGTAGTGTGGGCTGAAGATAGTGAAGCGCGGTTCTAGTTATTCAAACACACAAAATACTTCTGAACGTTCAATATAAGCTAATAGGAAATATAATCCCTATGCAGAATAAGGAAGTAAATGAATACTGGAGCTTAATTATTTTGTCGTATGTTTAAGGTTTCAAGTGAACTTTTAACTAGTCAAGCTACGTTGCTAAAGTTCCACGAACGTACAGCATCATGTTGCTATCCACTGGCCTCTTTTTACTAGAGTCCACACGCAAGTTGTGGTGTCTTAGTTATCCTATGACTATGATAGGTATTTTCACATCGGCTATGGTAAAAATCCAGTGTATGGGTACTCGTAAACCCACGTTCAAGTAGACACAACTTTTGCCATACGTGGCCATTTTTCCTATCGGCTGCCTGTAGATCTACGCATTCTACCCAGATGAAGGTCGAAATGTTAACGACATAATACAGAGAGATCTCAATAAACTAAGCGAATGGTGTAATAAATAGTTTCTTCCCCTTAAGACACAAAAGTCAGGGTACCTATATTTCGGAGAATCTAACCCCGAGATCAACCTGCACCTTAACGAACATGAATTTCGTCATCTAAATAGAGTCTGTGATTTAGAAGTAAGGTATTCAAAAAGTCTATCCTCTATACCGAGCATGCTTCATCACAGGTCTCTAAAGCTGGTAGACTTATTGGTTTTATTCATCGTAACTATCGTCTTAATGAATTCAAAGTTATTCTTTAGAAAACCTGTGTTAGACCTCTGCTTGAGTACTGCCCAATTATATATAGTAGCATGCGTTCACTAGATCGGCAAAAAATAGATAAGGTTCAACTGCATCTTATTAAGCTACTAACCCCTAGCCGACCCTATAATGCTAGATGCTGTGCTTGGAAATTACACCCTTTATGGATCAGAAGGATTAAACTTAATCTTACGATACTCTATTAAATTCTTCATAAAGAAATTATAACAGATTGTACTGCCTTGACATATGCTCGAAAACATAAGTACAACTTGCGGAACCAAAACACCCTGGTAACAGTGCAGAGAGCCACTAGTAAGCTAAAATCCCCTTTCTTTGTTGCACGTTATGCTAACCCCTGGAACCGGTTACCAGAAAGCATACGACAATCTAGCTCCCCGTCACAGTTTAGATTGGCAATAAACCTATATTCAGACAATGCCGGTATCTGTAACTTACTTAACACAACTTATATAGATTATGGTACATTTATCAATGGACCTCCTGGCATTTCGTTTTTCTTATAGAACTAATAAAATAAAAGTTACTTGTAGACTTTAAAAGATTCTTGATTCTTGACCTACAGGTAACAGAACGTTTTCCTACCTAGCAGAGAGTGCTTTGGAATCGCGTAATGTCTATGCATTTCTTAGAGGTGATGCAGTATGCCTTTATTTCCCCATACTTTATCTTATAGGATAAAGTAGATCTAAAATTTACCATAGTTATCTCTAGTATCAGTCGACGTTTCCCAGAATAAAAAAGTGGAATAACAAATGAGCTTTAGTTAATGCAATCTGTACACTTTAGGTCTCACTGGACCAAGATGTATTTAATTAGTTATGTGTCCTCTCCCCCTGCTGCTTGTTCCTTTTCTTTATCTTTCCAGTTTCCATCTATTGTGTCAGGTTGAAAATATCACCTAGAATCCACGCTGGAAAGGAAATCGCATCTTTGTGATCTACTCATGATACCTTAATGTGGTACCTCCGATCTACATCGTTCACCTACGAGATGCTGTTCACATAAGGCCATGTTCATACATGACGTCACAATTGACTATTTCAAACAACCGTGTAGTATCTAAATCTTCCTTGTGTCGCGTTTTTGACACTTCTTTTCTTGAACTGATTACATATATTAACAAGTGTTCTCTACTGATGCATTTCTGAACTGAAATGTATCTTCCAGATATTGGTTCACGATTTTCTTGTTTACATTTAATCTTCCTGAATATGAATCTAATGTCTTGTAAATGTTATTATTAGTCAAGCACTCATTTAGGTAAAACTTTGTGTTCCATTGTGCAAGAGTTAACCTTTCTGTATCATAATGATCATGCCTGTAAACTGGTTTGAATTCTGTACTGAATTTTAGAATAATAGTAATAATAATAGGAACGAATTCGCAGTTAAGATCGTGTCCAGACCACGTCGTTCTCATTAATGAAGTGCACTCGGTATATGACCATGTTATATTTGTCGTATAACCACTGCAACTTATAACGATTGGACCCATTCTTAAGAATGGAAGTAAATCAGAAGGCAATGGAGGATGGTAGAGAAGTTATATTTGATCGTATGTGTAGGGACGCTAATGGGACAGTAACGTCTAGTCTGTCTAACTAGAAAGCGAGTTATCGTGATTTGGTGATGATGTGTGACCAGGGGCTTCCAACTAGTCGTGTCTGCTTGGACAAACATGGTCAGCATTAATGTCGAGAGCCTATGCAACTATTTATTTTGGGGATTACTTACCAATAAACCCAGTTCATTCATTTAAATTACAAATTCATAGCTTGTTTAAAACCGATTAAATAGTAGTTTGCTGTTCCTGGGAGGGTGTAACCACTTTAGGATTGATGAACTCGCTTTCACAGGGTTCGCTTTTGGAGTCCCCTAGTATTCAGTTCTAGGACACACCGTTTTCCCGATTAACATACCTTTCTTAAGTTGTTACCCACTGATAAGGGAAACTCTAGCGAGAGTTTTGTAACCACGGTGACAGACTAACATTCTAAAAAAAATTAACTGGCTTTTAAAGTTGGGCAAAAATGTAAACCAAATTTTAACTTGGAGGAGTGTAACTCCATCCACTTGCAGCTAGGAGCAGATAAAATAACATATTTCACTTTCAGGGTAGTTACCAGTGAAAAAATACATCAGCGTAATAGTCAGTAGGTTGATTGTCAACTAGGACAAAATCCCTTCACAGACAGCCTTACAGTGTTAGTTTAAAATGATATTTGTTACCATTTTGACAGTAGAACATTTCACTTTACTGGCTTGAGCAAATTCCATTCAGATCGTGCGCTGAATACGTGATATTATTGAGGAATACTGTTTCTTTTATCTGTATATATTTTACATACCTAGGTCCTTCTTAGAATCGTAAGTGATAAGTTATCAAAAGCTATGGGAGACCATTAAGTGCAAGCTTCCTCTACTAAGTCCATGACAGCTTGAAACCAACAGAAATGTGCAAACCAGTTCTACAAATCTCCAAGGAAATAGCTGCTTCCACTAAGTAGCTTTCCTCCGAACTCCCAGACTACACACAATGGCCGTTGTTAAAGACGCGTAATTGCAACTCAATTTTAGAACATCAATAAGTGAAATTCGGTCGGTTTTCTCTTGTTCATCACGATGATGTTCGATATTTGTCACACACCAGTGGTGGCGACTTTGAATTTTGGCGCGATGACGGAATTCTGGATTATATCTGTACCTGGAGAGAGAGATCCTAACCAAGTGTACCAGCGTCTTCAGACTACATTATCAAAATACAAAGATATATGTACTCAGATAAATATGTTCAATATTCCTCCTGATTTTAAAGTATTCATATGAAGTTCGTATAACTTATGTTTTAGGTGGGAACACTAGATATTTTAGTGGGTCTTTCTGATGAGCTATCAAAATTGGATGTATATGCTGAAAGGTAATTGTATAACAGGCCTAAATAGTAGTCCTAGCATCACCAAGAAGGTTGCACAATACATGGGTGATGTTCTCGAAGAGCAGAAGCACAAGTTGGAGGATAACTTAACAGTAAATGGACGTACGTTCCACTTCGTGTTCCTATGATTTCAGTGTCCCTTGCTGTCTTCTTAACAAAATTCCAGTGGGATTATGCTAAGTATCCGGTCAAACAAACCTTAAGTTCCTTGTATGCTATAATCTCAGAGGTATTTTTACTTTGTGTTAAGTAATATTGTTTATAGCAACTGACTAAAATAGACTCAGATTTAAAGGTGAAATCGCAGGCTTATAATGCGCTAAAAGGGTGCCTTCAAAATCTAGAACGAAAGCAAACGTAAGTAGTGTTTTGTTATTAGCTTACGAGTCCAATAGGGGTAGTCTTCTAACTCGTGAGCTTGGCGATATTGTAAAACGAGAACAATTTATTGTTGACTCAGAGTATCTGGCCACGCTAGTTGTTGTTGTCCCGAGGTGGGTTTTTTGTGTTGGTTTATTCTCAGGAATATGTACAATGATTGGAAATCTAATTATGAAACCATGACAGATATGGTCGTCCCTAAATCATCTGAGTAACATACTTTTTCCATGTAATCGCTTAAGACTTATATTTGAAGATCAGGATAATGGCCTGTGGACTGTTACGCTTTTCAAGAAAATGATGGATGATTTTAAAACTCAAGCTCGTGAACATAGGTTTTTTCAAATATTCACAAGATATCTATTAGATTTGTTGTACGTGATTTTATCTATGATGAAAAGAAAATTGAAGAAGGCAGGAATGAACTTTCAAAGCTTGAGTCGGACAAAAAGCGACAGTTCGTGAGTTTACTAGTTCTGATATTTGTGCTTTTATTCGCTATTTTTCCTGAAGTTTCGAAGAATTTAGGATGTATGACAAATTTTGCTCCTTATAAATTTTTAAAAGCAATCAGAGTTCTCCAACGAGAAGTTAAGTTTGATAATATCTTACTACACCTAATATAGATAGTAAGAATATGATTTTGGGTATTTTAATGTTATGCTCTATTTCCTCTCAATTGAACTTACATGTTATTGCAAATAACTAAAATTTACAGTCACTGTAAACTATGCTATACGTGATTTTTGTTGTCTCAGTTTTACTATGCAACATACTTGTGTATGTTTTTAATTAGGCTCCACTGTTCCGTTGGTTGAAAGTCAATTTTGGCGAAGCCTTTTCTGCTATGGTCCATATCAAAGCCCTTCGAGTGTTTGTAGAGTCTGTTTTACGGTAAGACCTATCTCTTAACCTGCTAATTGACTGTAGAATATGCAGCACATTACAAATATCTCACCGTTTACGAGTTATATGGAGCTTGTTAATCTTTTGATGCTTACGTATGTGTATTTGAAAGTTTTGAGTTCTTGTCTAACCGTTGAAATGCTGTTGTTTGTATCTAAATGTTTTTAGAAGCAATGTATCTACATCTATGAGTACTGGATAATAGCACCGTCAGAAATAGTTTAATTTAAAAGAAAGTAACACGGAATTAGGGTGAGCTAAGCAATAATCATTTACAATGTTGTGTAATATGAACTAGTAATGTTATCCCATCCCTACAGTAAAGTAGGCGAGAGGTAGATTCGAATCACTGGCAAAAATCAAATTATTAGAACATTAAATTAGAGCCTTTTTGGATTATTTCTGTAGTTAATCAAGCACATTCAAAACCAAACTACAAGACATTCAACTTGTCGCTGTTGAGTTCCATGGGTTTGTTTTTGAAGGCTGGATGGTATTATTTACGCACCACTTTGTTTATTATTAATTTTTGTGAAAACTTCTGTCTACAAATTCGTTCTAGAACACTCATTCATCTAATTATAGATATGGATTGCCAGTTGACTTTCAGGCAATACTGCTTGAGCCAAGCAAAAAGCAGCAAAAGAAACTAAGAGATGTATTGAAGCAACTTTATAGCCACTTGGATGGATCCTCTTCAAGCTCAATCATAGACGTAAGTATTTGTTTATAATCGTATCTTCAAAAACAAATATGTGAGAAGAAACCATATGCTGTTAAAATGTATAACCATATTCTTAAAATTGGGATCATACTAAACTGTCTATTAGTTGTACTCTTTATAGGCGTAGTGCATAAGATCGTCCGTAATTGCGTACAGGTGTGCTTCTGATGAACATTTCCGTCTTTACGGGTTTAGAAGGGTGATGAGATCAAACATTTACTTCCTGTAATTTGCACACTATGGGCTTCATGTGATAAACATAAAAGATAATGTATAATGGTTACAAATGAAAAAAAGTGCTTAGCTCATACCCAACTAGTTTCCAGTGGTCTGTGGTAACAGTTTAGTATTCGGCGTTGTCTTTGGTGGGCGGTATTTAAGGTTTTAGAATAAGATTACCAAGTCTGTCATTATCTAAATAGCTTAAGGTTGTTGATTACATAAAAGGGTTCTTAAAAAAAAATTCTCGTAACGATATTCAATGTACTTAAAAATATTTTAAATCATGACAAGCGTGGATATTTGTAGACAAAACAATAAAAACAGTATACTGTTGATTTTCAGAACTAAGCATCTCATTTGCCACGTGTGAATTCCTGTAAATTGCTTTCAGCCACATGCTAAGTGTGAAGGCTAGTGATACTTCCCGGCAGGATTCAAACGTGCGACTTGATGACTATAAGCCTTAATCACTAAAGCATCGCTACGTTTTGTACCGAACAGTTTATTTGTTTGAGGTACATGCACTGTTCAAAGCATACGCTAATATTCGCACACTATATTTCATAATATATTATAACAGACGAAGTTTTACCCTTTCAATAAATGGCACAGTAAGAACTGAGGATAGGGACACACTCCTCTGGCCTTTTTGGCGTTTCGGTATACGCTAGGGAAGAATCGAAAGATGGATATTACAGAAAGCTTTTTGACCTTCAAAAGGCTAATGGCTTAGACGCAGTACTCATAGCAGGTGATTTGAACGATCAAGTAGGTACCTTAAGCCAAATCGAAAGGCATATTTCAGCTCAACGAACAGCCAGTGTTAGCCGTGAGCTGCGATTCTGCTCAGACGACACTAACAAACTAACTAGGGACAAAGAGAAACACTACCAGGCAAGACGACTCTGTACTGACTTAACAATGAACTCAGATAGATACTTGACAGAAGACTATTGCGTGCTCTGGAGTGCACTTTTAAACTCTGATCATGCTCTAGTTCGAGTACGCGTTTGCCTACATTTTATTGGACACGGAAAAGTCACAGCATGAAGACCTAAAATTGGGCTTATCGATGAGAAAGCAAATATTAAATTCTAGAAATACATTTGGGGAATTATAAAAACCAAGCTCATTTTGAAGTAGCTTGGCAATATATGCAAACAGCTGTAGAAACAGCAGTAGTATCGACTACTGGAAAACCAATAAAGGATCAAACGGTTTCGGTGGCATCTGTTAAATTGACAGACTATCGAAAAGTGACTCAGTCAGTCTCTAAACACAATGGGGAGCAGAAACAACAACCGAATACACATTTTAACACCATTTTTGTAGCAAATAACTGCGAGGAATCTCCAAATTCATTGAGTGGAACTCCAACTGGAGTGTGATTTTAGATCGTGCTTCAGGTATGGTATGGAGACTAACTAGTACACTCCCCGCTGCAGTCAGCAGTACGACTTCGCCCTCAGATCTTAGGTTTCTGCCTTTAGTCTTATCGCTCTCCAACAGGCTTGCTTGGTATGGTAGGACCTAGAGGAACGTGCGTTCCAGCCAATATAGCTCGGTTTGGTCATCACGATAGGCAAGCCCGACCACCACGTCAAGGTAGCAGCTACGGTCGGGTGTTTATTGACTTGCTTAAATGGGACTATGTTTACCACTATATATATTTTATATGATTTCCAAACTACTTACGAGAAATTTAATGACATTATTTTCTAATTTTAATACATACTCCCTTGTACCTAAACATTATTTATGTTTGTGAATGTCTATTTGCAGGAAGATGTGAATGTTGGCAATTTCGGAGCTTCATCAGACTATTTCCCATATGTTTCATTTAAGGTTGAGTTAAATATGATAGATTCACGTTAATGGTTGCCAACAAGCTATTTCTGCAGCTCATTCCAGTGTTGTATCGATGTGATAAGGCAGTCTCCAAATTAAAAATGCATAATATACTTTGAAATCCTCTCACTTTTAGCATTTTTTTGTCTTATTGAATAATCCTTTATTCTACATCCTAATTTAGTTCTAATTTTTTCACAAGCACGATTTATTTAGCTTATCTTAATTATTTCCAGCATATCTTAGTTATTATTTCTTGTGTTCAAATATATAATGTATGGAAAAGGCATCACAAGTGTTTCTTGTTTTCCGAAATCATTTTATGTAACGGAGTGCTGAAAAAATGAATGAAGTAATAGCACTGCTGGATTTAGTCATTGGTGTTGTGGTATGCAAAAATATACTGTATGCAATTTACTCTAGTTTAACGGCAAAATTAAGGTTCTAAATCTTCTCTGTTTGAATATGATCAATAGTTATACGCTTGCCTTGTCGGACAACGGTGATTGTTAATTGTTCTCGGTTTTCAGTTGCAGCGTAAACTTGTTGGGCATTTGTTATAGGCAAACCGTCAATAGCAACTATTACATCTCCGGCTTTCAGTCCAGCTCTGTAAAATAAACAGATGTAAAATTTTACATCGAGTGACAATTATTAAGTAATAAAATGGATCAGGCAAATATAAAATAGCTGTTGGAAGCCAAGTAACTGTGTCCTTGCCTTCATTATGCTTCAAATTCCAGAATTATGGCAAAACGGTTGGAGCTCATTACTAATGATTCGTTTGTTGAGAACTTGAGTTATTTTACGTAACATAGAAAGAAGAATTTAGTAGCGTTGAAATGCAGTTAGCAGTGAGACCCAAGAAGCGGATTTCATTCTATTTGGACCCATCAATTAGATATGCTTGTATTTCAGTAGACATTCATACATGGATACTTTTCACTTTAGACACCAGCGTGTTACCCACTGAGTTATCGGAACCAGATACAACTAACTTGTTCACTGGGGAATAGTTATAAGGGTTTGGAATCTTCTAATTATTGATACTATAGACTGTATCTATGCACATAAGACATAGACACTAAATGCAGTTCATAACAACGGGGAGACTTAACCCTTTACATGCATTATGAAACATTTGATGCAGGCAAAAATACCAGTTTGCGGAGTACATTTTCCGCCCTATTCGCTTCACGCAAGAGTAAGGTGCTTTTGGACGCTGACTCACCTTGAAACAGAAATCCGTACGACCTTTTCATACAGACGCTTTCCAGGTTATAACATCATACTTTAGGACGTACAGCCGTTTACAATGAAACTATTGGCATTAATTAATGTAGAACAGTCGAATGAGAATCGTAATAGACCAGATGGTTTCCGCAGTGAACACGTAAGGATCAGTTAGAGCACGAATGGAAAGTTAAAGCTGTAGTTGGAAAATTAAATAACTTAAAGGTTATAAGTTATCACTTAGTGTCTCTATCAGCATCACTGAGATTGTCATAAGGTGGTAGGAGGGAGGAGAGATTGCAGTAAATTAGGAGCTAGATAACTGTATCAAGACAAGGGGTTTCTTTATAGAGCTAATCAGTAGTAAAACTGCACTGAGGACTGAATGTAACAACAATTATGCTTAAAGATTCTTTAGGATGAAAATTGGGGTATAAACTAAAGCCCAGTCTTAGTGTTAACAAGCGTTTAGTTTGCAGTATACCAATTATTAAGCAGTCAGTCGCTACAAATTATGGACCTGCAACGAGATAATGGTAAGAGTTGGTGGATTAATGCTTTGTTATGGTAATCTGTTTTTATTTCGAGGTCCCAAATAACTACAACCGCTGAAAACTCACCTTTGAGCGGGGGAGTTTCTTAAAACAGCGTGAATTAGAACACCATTTAGTTCTACAAAGTGTTGTCCTCCACGAGATGCCAATTCAAAGGCCAGATCTGGAGTTAGTGTTCTCATAACTAGGCCTAGATATCGTCGTTGAGTCCCACTATCTGGACTAGTTGGATTGTCTGATAAAATATATGGATCAGTAGGCGATTTCGACGAGATTGGTGAGGAATTGCGAGAATGTGAGGAGGCTTTTAGTGCCAACTGAATGAATTTTCGGACTTGATCAACAGGAATAGCGAATCCTACTCCTGTACCAGCTACCATAGCGTTAACTCCAATAACTTCACCATATAAATTCACCAATGGACCTCCAGAATTACCGAACTATATTAAAACACAAAAGAGAAACTGAACTATTCAATTCCAAATATTGTGTCAAGATTAAGCTTTGCAAAGATGATTCATTGCAGTACACAATCAACACGTTTGAAAGTACTGCTAAATAGCTTCAACTGAATTAACAAGTGCTGAGCAGTTGGCCATATGAGAGGTTTTGTCTTGTTGTTTCGTACGTATGAAACGTACTATATGATATAATTCAGATTTCTGAAACCGACCTCTTTGGTGGTTAGTTTATAGCATGTGCCTGTTACTCCGTTTTCTAAAATTCTTGTCTTTGCTGTGCACTGATGCTACTAATCTAATTGGTCTACTGTGACGTTTGGGCTTGGATGTTATATGAAAACGATTGTATGAAATAAAGAATAATCTTTATTAATGTACTGTTTGGTTCATTCAAGTGTTCGTCCTTCTCACGTTCGGAGCTAAGAGTATTCGAGTTGACCGATAATACGGCAAGAATACCTAGCTATTGTTAAAGGTCATGTATCACTCAGTGACCTACTAAAGTCTCCTGTCTACTGACTATTTGAGGTTCAGCAGTCGAAAAAAGCTTAACTCAAAAACACATCAGCTATGATTTCTTATTTACAGTAAATTATTCTTATAACTGTGCATATAATGATGTGTATTTTTGAAACTTAACAGTTGGAGAATCAGCTACCCATTTCACGTATTTTGATTAAATGTGAAGATAAAACAAACTGGAGAGAAAGAGTAGGTGTTAATCTGTCCAACTGGTGGTAGTCATTAGTGCTATCGGCGAAAATCAAGGATATAACATTTATTAAATGCATAAACAACGAAGAAATAAACAATGTTCACAGTTTTTTTACACTATTCAGAACTTACTGTTATTATAGCATCTGTCTGGATATATTTTAAGCCTTCTGAATGTCCCAGGTCTCTGTCTACCGCAGATACAACTCCCACTGTGACACTATTGGCCAACATCAACGGGCTACCTAAAGCCAGTACAAATTGACCTGGACGAATGCTCTGTAAGTTAATAGCCATAGGTAGATGTGGAAGATTTTCTGCAACAGCTTTCTTCACATCTAACTAAATGGATATAAATAAAGCAGCAAACCATACATAGGAAAATATTCCACAGAACAAACATTTTGCAAATCTAGACTAATCGAATTTACCGAAGTAGCGATAGTTTACGTTAAATCCACCTAACTAGTAATTTTAATTAAAGCCGGTATGAGTGTTTATTTATTCAGTAGGTTATAGTATTCTTGCAATACCACGAAAACAAACTGGAATATAAATGCTCTTGTTAATGAAAAGGCATGATTGCAGAGCTCAAAGAGCAACTGAATGAAAGTGATTTAACACATGGCCATTTTGTGAATTTACCGCTGGTGATGGAAATCTGTTGAGCAGAATGAGGTGTATTAATTTGTCCGATTGATTTTAACTCTCTCCGTTGTGAAAGGACAACATCATTAGAGATGCTAGCTGTCTAAAGGAAGCACCCTACTGCAGTCACATCTAGTACAGTCGCCGATTATACTTCGCTCTGCAACAGGCCTGCATGGCAGGCTAAGAAATGTTGGAACAAGTTCAAGTGAGTACCGCTGGATCGGGTAGTTACAACAAGCACATTAGCCCATAATGTCAAGTTGGCAGAGGTTTAAACAAAACTTACACAAATTAGCAAAAGTAAAATATAAAGCAGGGCGAATTCGATGTATTGCATATTAGAATTCCAAAATAATAGATGGTGCAGATACATCCTTTCCTTAAATTTTAAGCATCCTATAATACAAACTTTTATTCTTTAATATAGTTAGTAACATGGTTTGTACTCCTTTTTCAACAATTTTCAGTTTAGGTTGATAGGTAGTATCACTAGTCTTCATATAAACACCAGTTCATAATCGAGTACATCGCTGCGTTATCTTCTATTGAATTTTACCTTCCTTTGTACTAATTTGAAGTGTAGTAAACATGAAAGATAAACATATTTGCTAGATTCTATGTTACACGTTACTATCTGACAATGAGTATCTTTAACATTACACTGAAAATAATAGGAATATGATTTATGCACCTTACATAACTGGGTTACTATGTATGTTTAAGCCTTCCTCATTATTTAGAAGCTAAGGGTACTTCCAAACAGTTCATACTGACGTAATGATTTTGATATATTGCACGTTTGAATCGCTCAGCTCGATCATTTTCTCAACACTGGTTGATCACTGAGTAATGCTAGTTGGATTCTGTTACAGTGTGGTCACTAGTCTTTAAAGATTCCAAGTACGTCTTCCTGATGAGTGCCGACTAACAAGAAACTTAGGGTTGTCTACCGACTACTTCCAATCACTTAACATTCATTTTTTTCCAAGCTTAGGTCATACAAAAAAGTACGTGTTACGTTTGTAAGCATTTCGTTTGCACAAAAAATCAAGAAATATTTAAGTGATTTATTGTTTTCAATAAATTCATAGTTATTTGTACTACAACCGTCAAAAACAGAAAACAATATATAAAGAAATTGAGAGTGTATTAGCAGTGTGATTCATTTGGTAGTAAACTTCTACATCAACTATGAGTTTAAATACTTCCAAAATGTGCCATTTGTGTGGTTATTAATGAAAGGAGTATGAAAAATCTCTGTAACGTGTTGTTACAGTTAATCATTTGAACATAATGTGCAACAAGAGGAGTGTTATCAGGGCACCTATGATAACAATGATAAGAAATTCATGTGAATCAGGAAATATGAATGTGAAATTAGTCAGAATGGGATGCGACACATATAATCACAAAACGGGATTAAGGAGAGGAAAGAAAAAAAAGTTTACAACCCATAGCCTATGTGTAAGGTGACCTAACCATGGGCTATGGTAAACAGAAAGAGTGAATCCACCTCTTTTGGTTACATAGGTTAACTTCTCCGAAGTCGATTTCAGCAGCCTTATCTATATCTAGAAGGTGTAATCTTTTATTTTTAGAACATATACTTAGAACATTGTTCCAGACCGAGAAGGCTTCTATTATGATATAGTATCTGTTATCTACTAGGTAGGGAAGGATAGGGCGACTAATAGATTTAATAACACCTTTTCGCAACCCTGACGTTTGTAAGAGTAAGACTTAGATTAACCATATAAAAACACTTAAATATACAGGATTAATAAGAAGCACTTCAAAAAGTGAAAAAGAAATACTAACCCGAATAAGTGCTAAATCGGAAGATACATCGACTGCCAAAACTTTCCCGGGAAATGAACGTCCATCACATAAATGGACAACAACATCACCCCGATAACCAACTACATGAGCATTTGTGACTACATGACCTAGGCTGTCCACAATGAAGCCTGAACCAGTTGAACGTGATTGTAGTGAAAGAAAACCTTTGCTACATATGTCAAAAAATTACAACTATATAAATTGTACAGTAGTTAAAAATAACAAGAATAAATCAATAGAATAATGGTTTGTATTATATTTCCATTTAATAAGAATTTATTTCATACATTGTGAACAGTGAACATGAGAAAACTAGAATGGAATTAGACCTGGCCTTAAATATATCCATGATAGTTTCGTTTTTTTATCAGGTTCTAGGACAGAGTCATACCAACTGACATTCGAAAATAGTACTTGGCTTTACTGACCGGGAGATTATATGCGTTCATCAATAAAATATATACCGATGAAGTATGTACAACATGTGAAGGCTCTTTACTCTAACACCATTGATCAAGTCAAAGCTTACGACGAATTTATCAGACGAGAATACCAAATGCGGTTCGTCAAGCATGCTCATTATTTCAATTGTTATTTAGTTTTGTTATAAGCATTCTTCAAGAGAAAACGCTTCGTCTGACTTTCCAGAAATTGATCTCCTACCATGAGATTTGCTTATCGACTCAGGGGATGTAGATGAAATCGTTCTATTTGGTGAAGTCTCTCGTAAAATGAAGACTTATGTCATTAGGCAGTAATGCAAACATGTTTGAATCTCGTTTTCCCCTTCAAAATGGAAAATGTTGCTTCTGGATCAGTCCAGACAAACATAAACTAGAAATAGGAAGTGAAACAGTTGAGTGTGTTGATCACTTCACATACCTTATAAGTTTGATCAACCCTGAAGGGTTGTCGTTCGACGAAATATTGGAGCAGAATTCCAAAAAGCTCGGTAACGTTTTCCAAATTGTATCACTTGTAGAGTAGGTGAAATGTCCATTTACCAACCAAGGGAAAAAATGTTGAGTAACATGTCACTCCTTTTCACTTTGCAGATAGGAAATGTAACGTTTAAGAGTAAAGAAAGCAAGTTACTAAAGTTTGAACCTAGGTGTTTTTGAAGCGTATCGTGGAACAACCAAACGGACAATCATTAAACTAGATAAGGAATGGTAATCAATTGATGATATTATGAATCTTCATCGAATAAGTTAGCTGGGACATGCATTGCATATACTTAGTAATCGCCTACCTCATTATATGATACTGGTTGGAGTATAAATAGGCTGGAAAAAAGCTAGAGGCGACTAAATCAAAATGTGACATCGGTTCATGAAGCCGTTGACTGTCGATCTGAGATGTGTCGCTAGACGCAGACTATCGAGTTGGAGTTCATATGATTATAGTGAAGAATGGTTGGAGACGTTGGATAATAGGGATCAGATTGCAATAATGTAAATACATTCACTGTTTGTGTTTACCTAGATTCTAATTGTTAAATATACTTTAAATGTTTTGTTCCACGAATTAATTTATATCACTTAGATTCATATTCTCTGTGACTAATTATTTCTTTTCCTACCACGTTATATACTTCTACTTCAATGGTGATCATGTTCATAAATCCGTTTCATTGTTCTAATGTGATGTGGCGACTTAGATCGATGCACATACATGGAATATTCTGTGTTGCTTATGTCTGACCGACTGACATATCTATGCATACTAGCAGTGACAATCACTATAAGCTGTACAGACATTTAGAAAAAACGTATATATATATATAGTAGGAAGACTGATGAAGTATAGGTTATTATTATGAGCAATCAGTAATTAAAATACACTTAAGTTAATACCAACACAGTTATGATAAATAATCAAAATACAACATTATTTAACAAGATAGTAGCTAACAAGGAACTAACTCAGTACTGGTTATTGAAACAACAGCTGGTTGGACATCTTGGGCAACATCAGCAACCACATCCAAAGCTTTAATCGCAGCTTGACGATCTTTAGACATCGGTGTTACAACTTCTGCACATTTGGCAATTAATGGAACATGCAACACAGAGTTAAATTTTTGTTGACTACCATTTAAATCATCATCATACCAAATTGCCGTAAGAGCTGTAGATAGGAATGCTGATTTGAAAAGTAACCTTGGTTGATGAAAGTCATTGTACTGATCTTGTCTATTCGACCGGTTTGATGAGTAAATACTCCGTAGAGTAACGGATGGTCTGTATGTACATAAATTCCATAAAAGCCGCTTATTCAAAAGATGAGAACAACTTCTTGTAAACTGCTTATTTAAGACATACAGAAAAAGAATTAAAAGCAGTTATTTAGCATAAACAACAATAAATAGTAAAGTTGAAGGTTTTTAATGGCAAAATGTAGAGGTTATAAAAGTGTCATATACACAATTTCAGCATTTTTCAAATGATAGACTGCAATTAACGTAAATATTCTCTCAATATAACAATTTATTGTTGAAATTGACGTTGTTGACTTCCAGGAACTACGAACTATTTATCACCACTTGGCTTGATCAACACTTTAGTTAGATCGATGCTAATTTAGCACATTAGTTGACATTTTCCATATAGATCGGTTAATAATATCTATGTCGATATGCTTACTGATTGGATTTTGACTAGGATGTTATGATTTTAAAAATCCTGTAGTATTCATTAGGTTCACTTGACCCACGATTTTGATGATTCCTAGATCGAATTTGTGTCTGTGGTTGCCTACGTGGATTGACATGAATGCTATTGTAGTTTTTTACTGATAAAAATTTGGGTTCGTGTGAGTACACACAGAGGATATTCATTTTGTTCAATCTAAGCAAGCGATGATAACGATAATTAAAGCTTTACAATTAGACTATAGAGTTCAAAAAACAAAACACAATCAAAAGGAGCTACTTGAGACATAAATCTCCACCAACTAAAAATCTTATGCGTGTAGGGCCGATTTAATAACTGTTATGCTTGTGGTAACCAAAATAGGCAATAGCAACACTAGACTAAAGAATGTAAGATGAACTCATTAAGTTCATTTTTGTTAATTATCAATGAAAGAATAAATGTACTTCATTTATTTATTAAATTCTAACGCCAAATACAGAGAAAGATATGCAAATTTATTGATTAGATATTTTCACATCGGATATGGCATAATAAAAATCTCATCTACTTTGAAAAAAAGTCAATTGTTTACATTTGAGACAATTAAGTATGACTGATAAGTATCCGTTGCAAGTACTAAGGATTACAAGTGATCAATCTATGTTGTCATATATACTAATGATAACTTGGACCTTGTGCGTAACGTGATGATATTTGAGACGATAACTGCTTGGCTCGAGTTTCACTGCTAACACAAACACACTAGAATGCAAGTACGTAAAGGTTACAACCCCCAAAGAGAACAAAATGTGTATCCCGGATTCCATTATTAACCACATATCAAGTATTTTATAACTTGAGTACTTGGAGATTTGGAAAAAAGTACTTTGTCAGCTACAAGCAAAACTGTGATATAATTTACTTTGGTATAATTAGAACTGGCTCTGCATACGAAAAAACGATAATTTTTAACTATTACCTAATGCTTAGTGAGCAATATTCGACGACAACCCAGAAAAAGACATCAAATTTTAAACGAACGGTTCAAGATAAGTAATTTAACCAGGGGTTCACTCAATTTACTAAATCGCTTTGATTAACTGACAAACTAAGCCAAAAATTGATTCACTGATGTAAAATAACAGTTGCTGTTGTTTTTAACTCAGCCATATGTGATTCAATTTTGCAGTAGTGATAACTTCTGTGAAATAAGACTTATAAACACCACAAAAATGTCTTATGATGCATTCAGATGAATCAGAAGGTTGCAATAAGTTGAAACTCAAGGAAATCACTCAAATATTTTCAGCGGCTGGTAAACTACCTTTATGGCGTTCAATAAATATGACCGATGCAATTTCGTATGTTTTAATGGGAAAATAGTTACGCTTAAATCCAGCACGATTTTTTCTAAAACTAATAACAGTGCAGCTGATGTGGATAAATAAAGGATGAAAATCTTTCATACCATCGAAATACAGGACTAATTCAGTGAACATCATATTTTAGAGTTTTAACACGAAATCCAGAAGCGGGAAGAGTTTAATGCAAGACCAGGTGATACATCAGTAATAGCTGCTAAGAGGTGAGAATAGCCAGAAAGAAGAGATAGATATCCGTGAGAAATGCAGATTAAGATCGAAATAATCTAAGTGGAGACCAATACCTCTTCATGAACCATCCAGAAATTTATTATGGAAATCGAGTTACCAGCTAAAATCATTATATCAACTGCATGGTTTTGGTTAAAAGCCGGTAAGTTAGAGCGACGTATGTAGTCCACGAACTACTACACTGGTAATCATAAGCATATAAAGAGATGTATGCCACTTCAGTCTTACTATGACCCAGCCTTAAATTAGTCATTAATGTGGCTTTAATTGAGTAGTGTTAAATGAACTCTAGCGCTTAAAGAAATGTTATAAGTGAGGAATATGGTTACCTACTATACCTAGGAAGACGTATATTAGCTTACTGAATAAAATGACGACTTAACTGAATCATAGAAGCCAATTAAAATACAAGTCACTCAGTCGCAATACATATTGGCTTTTTACATTTTGCGAAATTTCTATGCATGTTTGTCGGCGGATTTAATAATTGCTTTGACGTTCATAAAAAAGCAAAGTTTTTAAAGGTGATTAATCCAAAGTCTTCACCTGGAAAAGATTAGTTCATAAAGTAGTGAAGCAACATTCCAGCTGTACTTCTGTAACAGTCAACAGTCAGTACAGGTTCATATAAACTGGCCTTATCAGAATCATGGAGTCGGTAATTTCTAACTTCACATGTAGTGAAGATCCAAAAAATCATAGTTAATCAGTCATATCACTCATTTATCAAATACAGCTTTATTTACCTGACTATGAATTACACTCTTCGTATAGAGGATAGCAATACTATTTGTTCTTCTAAATCAAAGTCAGAAGAATGTAATTCGGACCAGTAACCTACTAGTCAGAATCTGGGTGACAACGATTAAGTAGCTGCACATTTGGTTTATCCTTTGCCAAACCTCTTTACTTCCATAGAGAAACATCTTTTATGTGGAAGTAGTAAATAATAACATATCTGTTTCAAATGACATATTAGAAAGGAACTAAGTAGTCATAAACAATTACTTAACATGGCTCAAACCGATGATACATGATTGTGGTATAATTTGGTCACATAAAAATTTCTTCCAGAAAAAATAACACTTCAAGTAATAAACGAATACAAGTGAGCTATCTGCTTTGTTCCCAAATTATCTGCATCAATTTAAATGAACTGACTTGATCATTTGAGCTCAAACTTTACAAGGAAATTCAACATAGATCCTTGGGGGCAAGTAAACTTTCAATAAAATTTAGTTATAACTCGTAGAATTATTTAGTTTCTCAAACCAAGTGCTTCTGTCGAATGACAGATTTATAGGAGTATAGTTTGTACGTAAACTTAAATGACAAAATTACATAACAAAAGAAATAAGCTGTCACACCAACTGGAGAGAATAGTTAGTATTATTTTATATGAATTTAAAGAGGTACGAGTGTGCTGAGACTGAGTAACCCTATTTACAATAACTAGTTATGCAATTTAAGAAACAAGATTTCAATGGTACCCATTTCGTTTTATTGTGAGACTTCTCAGAAATGTAAATCTACAGCTTACCAAAAATTTTCAGGTCTCGTAGCGAGCACATTTTGAAGTTCAGTCAATCTTCGATGTAGAACGACAATCATTCAGTGCCGCCAGTAATGAATACCTTACTCTCAATATGGTTGCACTCCACAAACAGGGATTAGGCAACTTTCAATACTGTTTTGCTATGATGGTATCCCAGTAGATGCTGATGCTTGATGAAAACCACGAACGAAGGTTTCAGTCAGAATGGCTTGTCTCGGAAGTGTGGGAAGAATAACAATAATTAAACAGAAAAAGTGCAGTTGGTTGTTGTATAATGATTAATGAAGTGATAGTTTATAGCTAAAGTGGATGGTATTAGTAATATGAAGTTCCTTGTGTTAAGTGGTTTTATTATGAAGATTTCACGATTGTGCTAGGCAACATCACATCAGCTCTCACTTAAATTAGAAGTGAGCATTTTGACGGTTCCATTAAGTTAATTTGTTGTGATAATATTACCACCGATTAAACAGCCAACAGGAACAAAAGAATACGTGGAGAATACTAGTACGAAATATGATCATCACAGAGGACTGACTTCACACTGGTAAAATAACCGAAGTCCTTACGTGCACCCGTAAACGTAGATGTTGTGCGGTATTACAACAAAAATTTCACAACTAAACAACGTAGCTTAAAGAAACCAACATTAATAATTATTAATACACATAATTTCAACAATCAGAAGAAAACAACAAATGAGCAGTAGATCATATATTTGAAGTCTACTGATTATTATAAATGAATACATTACACAAAAGTAGAAATAATAGTGATAATTATTACATATAACGAATAGAAAGACTGCTGCTTCATTTAGAACAATGAATTAGTAAAGAGAATTGAACAAAATGCTGCATACAGATATACAAATAATTAACTGAAAAAGAAACAAATTGAATAAAAACTGTACAACAAATAACTTACAAAAGATAGAGAATACAAAACCAAAGTGAACATTGTATAGAAAAGTGGGTGGAAGGGGTTATGAAACTGAAATGGAACAGAAAACAGATTCGTTATAAAGTATAGGGTATTATTTAGAAATTTTTAATGATTATACACAACATAAGAGGGTGATTTTCTTAACTGGTCATAAAATATATTACACTAAATAGTAATAATTCAAGCAGAAAAATTAACACTAAGTTTAAATTATGTACAACGAAAGTAGACTTTGTGACAACTGTATACACCGATCAAACAAATTTAAGGAGATTTAGCGTCAAAAGCTTCTAGTTCCTTGAGTATTTTACGACGTTCTTTCAGTGCCTTCCACGCTACATCACGATCACGTTTCAACGGCGGCTTACGATGTGGACGATAACTTTCCAGTTTATTATAGGCTTCAATAACCTATAATTCAAGACAAAAATACAGATATTTTATCAGCAAGTTCAACAGCAACATATGTATAGATGTTTAAAAGAAATTTTACGTAGAGGAAAGAGGTGTATGCATGTACCACTATTGGTGAAACATCAGATAGTCAGTCAGTAACAACGTAGAACTTCGTATGTGTGTACATTAGTCCAAGTTGCTATGCTCTGATTAATAGATGGAAACGAAATTGTCGGACAAAATCCCAGAGTAATGGAGGTAGCAACAATGTTAGTATTAGTGTATAATATTAGATAAGATTTAAGAAAATGTAATTCAGTAAAAAAACTATGATGAATTCAGAAACTAAGAATTTGGATGAGGACAAGGAATTGGTGTACCTGCGCCATTCCGAACGATCCTGAGCCTGTTGGGGTGGCTCCCGAATACCTTAACGAAGCCTTCAGAACCTTTGAAGGAGCCAGAGACATTCCGTCCAATCGCTGATAGATAGAACCTCCTAGAATCTCGACGTGGAGTGTTCTGATTGGGTAATAGTTGAGACTACTTAGTTCGGATTGGATAGATCATAATAATGATTTTGTTATTTCAGAAAACTATAAATATACGAATATTTTGTACATAACCCACTCTCCATTTTACTGGAATACAGTTTTCTGTCTTCGGAATTTGAGACTAGGAAGGTTCAAGGCGATCGAGTGTCAAAGTTGTTTGCGGTTAGTCAAGATATCAAGTACGAGATATAAAAGAGCTACGTCGCCAAAAGTGTCTAGTCACTGATTAAGATCATCACGTGGACCCAAACTAGGTAGTCTGCACCTATTAATAACATAGCTCAGACCAAGTGTCAATAACTTCATAGACTGGTGCCATGTTTTGATTTGGCTACCCCTATCCTTTTTCCAGACTACTACGACCACTACTACTGCTATACGAGACACGCATTACACGTCAAGGATGGAGGTGGTTGGACTGCCTTTCCGTACGTGCCATCTTGCAGAATAGTCTTGTTGGCTGATTTTTCAGTCTTAATTACACACCTGCTTCATATCTAAGTGTTAACTTATCGAACCAATTAAATGTTTCATTACGACGAAACGAAGTGTAGAAAGTTAACAATAACCAATAATCAAATGAGATTTCATTACAGTAACTCTTAGTAGATTATTGTATGAACACAAAGGTAAACTTGAAGTTTAAACGGAGCAATAACTACAGTATTCGGTGTAATTATGTTGTGGTTACTGCAGGGAGTCATAATATTCTTTTGTCATGATGTTGTAGTGAAGAGAATGAGTAATCTGAAAATATAACAAACATTATATTTCTTGCTTTGTTTGAATTTGAGAAGGGAACTAATATAATCGTGTACAAGCAGTGTAGACAATAACTAATTTTATACTGTATAAATATGTGTTGTGTATTAGTTACATTTCGGTAACTCAAATGCTATATACTAATGTCATTGAGTACATTAAAGTAGATAGTTTAAATGTGAAGCATTAATTTAATTCTAGACATCATCAGCACCTACTTCATATAGAGGAGAGTATGAAAATCATGTCAGTTCATACTAATGCCTTTATTTTTGACTCCATGTCCTCATGGCTTGTCCTAGCATTCATGTTGACTTTCATTTTCAGTTGACCTCAAACTCAGTAATTAACCTCTTATATATTGGTTAATAGATCGGATGCATGTCGATTGTTTTGATGATTGGAGATCGGTCTGAATGGCATGTTTTCAGAAATTCTCCGGTATTCTTAGAATCCCCTAGAAGTGGAATTTAGACGGATTCCCAGTCGAATTAGTACACACAGTTGTTTATGAATCATAACATATTACGCCGTCTTACTACTACCTTGTGTTTACGCATGATTAAATGACCACGATTGCCAAAAGGAAAAATGAAGACTAGCAATGCCAATAGGACGAAATGGTTTGACGTTCGTTGAGTAACTAAAAAGCTCATTTCAACGTGACATCATCCAGAACAACAATGAAAAGACTATATTTAAACCCTCTACCTCAGAAAACTCAGCAACACCAATGTCATTTACCTGAGCTGCAGATTTCTTTCATATGCTATATTCCTAATAGATCAATCAGTCGATTGTCAATAGTGATCACGTTACCTACACCAAAATTATGACAGAAAAAGACTAGCAACCCTGAACTTACATCAGCATCTGCAATTGCTAAACGCCTTTGTATTTCCTGACGCTGCATATCTCGTCTAGCTGCCTGTACGAGTCGTCGTAGCACTCGGTGATTTGCTGTGCATAATAATCTTAGTTCTCGTTGACGTTGAATAATAGCCCAACCAATGCTGTCACTCCCAGATCCATATTGTTTAGTCGACGAGGTATCTGGACTAAATAGCATATGATTTTGAATCACTGTGTCCATATTACAGTCTGGTGACTTTGAATCATTAATGTGATTCAAGGGAGAATTTTCACAATTGGTTTTTTCTGTTAGATGGTCTGTTTTACCTGTTCTCTCTGTCCAATCACATTCCATCTTAAATTTAAGCGTACTATTTTGAAGTGGGGTAGTACACTGATCATTGTTTTGATTCAAGGAATTGTGTAAACTAAAATCTAACATCTAATAGAAAATATGGAATAAAATAATTATCGAATTGGGAAGTAATTTATGGAAGTATGGATTAGTACTTTATATTCAAATTAGGATGATATAGTTTTATACGCACAGTAGTAGTAGTCATCGTGACGAGGGTGACAAGCTGTGACAGCTTAGAATTAAGGAAGTGTAATACTGGCTAAAATGAATCTTTTTTAATTTTATTAGCTTTCATTAAGACTGACTGAAATCACTTTCACACTCACCAATAACAGAAAAACTGTGATATATGTACGTCCAGATGACCAGTTTCAAAGTGAATGAAACACATATTGAATTAATCCCCTTAATAAATATATTCAACTAAAATAAGTAACAAAATTACGAAATCCAACAATCTCTATAACCTAACATTACTAGTGACTAACACTGAAAAGTTATATCAGGAATCCTAGTGAGAAGTTGCGAATCGTGGAGTTCAAATGTGTTGGATGTGAAGTAAATATTACCAATGGTAATAGATAATGATAGTGTAATATCATGAATAGACTAAAGTTAGAAATACAAACTATTGAATACCACCTCGATAGTTTGAAGGTTAAGTACTTGCTGTTACTTCTGATGACCCTGATCCAACCTAGGGTGGGATTATGAAACTTTGCCGTTGAGGGGTCCTATGCTAGGAAGAAATATCAGCTGAATGCTTTTTGGGGTTTAATTGCTGTCTAGCCAAAATAAATTGATGTGAATTACAACATCCAATAATCTCCAAAAACTAATATGATGAAGTAATTGAGAGTATCGATTCACAATTGTAATATAAACATTAAGATCCGGACGAACAAATATAAAACAAAGAATATGTAATGGGATGAAATATACAGGATGGACAATAATCATGAGTAACTCTCTCTGTAAACTGAATTCCGGCATACAAATTAGCAGTAACGAGGCTTTAATTACAGACAAACCTTATTCAAGAAGAAAATTTATTTTTACGATGAAGAACGTTTGTTCTGGCAGGGTGTAATATGTTTCTGAATGTCCTTTCTAAATCCTCAACTGTTATCTACCAATCAATAAAAGGCTATTCTTCGGCCTCCCCACTTACTTATCAGGTATAGATTCGTGTATTTGACTTCGGGCCACACTCTAAATTTGCGGGTCAGTGATGCTACTCGCTGAGTGATCATAATAGTTAAAGCTCACTAATTCTGGTGTTGATTCCGATTTATTGAGTATTGCGATAAAATATTTCGCACCAGATCTACTGTTCAGAAATATTTTAAATGACTAAGAAGTAAATTTTGACCAAATGACTTTGCATATCCCAAACAAAAACGAAGTGGAGAATGATTTGTCACTATAAAAGCTAGCGATGTTTAGGTTTACTTGATGTATTTCGATTATGAACATTTTGATAAAGGTAAGGTGAACCATTTTCCATATGATGTTAGGTGATTGTTGGCAGTTGGCAATAAACTTTAAGTCTAGTTTTAGTGCTTGTTGGCACTTTTAGTAAAGCATACTTAAAATTTTAGGGGGAGTGATATTCTATGATTCGAGTCCACGTCAGCAAATTTCTGTCTTAGACGTTGCCATGGAGCTGTTTGGGTTGCAACTGATCTACAGGATCAAAATATTGACAATGGGTGGTTATTAAGCAGTGATCGAAGTTAGATTTATTCCATATGAACACAAATTAGCGTACAAGACAAAGAATTACCTGAACTGGTTCACAATCCCTTTCAAAAGTATTACAGTTTAAAACTGATTTATCACACAATCGGTTGTTTTCCCTCATTTTGACGTCATGAAGTTCTGATAAGGATAAATCACCATTCATAAGAACAGGTTTATGGGTTTCTAAAGACATTAGCGGAGAATCGCTTTCCACATTACAATGAAACCCCGATAAATTGTTTGGTAAAAAATGACTGTGTCTTAGGGAATGATGAATCTGATTAGTAGGACTAGTTGGATCATTTGGTCGCTTTTCGCATTCCGGTGACATCTGAGCGGAAACGTTATTTGGACTGCGTGGACCGATATCAGTGTGTAGATCATAATTTCCTGAGGGATTATTGAGATTATTACAATGTTCATCATCAGTGGTATGGAAATTTGGGACATGATGAGAGTATGGAAGACAATCCTTGAAATACAAAAAAGAAACAAAAATACTCAGCTAAAAAGAAAGTGATTAAAAAACCTTATTCAAAGCACTTTACATATGAATTACTGGGTATTTATGAAGTGACTTCTAACAACCTTGTAGAATTACAAAATAGTCCTCATAATTAAGATCAAGGTTTTTTTACTATATGTAGAAAGTTACACAACGGTTAAGGTAAATGAGGGAAAGTGAAACTATAAAGGCGTTTCCAGTTTAGTTTGTAAGGCAGACAGTGTAACGTGTGATGTCATTTAGTTTGAAGCCATACGGTTACAAATTATACAGAATTTTAACTAGTTCAGTTAGTTTAGTTAGTACTCATTAGTATAACGTAGTTTGGAATGAAAGTCTATTATTACGAATTATTCAACGTCCCCAGCCATTAGAAATGACCACAGACACTGACATAATATAACGATAGTACTCGTATTTCGTATTGACGCAATTATCGAGGAATTCAATTCCCCAAGAATATAGTCACTTAGAAATCAAGTAGAAACATTTGTATTGAATTGTTTTGCATGAATGACTTGTTTAAACTCACATCACATTCTACATAATTCAGTGTGGGTTATTATCTTCGTCCAAATCTAGATAATTACTCCAGTTCAAAATTTTATAACATATGATTGCATTAATTAACTTAATGTGATTTTGCATTCAAATTGTATTGTAGTAATCACTCATATTGACTCTTGCAAAGTTGATTCACAATCGATAATTTTCTTAACTCATATTCACTGTTATTGAATTGATTCATAAACAAATGAGCTAAGATAAATAATGACCTGTGATCCTCATTACTGACTGCTTGACTTTAACCTTGTGCATCGCCAATCGGTCAGTCGTCTTAAAAATCATCATAACACAGGACAGCATAGCTCAAGTTACTCCCACGATTCTTTTTCTCCTACAAGGACATAACACTAATCAAGCTGCATTTATTGAAATATTTGTCTATTCAAGTTCTACCACATCAGGAAGATTAGTTGGAGGATATAATAAGACAAAGGCAAAAAATCTTAGGTCCGACGACAATGTTACACTGCCGACTGCACCGAGACAGAAAGCAATCCTGTACTTCCTTCAGACAACTAGCATCTAGTGCAACATTGTATTTCAACAACGGGAAGAGGTTAGTAAAGGTCAACCCTAAAAATAGAACATCATAAACCGAGCAAGTAATTTCGTTGTCAATGATAAGGCCTTCAAAAGTGATGTAATACCTCTTAAACTATTTACAAAACAGCCATATGTAATTGATTTCAAGTAATTGGCCACCAGGATGTTATGGTTACACTTCAAGTTTATGAAAACAACCCTAACCTCGTTTACTATTCGGATACTTCAAGAAGTGTATCTACATAGTATGGGAAACTGGAGAGTGACAACTACCTTCATGGCTCTAACGACGCTCGATATCTCTGTAAGTAGTTAGCAAACAGAATTATGCTAAAAGCTTTTCGGTATTTTATTTGAAATAAGAACAGAATCGGTGTAACAAATCGGCAAAAACAGCAACAATTAAATTAATGAACTAAACAACAGTAAACATAAAAAAAGCATAATGACTAGAAAGAAATTACCAATTTCTCTGAGTCTACTGAATCATTCAAACTAGTTGTGCCACAATTGTAAAGAACCTCATCATTATGTATGCTGTTGTTGTTGTTATTTACAGTGTTTCGCAATTTATTTCTATAACATAATGATTTTGAAATTTTTGAATTCTTGCGTTTTAATCTTTTTGGATGATATGTAGGTTTGGCTGGGATATTATTATTACAATCATCAATATCATCGTTAGGTGGACTGGAACTTTCCATTTTTATAGATGATGCTAATTGAGTGAAACGCTCACTATCTATTGGGTTTAATTCGTATGTCGTACTTTCTACAGGGAAATGAGAACAACATAATAAATGATTGTAAAATAAAGTGTAGCCGGTAAATGAATGGAATAGAAATGAGCGAATCAGAATAAAGAGGACTACATTGAGGTTTTGTGATAAATACAAAAATCAATCATTCTGTATCATTTACCGCAAGAAACGATTGACAAGAATACTTTTACATAATGCTCCAAAAGTTTGCAGTTATTGGTTCTTTTTTGACATCATAGAGTAAAAAAAATTGTGAGTTAACAACTTTAAATGTAAGGTTCGTTCTACAAAGATTGTACATAACACGAAAATTGATGGGACTTGACTTCAATTAACTTTATTCATATTAAATCTACAAATTTTTCATAACTCTTCATAATTCTGAGAAACCTTGAGCATGAAAACACTAGTACCCGATATAGTGGTGGTGTTTTTAATAACGTTAGTTTCAGAAGACTAATAATGAGCCTTTAAAAAAATGAATACTAAATAAAAATCACTAAACTCCTACGTGTTTCATTAATTCTGTTGTGAAATACTTTTGATTTATACAAACTCTTCGCTCATTGGTTGCAAGGTAGCCGGAAAATCACAGTCAACGTAAGAATCTCTGAAGTTTGTTCTTATACCATGCTTTTATGGTGGGATCGTTTCAAGTGTGATAATGTGAAAATAAACATGGTTAAAGAGACGACAAAAAGACTTTAATGTAAAAACCAATGAATATGTTGTGATCCGGATGTCAGAAGAACAGTTGCAATGCAACTGGAAATGCATTATATCATATAATAATGATTTGACGGAAAGTTATCAAATAATATTATGATTGGTAGTTCGTGAACTAAGTTAACTTGAAAATAGGTCCTATTTTAAAAGGGGAATTAGGAGGTTTGACCAATCAGTTAATAAGTGGAAAAAGAGGAGAATTTTCCACGTTTGAATTAGTCCCCTGGATTATTCAAATGAATAACAAATACAAAAGCGTAGAATTTCGGACAATGAAAATTCTGAAATCAACCGCAGTTAAAAGTAATGCTGGGGAGGGAATGTAAACTACTCAGTTGAATTCCATAAAATTATTGTATTATGAGGTTGAATATTTTTGACGAAGGCTTAAATAATTAATTCTTTTTAAAGTATAATTTGTTGTAAGGGATTAAAGTATTCAGTTGTTAACACTCAGGACTGTGACTGATCATTTTATGTTGCCATAAGTGCGTACTAAGTAGACTGACTCGATATAGCATTATGCCAAAAGTTTATTACAATTAGTATATGACCAGAAGTGGAATCTTGAACTAAGAAACTTTTGACCACAGGATATATCGAGGTAATCCTCTTAGAATGCAAATAGAGTAACAAAGATTGATTACTTAGAGTCCCAAATATCAAAAACCAGAAATTATAAAATCTTACGAATACTTTTATACTAGTCAAACAACTTAGTAGCTAGCTAGATTCATTATCTCAGTGGGCAATGCGTTGACATTTGATGAGAAAAGTAATGAGTTCGGGTATCAGGTACATCAAGATTATTAGTCTCAAACAGGACGAAGCGAGCGTCTTTGATTCAATTGCTAACAATATATCGAATATAATTTGCTGTTTATTTCCCTATAAATATCAATATAATTAATTAGTCACTTTTTAATATGCAGTTATTGATGTGTTGATAGAGTTCGGTTAGATGAATCAGTAAGAAAATATACCAGGTTACACAGTGTGTATCATTAGCTGATTAACGGTGGCGTACAGTTCAAAAACCATTTGAGGGTAAATAGTAATTATTGTGCGCCATTATTTCCGATGATTTTTCCAAAACAGATAGCAAAAATTCATAAGTGTGAATAAGAATGATGACAGCTTATACAATAACATTAACCATAGCTTGAGGTTAGTGGTGATTAAATAAGCAAACATACAAGAACTAAATTAAATAGCACATCCTGATTATTTGCGGTGATAGGTTGAACTGAGGACTTTATTTTATCGTTCTTAGTTGGCATATATATATATATATATATATATATATATATATATATATATATATATATATATATATATATATATATATATATCCTGATTATATTACCTTGACAGAACCTTTAGCTGTAAATTTGAGTTGCATGGAATATGGTTAGCAATAGAAACGAAGACGCTAGTTTCGCCCTATTCGGAACTCGTCAACAAGACGGATCTGCATCCTAGCGATGATATTTACACTGGAACTTAAACCCAACTCATCTCATTTCAAATGCCAACGCGTCATCCGCCAAGTCCCGAAAGCTACCAACGTGTTCAAACGACATGAAGCTAGTTTCGACAATTTTGGGGTCGAGTCCCAGTGTAAACATCGACACTGAGATGAGCAAGTATACTCAACTGACGAGTCCCTAAAAAGATGGAACTCGGGTCTTGGATTAAACTGCTAGTTACAGTCCGCTTCAGTATGACATTATAACACACTGTTTGCATTGGTTACATTTTATTTTTAAAAAGCAACAAAATGCTACCTAAAGTTGTGCGCGAATAAAGTTCGATCGTGTTGCACCTTGAAACCTAATAAATTTGCAATCGATCAATGTATCAAGTCGATAACTGAAAACAAACACATACAAAATACAATTAGTTCAACGATGAGAAATAGACCATTGAGTGTGGGACCATTTTTTTTATAATAACAAATTTGTTGTCAAGATTGAATAAGCGCGAGTACAGCACTTCATAATTAAGTAAAGAAATTCACAGATGGATTCACACTATCCAAATAAACGTATGTTCAATTGATTCAGATAGCTGAACTAAATATTTTGTGTATAGGTTGGGTGAATGACACTAATAGCGGAAAGGGTAATGAAAAAGAAATTCGTGGGCAGAAATGAACCAATAGTAACAAAAGAAATAATGCAAACCAATGGTATTGGGAAGATATTCCTAGATAAATTGGACTCTCGCAGAGCAGAGCTAGGGGTTGCTGAGGTATACGAATAACTTCGTTTTGTGTCAGCTAAAGTCAGTGGTTATTATTATACACAAATAGCCGGTATTACAATTACTACTTCGTTCGAGAACGAAGCAAAGATCAGTGAAAACCAGAGAGCATTGGAATGATGCTTTGTCCGTCTGAGAAGCCATGGCATCTCACGACCGTGACCTTAACTGTGATCCATCTCAGCTGAGTCAATTCATGACACAATGTAAGGATTGTTTAGTGCTACAGACGAGTAACTGTCTTATTTCTGAACATTACTGGGAAACATAATATCCTTCAATTGAGTGGCTTGTGGAAACTTATTAAATTTGTTAATAGTACTTGACAATAACCGACACTGAAAAGGCCCATGGTACACTTGGAAATTCATAAACTAGGATGAAATACAGTTATTTTGATTCTGCTCCCAATCGAACCCTTCGCTAGTTGTTATCAATACGTAACTAGTGGATATACAAACAAACAACAAAATTGCGTGAATACACAAAATTAGCACAACATGAAACGCGCGACACCGATGTGACTAAATGTCTTACACTTTGGATTTGTGCCAATGGCTTAGTAGTTAAAGGATTCGACTACTAGATATTTACAGGTGTCAAGAGTGTTTCAATCAATCTACTTCAGAACTACAATTATCATTAATTATCTAACAGAATATTTCAGTCAGTTAGTTAGTCAGTCAACGTAGGCTCTGGAACGAATAATATGCAGTGGTTCAAGTTGCCCTACCTCACATCTCAAAACAAAAATTCAGAGCAATTAAAAACATACGAATAATTATAAAAGAAACCAATGAAAAGTTCAACACCAAAATATAGTTTATAAAGGAGCAAATGAAACTGAAGAATAAGGAAGTTGAGAATGACAAATTAAAATTTACAGGACGGAAGTTGCTAAGTGTAACTACGCAACTGTGATGGATTCTGAAAGATGCCACATAATGATACTAAGTATTGATTACGAGTAGTACGTGGGTCATAACAAGACAGTTTACATCTACGTTACAATAGATGTAGATTTGTACACAGTGAGGTAAACAATAACATTACGGTAAATGGTGAAAAACGGCATACAAAACGGTGAAGATAATGGTACTACTGCCATAACCCACTGTTTATGATTAGCTTGAATGAAAAATACAGTCAAGAAAGATATTCAATTGAAGAAATCTATTTTATTTGTATGATAAGTGTCAAAAAATGCAGTAGGTTCGCTATGAGTCGTATGTGACTCATTAAGCCACTGAGTTGCACAATTTCTAGGACAGTCGTGATGAACCGACAGATCCCAGCCTTATATAGCTATTTTTCATGTCACAGCACTATATCATAATTATCTGTGGTCATGTAATATCGTAGAGTAAGTTTAATTTGTTCAGTTTACTTAGGTGCATTAATATTGTAAAAGCTGGTTGACAAGAATTTACAAATAATTATTCAGTGGTAAAACAAAACTTGTGATAATCGTTATACATATGTATCTAATTTGTTCGATGGTTTCATTTTTCCAATTCAAATGAACGTAATATAGTATGGCTTGATTTACATATGATAAAGCAATTCGTTGCCGATTTTATTTTACATAATACACATATATTACTTGTCAGTAGACATGGAATGTTAGCTAAAAACAAAATGAGCTGTCAGAAACATTTTGATTTTATATAATACTAGGATATTGAACGTGTACCAGGATGAGTTACACTTAATATGCTATGGCTATCGATGCTATTCGGTTGTTCAAACTGAATGTGATGGGGCAAGACTCGATAAGTACTTACATAAAGAACATATTGGTAAGGTTTCTTCCCATACTAGGACGAAACAGCTGTCCAGTGTTCCCAGGTTTTCAATGGTATCCTACCAACATTAATCTGTGACGAGTTCAATCAACTGAGACTTAAAACCAATATTCATAAACTAACTCAATCCAATAAAGAATATATATATTTCTAAATTCAAATAACGAAGTAAACATACTTTGATGCTCAGGTAAAGGAGATAATGGCTTTTCATTGGTTATTCGACGTTTTTGGGAAACATGTTTTTTCCCAAGAGTGGTATGAACTTCATTTGAGAGTTCCGATGAACATGATTTTATTGAATTTGATGAAGCAATTTTATTCTTTCGGATAATTAATTTTGTTGAATGGGAAACAACATCATTACATACTGCAGTGGAAGATGAAAAATTGTGAGAATTACAATCTTCTTTGGATTCGACTAAAGGTGATACTTTTGGATGTAAAACACTGAGGGGAAACAGACCTAGTTCATCAATCGCTTGTGCAATTTTCTTTTCCACTCGATATGATGAACTGACACGTAAATGTTTTGCTATACTTTTAAGTGGCTCACTAGCGCGTGAAGTGAGCAAATGCGAGTCATTTAACATATTATGATTTGTTGTCGTAGACACCGATGAATTAACCATTGTGTTTGTGGGAAGCATGCTGTTATATCCATTGATATGAACAGCTTCAGTTGAGACACTTCCACAATCAGAACCACTAAGATCAGTACATCCGGAATGACTGTCTTCAACTTCATTATTCACTACTGGTCATCAAAGAAACGAGAAAAAAAATTAATAAAATGGAGAAATTATAACAATTCAATAACGGGTTTTGAACACCTGAAATTCATGTACAATTAGCCAGTTGGTCTATAATAACTATTCAATCATGTACAGTCAAGTGGACAGTAAAACGGAAACGATAACAGATGCACAGGACAATGTCATAAAATATCATATTAGTTTAGTTACCAATCAACTATTCTACTAATGAATCTAGGTTGATATAGAGATATGACTTTCATAGTTCTCAAAATACTTCAGGCAAACGACAACAAACATCAGAATATACTGAAGTTAGAAGAACGCTGGGAGCGACAAAAAATAAACGTGGTACCAGACCATGAAGTCAATGACTGTTGGTAGGTGTATACTATCTAATTAAAGTGTGATAATCGAGATTGGTTGTTGGAAACCTTAGGTGACAGCTTAGAATCAAGCACAGTGGTGAATGTGTACCCTTTATAACCGCATATCTTCATTTAGATTTTGACTTACACTATCCTTCATACACAGGTTGGCATTCTATTTTGTTGAACTATTTTTTTAATGTTTAGTTAGTCCACTCTGTTATCGTTGCAGATACATTATTTTGACTTCTTTAGCATTTATTTTATTAAATTCATCTCGTAGTGCCAATGTAGTATGGAAACTTAAGCATATACACATTTATAGCGGCCTCTGCGTTGATAATGACTGACACTGAAAACACTGAACAAACGATAAAAGAAGACAAATGTAATTTCTTAAATGTAGCAACCAGCCTTTCTGATTAGGAACTTGTATTTGGTAATTAAAAGAATAATTTGAAAATAGTCTATTACTCCAATTAAGATCATATTCAAACATTCAATGGTACTATCTTAAATGAAATGTAAACAGTTCAATTGTCGTAAATCTTTCAGAGATGATTCATTATATCGAGTGAGTCGAAAACAGAGTAATACAGAGTAAAACATAAATAGAATTTCGAAAGGTACACTAATAGTAATTGAAAAATCTCTTGATATTGAAGCTAGTTTTCAACCAGTCTACAACGAAATAACTAAAACTAACTGGTTTAAATTCTTTCCTTCATATACAATTACTCAATTTGATGTAAAAAGGATCAGCTTATTTATTAAGAATGGCTTTATGCACTATGCTTCAAAAAATACTTTTTATGTACATGTTGTCCAAATTCACGATACCAGCATATCCTTTAGCAGATACAGATTTGCATACTTGGCTTCTAGCCGCATCTCAAATATGAAGGCGTAATATTACACAATTACTCAAACCAGAGGTGTGACGCAGTTCGAACCTGTGATTAAGTGGCTGAAAGTAGAACACCCTAATTGCTGGGAGATCCCTACAAAATCCGACATTGTTCAAAAGTGATATGAGATTTGCAATGGGTAAACAAACGTTAATATGCACCTACATACTAAACAGTAAAGGCTTATTTAGAAAAGTGACTTTCGACATGAAACTATATCTGATTACTACACCTAAAAATTAGGCTATTGTATCCAACACACTCGGTAATTTTACAGTTGATTTAGTGAGTTCAGGTTATAAGTGTAATTTTCATCTATTTCATTTAAAGCCCTAACATTTACAAAATTTATTTATTTCGTCTAGGAAGTTGATTAGCGCGACATTTAGGATGTCCATAACAGATAATTGTGGATAACTCCAGACGCTGAGAAAGAAAAAAAACTGCAAAACAGTGAACATGGGAAACCTTGTGGATAATTTCAGTTAAAAAATGAGAGTTTAAATATTGAATACAATGCCCAGAATTATATGACTTAAACTGTTCATTCATTCATTCATTAACAACGTAGAAACGGGCACATACGCCCACAAGTTCAAGTTACCATACAACATTAGCACTACGCTATTATAGAGGTAACACAATAACAGAATACAACAGGGCAGAGTACAGCAAAGGTGTGCAGAAAATATTAATGGAATTCATGATCTAGATGAAGCTAAAGAGTGAATACACTTGCGCCACTGTGACCGATTCTGAGCAATGTCGACAAGTGTCATGAGCCATTTATTGAGACTTTCAGGCGGACCCAAACCAGGTAATCTACATCTACCAACATGGCTTAGACCAACAGTCAAAGACTTCATGGACTAATGTCACGTTTTACTTTGGCCTCCCCTACACTTTTTCTGTCCTACTTCAACCCTAACCAACATCGCGCGATGAGGCAGGCGGTGGTCCGTCATGAACAATACATGTCCCAACCATCTCAGTCGATGATGGTTAATGGCCTCTTCGACTGATTTACCATATCTCCCAAGAACCTTTTGTCTAACCTCAAATTACTTATTCGACTGTTCCATGATATACGGGAGACGCTACGAAGATTTCTATGGTCAAATACCTGAAGTCGGAGTATATCTTGGGTTTTCATGGCCCACTTTTCGCAGCCATATGTCAAAACTGTGTTGAGTGCTGCGCAGTACACTAGGCCTTTCGTTGGGAGACGGATATCTCGTCTGCGCCATAAGTGGCGTAAATTAGTGAATGCCAATCGGACTTTCTGAATCCGTGCTGAGATTTCGTCAGACACCGACTCACCAGGGGTAATGAGACTACCGAGAAAAGCCAGTCCTGGAGTAACATTTTGCATATAGAAGGGGGGGGGGAAGCGCATCCCGAATATGCTTGCATTGTTACCGAAGGTG